>OZ038458.1:1551805-1621416 GCA_964036195.1 Sphaerolaimus hirsutus
TTTAATGATTGCAGCACTGACACAGCTCACACTGCCATGCAAAAGTTTGGTGAAATTGTTTCTTGTGATGCAGTTTGCTGTGTTGATAGCCTATATTATTAGCATTTGTATACATTTCCCTTGATATACATCTTTTGATAGCTCGATAAGAAAATGGCATGGTATATGATATATCACTTTTGTGCATTCAAAAGCATACACATGTTTAGGTGCAGCGTCCACTTTTTGTTGGCTTTAGCCATTTTTTATGGGATAGTCAAACGTTCATGACTTCAGGTGAAGTTTGGCACGGAATAGTCACCAAACAAGGTTATAAAAGGAGATTGTTACTTTAGGAGTGAAGTTACACACTGTGGAGGTACATGGAAGCACATTACCTCAATATTATATACTACAGCAACATATGACAGCTTATTAACCCATGGTAGCACATAGAAATGTATGCTTTGATACTAAAAATGCCACAAAACCAATGAAAACAACCACAAATGTCAATTTGTGTGTGAAATTGCACGCTTGCGCGCAAAAATTTTGCAAAATGCCTAGTGCTTAGTACTAGTGCTTGCAAAATGCCTAGTGCTTAGCAAAATTTCGGCCGAAAAAAAACATTTCGGACGTCATGTTTTTTTTATTAAAAAAACGTTGTTTTTTTAAAACAACGTTTGAAAAAAACTCGGCCAACCCTAGTACAACGAATATAGAACACGCATGTGATCTATTCAAGCAACACGTTTTATTCGCATGAGACGTATGGGCGCGCGATTTGAATTGGATTCGGTACTGGTTAGTAATGGAAGATCGATAAACCGACATCCTATTTTTATGTAAAAAAGCAATGCGCTACTTACTCTATGTAGCTATCACCTAATATCAATTCAAGATTCGTAAAAAATTGTAATAGACATTGGCGCACTACACACGGTATTTTTTTAATTTATGCGTTTGAGCGTTTTATTGGAGTCAGAAGCAGAATTTTTAGATAGGTATTCTCAAAAAAAAAAATTTGGATGAAAAACCGGGGGCCAGTTCCGCTAGTGTAAATACAAGTTACTACCTAGTTAAAACATATGAGTTAAGTAAAATTAGAAATGGCGAGTTAAGAGTAAAGTTTAAGTTTAAGAGAAAAGTCTAAATTTAAGAGTTGGGTTAAATGACAAATGATTAGTTAAGCGATAAGAGTAAAGTTAGGAGTCAAGCAAGCGTATCCAAATCTTTTTTTCATATCGAGATCTTATGTTTTTGTATCCAAATCTTATGTTCTCTCATAAGATTTGGATACAAAAACATAAGATCTGAATATGAAAAAAAAATATTTGCATACACTTGCTTGACTCTTAACTTTACTCTTATCTCTTAACTAATCATTTGTCATTTAGCTCAACTCTTAAATTTTAATTTTTCCCTTAAACTTAAACTTTACTCTTAACTCGCCATTTGTAATTTTACTGAACTCTTATATGTTTTAACTAGTAACTTGTAGACTTGCGGAACTGGCACCTGGTCAACCAAACAGTTTGAAGCAAGTTTATATACTTACGACTGAGTTTTTACACCCCAAATTGAGTGTAAAGAGAACGCAACTGACAAAAGCTGCGGTTTGCGATCCGAGCAATGCAGAACACACGTTAAAAAAACATAACTTTGTTACGTTAGAACATGGTTTACACAATCTACATATTTAGGTACTTATGAGAGTCTATAGACTCTTATACATGGTGCTTATTGTTGCATTCTACCTTACTAACAACAAATTAGTACTGGCAGTTCAAAAAAATTTCTGGCGAAATAATAACCCCCTCCTCGAAATACCCCCTCGTTTAACGCCCCTTAAAAATTTCACTCTAAAAAAATAAACCTCCGCGGGGTATTTCGAGTAAATACGGTAGTCCCGATTCCCAAAAAAACGTTGAACGCATAGGTAACTAAAGATCAAAGTGCGTAGTGCGAAAATCGAGATAAACATCAGAGTTGTTAAAAGGTACGTACGTTTACTCGAAAAATACGCGTACGCGAGTACGCGGTAAATACGTTTACATATACTTTTAGAAAAAGTAACGTACTCACATGTACGCGTACATTTTTGAAGCATACGCGTAAAGAAAATGTATTTCTGAGAATGCAATGTGGGTAGTGATGGAATGGCGCCATGGCGCTGGCGCCATTTGAGGGCGCCAAAGGGCGCCGCGCCATGGCGCCATTGGCGCTTGGCGCCCTTTTTCTGTGGCGCCCTTGGCGCCTGGCGCCCACATTCTGAAAGGCGCCATGGCGCCCTTGGCGCTTGGCGCCCTTTTTCCGTGGCGCCCTTGGCGCCTGGCGCCCTGCTTTTAAAGGGCGCCAAAAAGGCGCCAGCAGGGTTTCAAGGTGAGTGCTGTATAAATGGTAAAAAAGATGAAAAACGCATTCATGGATGATCTGAATTCGCCAGAAAAATGGACGAAGTGGTGTGAGTGGGTATAAATCTTTTGTGCAACGGTTCATCAGATGTGTCTGCAGATCAGAAGACGAGAATGATGGAACGTTGAACTTGTAAAATCATAAATCAACGGATTCAAATCGTTGCAATTCCGTTTTTTTTTGTCCATTTCGAGGAAACATGATTGGAAAAGTCAATTTGAAGTGAATGGATTGTTGTCAAATGACAATATCCATTGTGTTTGAATTGTCATATGAATTTTATTCAAATTTTTTTGTTGCTAGTGTTGCCTGTGTTCATTACACCCTGGAGAATGCAAATTAAGTAGTGAATACATGTACTAGGGTGCTGTAGAAACACTTTTAGCACACGCAGGGTGTTGTATGCCCTTATTTATCCTGGCGCCCTTGGCGCCTGGCGCCCTATTTTTCAAATGGCGCCATGGCGCCCTTGGCGCTTGGCGCCCTCTTTCCGTGGCGCCCTTGGCGCCTGGCGCCCGCTTTCGGAATGGCGCCATGGCGCCCTTGGCGCCTGGCGCCCTTTTTCTGTGGCGCCTTTGGCGCTTGGCGCCCACTTTCTGAATGGCGCCATGACGCCATTGGCGCTTTTTTCTGGCGCTTTTCCATCACTAAATGTGGGACATATTTTTAAGGTGACTACACTGGAATGTACTTAATTTCCTCGAAACCCCCCCCCCCCCGGGATGGGGGGTGATTCTTTCATAGTGCAAATTTTTAGGGCGGTTAAACAATAACGGGTATTTCGAGGGGGGTTATTACTTCGCCAGATTTTTTACGTACTCTCAGTACTGATAATTGTTTGTAACATACGCCGAGGTAGAAAATGCAACAATAAGCACCATATACATATAATAGTCTATAGACTTATATATTTACCTAAGTATGTAAATAGGAGCCTGTAGCTGTACGCACAGAAACTCGGTACGCACACAGGCCCGTTACGCACAGAAGTTAACTCGGTACGCACAGAAACTCGGCCCGCACATAGAGGATGCCATGTGCGTACCGAGTTTCTGTGCATACCGAATTTGTGTGCGAGCTGTCAAGGGACATTTATTTACATCATAATGAAAAATAGCACTGAACAAATAAATGTTCTTGGTATTTATGGTATAACTGAAAGTTGTCATGAAGTAAGTAGTGACAAATGATTTCATTGTCTCCAATAATGAATACCGTATATCCTCGAATATGACCCCAGGGGAGTTATTATTTCATCAGAAGTTTTGGATTTTGGGCACAGAAACCCGCCACGCACAGGGCCCGTTACGCACACAGCCCCAGTTGTGTGCGCAACGGGTGTCTGTGCGTGGCGGACTTTGATCCTGTGCGTAACGGGCGCATGTGCGTAATGGGTTTATGTGCGTAATGAGCCTGGCCCTGTAAATAGAGATGACATAAACCCTGTTCTAGCGTGACGCAGTCATTGTTTTAAAATGTGTCCTGCATTTCACAAAACACAAACTGAACGTTTTGATATTTACATTCTCATTACACTCACTTTGGGTGGGGGGGGGGGTTCGATGGGGGGTCTATTAGGTAATTCGTAGTGGCCATTTTGAGGGGGGGTAAATATTTCGAAAACCTACCCAGTTCTACATATTCTATGAAGAAAAGTGCTCACTTTGGCATTTTACTGGGAAAAAAATTTGTACTCGCATTTACGCGTACGTACGAGTAAAATAAAAGTATTTTACGTTTTCTATACTTTGTGATGAGTAAAAAAATAACTTTACGTTTACATATACTTTTAAAAAAGTTCAGTAATTCTAACAACTCTGATAAACATTACCAGCTGCCGTTTTTAACCGATACCAGTTAAAGTGGTATTTATTTTTACAGAAAATCACGCCACTACTCTTTGGATTTGGGAGTTAGCGCCGTTTCCAAACGGCGCGAAATCAGACATAAAGTCCATATAAATACATAAAATACCTAAGTAGGTAAATACATCCACGGAAATGGCGGCACACAAAAATGCAGAATGTTTAATAACGATGTTAACAACCGCGTATCATCCAAAGTGATGTGCACTCGTTTCAAGGATGTTCATAAATACCTACCGTATTTCTTCGAATTACCCCCCCCCCCTTGAGTTAACCCCCCCTCGAAATACCCCCAGGTGTTTTCGAGCTGGGGAAAAAAAAACCCTCGAAATACCCCCGTCTGGAAAAGGGTACATCATGTATATAAGGTACATGATGTATTTATTGATGTAAATTTGCATCGCAGCGACACATAGACTAGTGTATGTGTACATATCTACGTTGATACCGTATTACCTCTAATATAAGGTATACCTTATATTGTTTTCGTCAGATTTTTAGAGCCAAAAGTTATACCTTGTATTAGAGGGTACCTTATATTAGAGGGTACCTTCAATTTTTTTCGCCAGATTTTCATCTGGTCAACAATTCAAAGTTTCTCTTCGAGTGAATAGTGCCGCCGTAAACTGACACACTTTTCAGCGGCGGAAGTCGACGAAGAGTCATCGCAGTGCCCTTCAGCACCATTTCCATCATTTTCTGCTATGTCTAGCAACCATTTTTGTTATTTTGCATGTTTTGGCACGCAGCCAGCTGTGCCTTATTAGAGGTATGCCTTATATTAGAGGGTACCTTATATTTATTTCGTCGCGTTCAAAATGGCCAAAAGTTATACCTTATATTAGAGGGTACCTTATATTAGAGGGATGCCTTTTATTGGATGTAATACGGTATGTATAGAAATATCTTGTGAAGTCACCTTTATGACTGTTTTGGGTACGCCAAAGCCCATTCTTTACTACTACCCTTTACGAAAATTTCTGGCGAAATAATAAACCCCCCTCGAATAAGCCCCCCCCCCTCGAAATACCCCCCTCAAAATTTCCACTCTGAAAAAATAAACCCCCTGTGGGTATTTCGAGGAAATACGGTATATATTTACCATGTTCCTTTTCAAAAGAGTCAATCAGATGATAAAGATGGTAAAGTTATTGTCAACGTGCAATTATAGCTAATGTAACATCTGTTAAATGAGATAAATTTAGTCTTTCCACTGATATACCATATCCCATTTGAATACTGGGATAAAAGATTGTTGATATTTACTTATGTGTGTAAATGGAATTGTGGATAAATTTTGCGGCAGAACTGAAAACAAAAGGCACAATCAGAACCGAAAGACACCGGGAACAAAAGAGAAAATTTATCAAACAACTCAGATAAATACATCATAAATACATCGATAAGCAACAGAACTAGGTATTTTATGTATTTATTGGATAAATTTACAGTTCATTTATGCGCAGAGAAAGCCTTTAGCACCTTAAAGTGCGTTGCAAATGTCATAAAAACATTTTCAGTATCTACCTAAGCAAACCAAAAACAATAAAACATGATGTAAAATGGAAATGCGTATTGAATCCCCTCCTTTGAATAACTCCTCCCTCAAAAAACTGATGAAAAAATAACCCCCTACCTCGAATAACTCCCCCCCCTCTTGAATAACTTCCCATCTGGGTGAAAAAGATGCTGAAAAAATAAACAAAAAATGATCGATGAAAATACAAAAGAATGTGAACGTATGGCAGAAACAGCAGATACATAACGTGTACACAGTGTACACACATGTCTTTGTTGTTGTTTAACTGTTAAATACCCACCCGGATCCGGATTACATGAGTCTACGAAATACACTCATAAAAACAATGAATTAAGTCCAAGTTTTTGAGGAAAAATAGCCCCTTCTTTAATAACTCCTCCCCATTGAATAACTCCAACCTCAAAAACCCTGACGAAAAAATAACTCCCCTGGGGTCTTATTCAAGGATACCGTATTTCCTCGAAATACCTCCCGGGGTTTTTTCAGAGTGAGAATTCTATGAACATTAATAAAGATTTGAATGTGTGCAATACAGTGTTGGACGGCCATTTTTAGCACACGCAGGGTATCATATACACTTATTTATCCTGGCGCCCTTGGCGCCTGACGCCCTTTTTCTGTGGCGCCCTTGGCGCTGGGCGCTCGCTTTCCGTGGTGCCCACTTTCCGAATGGCGCCATGGCGCCATTGGCGCCTGGAGCCCTTTTTTCTGGCGCTTTTCCTACACTAGATACAAGGGGCACAAGCCACAACGCCCCGGAATGTTTACTGATTGCATCACAGCAAAGTGATGTTGTCTGTGGGATTTTATAGTGTGTGTGCAATCTGTCGATGGCCTGAGCCATAGGCGGCGCAAGGTCCCAATTTGCGCTTGTGACATTCACATTAGCCAAAACTTCACCTTGTGACATTTTTTTATTGGAGCCTTTATGTGAAGTTGGCAGCCAGCCAAAAATTTCGAAATAGCCATAAATATAATGAAAATGGGCTACAAATAGGTATATAACCATGTAAATAGTGATTATATAGGTGAAAATTTTGCAAAACGGAGCAAATCTTAGCGATTTTGAACTAATTTTGTGAGTTCACTCTCATTTTACAATACACGCTTGTGAATGTCACAATGTGACAGTGAAATTTCTGCTTGTGACACCAAAAATTCCGCTTGTGACATTCACAAGCGTACAAGCACTTACGCCGCCTATGGCCTGTGCTGGCTGATTTGCGTTGGTGACACTTTTTAAATGTGCAACGATGTCAGCGAGATCACATTGTCGTCATGATTTTTTTTCGTGAAGTTTTCTGGTCACAGTGGGTCTCCTCTCCAGTATGCGATATTGTGATTTTTTGATGTATGATATCAACCTGATTCACGCCTATGTTTTTCTGCATATACCGTATTTACTCGAAAAATTCCCCCCACTTGAATAATTCCCCCCCTCGAATAATTCCAGAGTTGTGCAAATACTGGTATTTTTGGAAAACGTAAACGTAAACGTAAATACCTTTTCCAAATCAAAAGTATAAATACTAAAATGTAAGGTATTTAAAAAATACCAAGGAATACGTAAAAAAACGTAAACGTAAAAATACTTGTGCTTTGGACAAATACCTTTATTTTCACCTTTAGATGGGTCAATCGCTCCATCTGCACCACTTTCTGTAGTAAGTGTGGCAAAATCCAACTATACGCTGGTGATTCTGGGGGAGTCCCAGACCCTGTAAAATGCCTTGTAAAATGTCAAATGGCATGCAAAGTGTCTAAAGTCATGCAAAATGCACGGAAGGTGGCAAATATTTGCCATTTTGCTGGGCATTTTCCATGACTTTTGACACTTTGCATGATGTTTGACATTTTACAGGGCTTTTTACATGGTCTGGGAGTGGCACCAGAGCTTGCACTCGCCCTGCCAGTTTCAAAACATTTTTAAAATGTTACTCACAGTTGTTGCAAGTGGCGTCGTTGGTATTCATCAAAAAAAATTTATAGACGCAAGGCTCCACAAACAAACAAAAAAAGGTTTCTGTGTTCAGTGTTTGAACACATTTATGAATATGTACCCAGTATTCCATGTGTAAGTGCAAGCGTGCAGTCATGTTACGTTTATGCGATAACATAAGAATATTGTTGGCTGCAGGTGGTGCGGCCCATTTGAATATGTGCACGTGTGAACAATTACAAGTTGTTTTTTTTACGTTTTCCCAAGTACCCGGGTATTTTGGTCAGGAAAACGTAACAAAACGTAATGGTATTTTTGAAAAACGTAAACGTAAACGTAAGTATGTCAGATATTTTACGTTTTTACTAATTTTACTAGTTTCTGTTTTTACCACAAAAATACGCCACTCGTCGAATTTGCCGCGGTGGAGAATTGTAAATTCCGGTCCCTTTGCGCTTTTAATTGCGTGCGTAATTAGATAAATGTTTGTTTTTATGGTACGGGGATTTTACACGCAAATCAGGAACGGCGCCAGTACCCCTTGGGGTCCTGACAGTTCCTGAGGACGGACACGGCAACTTACCAATCCCTTTTGTAACTGCAGCCGGCGGTTTACTTCGATTACTTGTTAATAAGCCGTAAATAAAAATAAAGCCGTAATTAATAAAAATTCAAATTAATATTCAAGCAGTTAGTATGCTTCAGGGGGACCAAGTTGGATTCACGGGAACTTTATTTAGCAATATAATCAGAGTCAATTTCACAATAGCTCAAGTGAGTCGTATAGCCTCTAGTGGGTGAAAAAATGTAAAATCAGCGCGTTTATAATCACCAAAAATCTACCATAATAGAAATGAATACTAAATCCGAGACACAACAATTAACCATAATGAGAGAATTATAAGGCGAAATCAATGATCACTGGAAAACCATTAACGTAGCGTACAAGGCACAAGCAAATTAATTAAATGCGGGAAAGTAAATAATTAAATAAAAGGATGCAAACGTGAATTAATTGTAATTAATAATGACGCAATTAAAATACAAATTATCTCAGAGGTGGGTGTCATAAACTGGGTTTCTATTCAAGGGTTACGGTACATTTTAGAGCAGGTGGTGTGACACGTGTTATCAACCTGCGCCCCTTTAGGTGAAAAATATTTTATAATGCGCCCGACCAAGGCCACAGAAAGAATGCTCATTTGCGGGGGTTTGTTCAAGGTTATTGCATTGCCGGGTAAGGGTTGGAACTTTGGGCCTGAACACACGCTACAAAGACACTAGCACCTATGAGTTCACCAATCACCCTGGGTGATGGGAATAATTAATCGGCACTGCTGTGCTCTTCACTGTAAATTGTGCTCTGCATGTGTCTTGCAGTCGCATGTCGACAATAATTGCCGTTTAGCCACTTTTCCACCCATTACCTAGTCCTAAATAAAAATTGCACTTGGTCGGGGAATTTTCTGAATGTTATCTATCGGGGCGCCAAGGTGTTTAACAGAGTCGACACCTTTTAGCTTAACAGGAAACTTCAAAGCTTTTCTAACCCATTCCCAGACACTGCACCCTTTTGACCAAATATGTAAACTTGATAAAAACCGAAAAAAGGAATTAACATTCGAAATTACATATTGGAAAGTGCATTTAGAAAACGAAAGTAATCACTTAATTAACTTAAAATGTGGGTAACTTAATTAGCTTAATTAATAAAACAGGAAATGAAGAAATTAACATCACACGGGAAGTAGTTACGTAATTAACGGAAAGGAAAAATACTTAATAAAATCATGGCCGCAGTAATGTCCATTCGGGCGTACCGTCCTGGGGCTGCGGCTTCGTTGGCGGATTTGCAGTGCACAGCGAACCGCACGTTCACTGTGACTTCCCTGTGCACCGCGGGCCGTCATTCGGTCACACATGGTCGTCCTCGAGTCGTCGGAGTGTCTGCACAAAATTGTCATTACGTTTTTACGCCTGATTGGCTAGCCGTATTTCCACCTACAAGTATAAATACCCGAATAACCGGGTATTTCGGGTAAACGTAAATACGTTTTTCCAACTCTGAATAATTCCCCCCTGTTAGATGAGTGAGGAAAAAATAATTCCCCCACTTGAATAATCCCCCCCCCCCAATGACGGAGGGTAGATAATGCACATTTATTTGAGAGAAAAAAACGATTGATGAAGTCAAACCAAGCAAAAAACCTGTGGTTTGATTCATCGAATGCAGTGTAGCACGCCAAGGGTGCAAAGATGCAATGTAATGTGCACTACCAATAGAAACAGGACATACATGTGTATGTAGTGTGATAGAAACATGCTTGAAAATTTTGACGAAATAATAATCCCCCCACTTGAATAATTCCCCCCCTCGAATAGTTCCCCCCTAAAAAATGTCTGACGAAAAAATAATTCCCCGGGGGAATTATTCGAGTAAATACGGTAAATACAAATGTGAGAATTGCATGTCTTCATTGGCGGCCCACACACCAGTTGACACACATGTGTACTTGACATCAGGTACTTGAAAACACATTTTAATGTCACTTTGCAACGTGGAAAAAGCACGGGGCGGCACCCAGTTGGCTGAAATCCAGCGATTAGTTTGCTCGTGTTTTATGCAATAGGCGCAAGTTCGATTCCCACCAGTGACATTGCAAGTTTTGCACTATTGCCTGTATCTAGCATAAATCTTCGAATAATTGTCCAGGTAAGTTATCTTTTTCATTTCAATTTTTATTTTGGGAGTCAATTTTATTCCACCGGAGAAGCTATAATCGTTAGACTTTTCGGTGAAATTTTCATGATCAAATTTTTGTACGACTTGGGCTCTATAAATTAAGTAATGCATGTTCGGCTCAATTGCTTATTTTCGCCAGTTCAACGGGCTTATCTGCTCGCGAAAACATGATAAGTGGCATCGCGATATAAACTTGATAAACTTTGACCATTTTTTTATGCTTGGGCTTTACAGTAATGCGAAAACGTCACCAGAATATGAGCAATGGATTCGTGAACACTCGATACAAAACGGCAGGGACCCGTTTCGGCCGCGTTATCTCGCCCGCGGACATTTCGGCCGCACTCATTTCATCTACCGTATTTCCTCGAAATACCCCCCCCCTCAAAATCGGCACTATAAAATTGTGGTCCGAGAAATGCATAACAGATGTTCAAAACACTTACTGTGTTACGTTAGAACATCGTTTATACCATCTACATCCTTATATAAGGCTGTAAAAACTTATAAATGGTGGTTATTGTTGCATTTTTCACGTTTTTCTCTCAAAATTTTCACTCTGAAAAAATTAACCCTCGGGGAGTAATTCGAGGAAATACGGTAATCGCGATTTCCCACCCACAAAATGCGGCCAGTCGAAGTTTGGCACACGTGGCACACTTTCGTTTCATCCTGCCGCCACCAAATTTCTCTTCGATTTCTCTTTGAGGATTCCATTACCATTAATCCAGGTATTATATCCATTAAGTATTTTCGGGCCGGATATCGGAACTCGGCTGAGCCTGAGAATATTAGCGGGATCTTTTATCTCATCAAGTTTGAAGGCAAACCGGTGCGGCACCTTTGATCGGGTCTTAGCTTAATCGAGTCAAAAGTGGCCGTCTGTTGGTGAGAATGTGGTGTATAAAATCCCTGCGATTGAGCCATGCTAATCAATTAGCAGTCTTCTATCATTTGCGACGCTGTTGGCGTCAAACAGTTCACTACATTATAAAAATTGCCCATTTTCGCACCCAATCTCACTTCCCACGCCCCCAGTTACTGTCGCACGTAGGGTGTCAAATTTCCGTTTCCGTTTTCCGTTTCCGCCTTTCCGCAGGAAAATTTTTACTTTTCCGTTTTTCGTTTTCCGGCAACTGAACTTTTTTTACCTTTCCGTTTTCCGTTTTCCGTAAAAAATTTTTTTTGACACCCTAGTCGCACGTCGACATGTCACATTTCCACATTTGAAATGACTTGAAATTCACCGCAGAACTTCCTATTAAATTCTACATCCGCAATCGATCAAGGCCATGGGCGACCAGTCAGAAATGAGCGAGTGGGAGTTTGCTCCAGCCAAGCAGCCGGTGCCAGTCCCAGACCTTGTAAAAAGCCCTGTAAAATGTCAAATGTCATGCTCATGCAAAGTGTCGAAAGTCATGGAAAATGCCCTGCAAAATGGCAACCGAGTTGCCTTTTTGCAGGGCATTTTACATGACTTTTGACACTGCGTGACATTTGACATTTTAACGACATTTTACAGGGTCTGTGACTGCCCCCAGAACGATGTCGACGCAGCGGAGCGGTCGGTGTGGACGTTCGACTGCGACGACTTTGTGCTCTCCCCCACAAACGTGAGTTCGGGAATTTGTGCTCCATTTTGTGATATATTCTGCACGCATTGACGATGGCAAATCCTTCCGTAAAAAAAGTTTTTGAATTTTCGAATTAGGTTTTCGATTTTTTTTGAACACTTTTCGAATTTTTCCGCTAGATTTTTGCATTTTCGAAATTATCCGGTCAATTTGGAATACCTACATCGTCATTTTTGCGGAGATGTGTTATTATGTGAGATTATTAAGTATTGATTTTATAAGAAATTATTTTTCCGAGTTTTATATTCAGAAAATATTTTACCCGTTTCGATTACCGGTCGAAATTTCGATTTTTTATATACCGTATTTCTTCGAAATACCCCCAGGGGGTTCATTTTGTCAGAGTGAGATTTTTGAGGGTAGGCGTAGTAAACAGTAGTTATCGTAGTAAAGAGTAGGCATTTTTATACCCAAAACAGGTAATAAATGCGTCCAAATAGGATATATTTGGACATAAAGACGTAGATTGCTACACAAACAAGTCTATGTGTAGCTGTGATACAAATAAGCAGTAATAAATACATCATGTACATTGCATACCTGATGTACATCATTCAAGAGGGGGGGAGCATTTCGAGGGGGGGGGGGTTATTATTTCTCCAGCCCTTTTTTAGGGAGGGGGTAATTCGAGGGGGCTTAATCAAAGGGGGAATTGTTCGAGGTGATACGGTAATAAACCCCCCTGGGGGTATGTAGAGGAAATACGATATGTGTGTGTGTCAAAATTTTATGTTTTATGCGTGTCTACAAATAAACCGCCTCCACAGATGCTGGCGCCCGCTGCCGGCTGGGGTGTCACTGTTCAGCAGGTCGAAGACTGGAAAGAAATCACAAACGCGGAACAGGTAGATTATTGTGGTGGGAGTTTTTAATTAACGTAGTTCCTCGAATTACCTTATTTTTCAGAGTGGAAATTTTGAAGGGGAGTTTAACGAGGGGTATTTCGGGCGGGGGGGGGGGTGTATTTTTTCGCCAGAATTTTTTTGTCCGATTATCAAATTGTTGTTTGTAACGTACCTATATGGACATCAAAAAATGCAACAAAACCGCCATGTATAAGACTCATTTATTTATATAAGTAAGTAGGCGGTATAAACCCGGTTCTATCATAACACACTCATTGTTCTGAGTTTCCCGTATCACAAACCGCAGCTTTTATTTTTTACGTTCTCTATACACTAAATTTGTGATGGGGGGGGGGAATTTACAAACATCTTGCGAAGGTCGCCCCTAATTGAATGAAGCCTGTTTCTGGCTCACATTTGATGGACACATTCGTTCCGCAGGTCCGGCACGACTGTGGCGAGGCCCTTGTTATGGAGAACCACGAATTGGCTGACGACATCGCAAATCGTATTTTATCACCTTTACGCGGAGTATTTCGTCAACTCGCTTGTGGCGTCTTCGGAAAGTATTGTGCGTTTTGCGACGAGGAGATTTTTGGACCCCGGAGCTGGTAAGAAATTCTACGCCTATCCAGTGTTCCGCATTTTGAACAGTTCACAAACTGCTGTTTTTAGGAATTACATTCTCTTTGCATAATATTTGGGTGGGGGTATTTCAAGGGGGGGTATTTTGTCGTAAGCTCTCAGACCTATTTAGGTGTAGGCTATGGATGTATTTGGACAAGATGTAAATATCGGCTAGTGCATTCAACATGCCAATTTAAGCATATTTGATATCTCTAACATAGAGACTAAGTTCTAATCTCTAAGTTAGAGATATCAAATATACTTAAATTGGCATGTTGAAAGCACTAGCCGATATCTAAACTGGTGGAAAATATAAATGAGAAAATCACTTTATTGTATTTTACAGATCCCACATGAAAGCTGTCAGGCTGTCATCTTGTGTGAGGGTGACCCCAAGTGTTCACTATATATACCCTAGGGGGCACCCCCCTCAGGCCACCCTTGGTGCAGAAAATAATTTTTTTATCATTTTTTTCTGGAAAATATAAATGAGAATTCCATACAAATTTTTGTTCCCGATGAAATTTATATTTTTAATAAATGTTTTTCTAGACACTTTAGACAAAAAAGTTTTTTTGACATTGGTAGAGTGTAAGTACGTGCAACTTTTCTACCCCCTCAGAAACCCCAGAAGCCCCACACAATGATGGCCTTGTTGATCAAATTAAAAAATTTTTTTGGAGAAAAACATAGGTTAGAAAAAGTGGACAATCCACTATCCCAAGCTATTTATGGAGCACATGGGGGCCAGAATTGGCTCGCTCAGTGTCAGGGGCAACATATGGCTGCTCCTGGGCCCCGTTTTTGCACTTATGTATTTTTTATAGCAAATGATAAAAACAGCCCTGTGTAAAGAGGGCACTCACGTGACAGCGCGTCCAGCGCCTGCAGTGTCATGATGCTAATCACAAAATACTTGTGCCCATTCAATGTGGGCACTAATTATCTGATAAAAACCTATAGGGGCCGATGGGCAATGTGCCCTGTATCTAGTGTGACTGGCCCAGACAAAAAAAGAGGCCATGTCCAGAAAATCAAAAATCACAGTTTTTTAATTACAACCACAATTTAGGTAATCACAAAGTTTAAAATCATTGTTGACATGGCTTTGTGGCACATGTCTGTATATTGGGGGTAATTTTTGTGTGGGGGAGTTGGCTGGGGGTCGAAATATACCCCCTACTTACCAGTGGGTCAAAAGATGGCTTTGGGCAAGCCACAAGGAATTTTTATTTTTTGAAAAACCACCAACACAAGTGTATTCATCACTTGTGTTGTCAGCACACCAAAAAAAGGCTGCACACTTTACCGCAGCCATATTTTGTGTGTTTTTTTGAAAATTCTCATTTATATTTTCCAGGAAAAAATTGGCAAATTTTTTTCATTTATCTGTAGCAGCAGAACAGGGGGGTGCCATGGGGTGCCACTTGGCATTTATGTAGGCAAATGTTGTGGGCACCCCCACAACAAATGGCAGCCATATTGGGCTGCACGTTTCCCTGTGAGATTGTGATGAAAAATGAGGTACCTGATTTCTCATTTAAATGTGCCACCAGTTTATATCTTGTCCAAAAACATCCGTAGGCTACTGTATTTCTAGAGATGCGAATTTTATGTTCAAATTCCATAGTTTGTCGACATTTGTCGAAAATTTTTCATTTCTTTTGCCAACAAATTGTGAAATGTTGACGTAAAATACAGTAGAATTCATATCTCGAGAACTACTGGTGGTTTTTGAAAAAAATTTTGACACGTAGATATTGGTTAGTGCCTTAGACATGTCAATTCATGCTTAAAACTTCCATCTTCGGCGAGCTGTAGCCTGTAAGTCCTCCATGAACTGTTACAAAACTAGCGCACGCAGCGCTAATAAGGGTGTCAAATTTCCGTTTTCCGTTTTCCGTTGGCAAATTTTTTCCGTTTTCCGTTCCGTTTTCCGGCCGCTGAAAATTTTTTTCCGTTTCCGATTCCGTCAAAAAATTTTTTTGACACCCTAGCGCTAATACGGCTCTAGCTCGCAGGGAGACGATGCGGTCGCACCTGCGCTTCCACTTGGGCGAGTCCACGTCCGAAGGCGAGCTCAACCCGGAGACGGGCCGCTACCGCTGCAAGATGTGCGAGCCCGATGTGCTCAAGGAGTACGCGAACAGAGGCAGTTTGCGCGCCCACCAGAAAACTCACCAGTGGGTTGGCAAAAGTTTTCTGATTTTAAATTTGGGAATAATTTTTGTAGTTCAACAATGTAAAGCGATGAGTTACTATTTAGGCAAGCATGCACATAATCTGTGAGCTAATTCTTCGTGGAAACTCTGAAAAGAATGAATGATTAAGTTGTGTGACATTTTGTGAATTCCTCGTTCATGTACACTCGACTCGTCTCGACAAAAATATATCCGAAAATGTCGTGATTCTTTCAATTTCATTTTCTTCCTTCAAAAAAGGCTCACCTGTTGTGATGGAAACGTGCCAGGACTTTGGTGCCATGACGCCATGGCGCATTTCCGACGCCCAGCACCATGCGCCATGGCGCCAGAGCACTACTACTATTTAGGTGCTTGTACACCACTACTCACTCCACAACCACAAAGCGAGCGATTGTTGTGTCCGTGTCACACTAGTGATGTAAAAAGCGCCAGGATTTTGGTGCCAAGCGCCAAAAGCGCCATGGCGCTTTCACCTTTGGCGCCAGCGTCAAGGGCGTTTTGTTCCTGGCGCCAAGCGCCAGAAGCGCCATGGCGCTTTTCAAGTGCATGGCTCCAAGCGCCAATGGCGCCACAGCATATGGTAGCGGCAAGCGCGAAAAGCGCCATGGCGCTTTTTGCTCTGGCGCTAGCGCCAAGCACTTTTACATCACTAGTCACAACTAGTGATGTTAAAGGCACCGGGAAAAATGCTAGCACCTTTGGCACCGGTAAAAAAATGGCACCGCACCGCACCGGCACCGGTGCTATTCTGAGAAAAATGGCACCGGCACCGGCATGGCACCCCTGAAGATCGCAATGGCACCGCACCAGCACCGGTGCTGGTGCCCTTCGGTGCCCAGCACCGGGGCACCGGTGCCCCGGTGCCTTTACATCACTAGTCACAACCACATCCCTATACCGATTACCGTATCCAACCCCACACGCAGGCGGTTCGTCTGCAGGGAGTGCGGCAGGGAATTTGAGGAACGCCGCTTTTTCACCTACCACAAGAAGAAGGAGCACGGTTGGTGGACAGTGAACACTAGGGTTCGGAATTTGGAAACTTTTCGGCTTCATACAAACTTTGCTTGTTTGGGCTTAGTTTCAGAAAATTAAGGTGCAGGTTTTCTGGTCAATTTCGCGTAATATATTTGTTGGGTATTGTGTAATTAAATGATCTTAGTAAATACCGTATAACCTCTAAATACCCCCATGGGGGTTTATTATTTCGCCAGCAAAATGTGAGGGGGGGGGGTTAATTCGAGGGAGGGGGGGTATTCGAGGGAGGGGGGTTATTTCGTCAGAAATTTTCGTGAAATTCAGATTTCGTGAAATTTTCTTACACAACAACGGTAATAAACATGAGAAAATAGGTTATATTGGGGCTATAGAAGTTCATCTGTACGCAAATGAGCGTAAAGTGTAGCTGCGATGCAAATAAGTAGTAATAAATACATAATGTACATTGCATACATGATGTACATCATTCCGGAGGGGGAGGGGGATATTTCGAGGGGGGGTTAATTATTTCCCCGGCCCATTTTGAGGGGGGGTTAATTCGAGGGGGGGGGGGGGGTTAATTCAAGGGGGGATAATTCGAGGTAATACGGTATTATATTTAACAGCAAAAAGTACGACAGGTGTAGTGCATGTGCAGCCCAGATTTGTTAAAAAACTGAACTTTTATCAAAGTAAACATAGAAGTAACGTATTTTGTTTATACTCGCGTATGAGTACAGAAAATGTTAAGTACCTAATTTTTTTACTTTGTGTAAAAGTACTTTTTACTTTTTTTCTTTTTACTTTTTAGGCTGTGTTAAGCGGGAATTAGAGATAGCATAGTTGCTGCTTGCAATAGTCTGACGTGAAATGTCAAGTTGTTCCCTGACACTGTGACGTGAAATGATGATGACGTGGAATGATAAAAATTGAATTTTTCAATTCGCTCTAGTTGTGGCTGATAACACTCAGTATTGGACACGATTAAGGTATTGATTCATATATTATCCTTAGAAAATTGTAGACCCGTAGCATGATCCACACTCGTGTAATTAATTTCACGACATCATTTCACGTCGTCATTTCACGTCGAATCGACGCTGAGCTCTAATTCCCGCTTAAGAGGTGAGTAAACATAAATACCAGTATTTAACCAGAGTTGTTAAAATACCGGTATTTTTGGAAAGCGTAAGCGTAAGCGCAAATACACTTTATTTTTTTATTAGGTATTTTTTAAATACCTAGGGAAGCGTAAAAAAGCGTAAGCATAAATTTTTTTAAGCGAGCGCTCTTGCTTTTGAATATCAGACAACACCCTTGCTTTCACTTTTAGAAGAATTTATTCATCATTTATATTCATTATTTCATATTACCTCATCAAACAGTACAACAATTCACATTGTTCAATACCTTGGGCCTCGTAGGGTGATTGGGGGTAAGCGTAAGCGAAGGTAAAAATACCCATTTACCCGGGTATTTTGGGTAAGCATAAATACTCTTTCGCGACTCCGTATTTTACCTCTGGGACAATGTCTAAGCAATTTTTTTCGATTTTGTACCTAGGAAGGACGATGGAAAAATTAGTAAAAGTGAATGCAAGAATCGTTACTTTCCCCTACCCATTGCAACTTCTATCACTTCCACTCCCATTCTTGCAGCTATTTCAATTCCTTTGAGTGGTTTTTGCTTTTTTTGCACCCCTAAAAATTTTCTTACTTACGTTTTCTGTACTTGCGTACTTTCAAAGAGTATGCCAGTAAGTGAGTACTGGTATTTTTTAGCGAGGAAATGTAACCATATTTACGCCGTAATGGAGTACCTATACATATTTATAACAAGTAAACATAAATACCTACACTTTCACAACTAAGGTATAGCTGTCACCAGGTGAATAACCAAGTGTAAATACAAATGAGGCATCCAATTCTAAAAGTCGACAAGTCCACAAAATGTGATTTTGAGTAAATCGCATTTTAAGTTTCCGATCCAATTCCAGGCCCGTGGTGCATGTCCAATTTGGCTCTCTCATGGTTTTCATAAAGTTCCATTTGTTGACAATAAAGTGTCAAATTTTCAGCCCCTAATCTCAACGTATATGTGAAAAATGGGGTGTCCATAAAATTCCATTCGGTCAGAGCAAAACTGTTTCGGGGAGGGAAATGCACTTGTCGCCTTCTTGCACGCGAGAACATTTTTGTTTCCGGGGAAGCCGAGGCTGCCTTATGGGAAAATTATGGACTTGTCGCCCTTTAGAAATCGGTTTCCATAGTGGACTTATCACATTTCTTGCGTTTTTTTCCCATTAAAAAAGGAAGCGGAGGATGGACTTGTCGCCTTTTAGCCCAAAACTAAGTGGACTTGTCGACTTCTTGCCCAAACTTTTTGCATTTTTCCCCAAAAATGTCAGATTTGGCACTTTGCCATATGGGCATGTGAGGTCAAAAAATTTATGGAAAATGATGAAAAATGTGCAGAAGTAGCCCCAGATGACGTTTCCGGGCCTAACTCGAAATTTTGGACTTGTCGACTTTTAGAATTGGACGCCTCAAATGTAGAAATGCTGCAATTTTTCCTGGCATCATGCTCAAGAAAAAAGCATAAATATAAACTATTATACTAAATCAATCTAAAATGTATTTGTAATATACGTTTAGGTACTTTTTTCTCGTCTCATATTGGGTCCCCTTTAGTAGACAAAGCCAGTATAACTGATAATACTTTCAGGAGGCAGGAGGCAGGCACACCCAGAAATCTGGCAGCCATTTTGGACCACCTGGGATGAATCTGAATTGTTTTCAATCCGATCGAAACAACATTGAGCGTTTTGCAACAACAACATTGCATGTTGGCAGCAGTTCGGAAGCAGAAGCTATTTTGTAGGGATTTTTTTGTCAAGTGCGATAATTTGAGGGGATAAATTTAAGGAAATGTGGTTGTGATTTAGCAATATTTTGTATCTTAATGGGTTTTGCCAATTTTGTGTTGCAAATTTGTATGTCAGTAGTTCATTTTGACGCGATAAATATAAATAGGTAGCAGCGTTGCTGAAACGTACCTATTTGGTATTTTTGGTAGTTTGGCATTTTTTTAACTGGTATTTTGGGAAAACGTAAAAGTAAAACGTAAACACCTTTTCAAACTTTGGAGTATAAATACTAAAACGTAAGCTATTTAAAACAACCTGGGAAAATGTAAAATGTAAAACAAATGTAAAAATTTCATTTCTTGCTTTCACTACCCAAAACAACGTTTTTACAAAACTATGATGTTGCTTTGATCTCCATCGACATTATCCTCCCACGTTTTTTTAGAATGATGAGATCGGTATATTGAATTGGAATCAGAAGCGGTTGACAATTGCCGTTGTTGTCAACTACTGTGTGTAGGTCCGTTCAGCAAATGTGGTCAATCCCCAAGGTACCAATTTCGCAAGTGGTGAACTAACAAATATTGATAAGTGTTAAGTAATTCCAAGTTAAATGGCAGGTAAAAAGAAAAAGAAAATTAATTCATAAGTGACAAGTTAAATGGCAAGTTAAAAGACAAATGGCAAGTCACAAGACAACACTAAAAACTTTTTGGCTTTTTACTTGCATTTCACTTATTACTTATAAAATTACTTCTTTCAACTTTTTACTTATCACTTACCTAAATATAAGTTCGTGTTGTGGTTCTCCACTTGCCAAATTGGTAACTCTTAACATTAAATCTTGTTGAACTCATCATAATACGCTACATTTGTCTTACAATACAGTTCCATATAACATATTTTTTTACGTTTTCTCTGGTACACCCGGGTAATTGTGCCAAGATAGTGTAATAGTATTTTTGGAAAGAATAAACATAAATGTAAATATAAATACCCAAATAACCGGGTATTTCGGGTAAACGTATATACGTTTTTGCAACACTGATAGGTAGGCATGTACAAAATTTTTTCAGGCAATATCAGTATGTGTTGGTCCTTTTATTTTTCTATTGCATGCATAGAATATCGTAATTTGGCTAAATTAGCCTTGTCGCTTTAAAATTGTACTTTTGTAGATATGGTGTCTTTCATTTGATTCACATTCATTGGGTCATTTTTAAGGCCCTCGAAAGATTTATTTAATTATTTATTATGTATTATGAATAACAATTTATTTAAATTTCTGTCAACAGTTCAAAAAATTACTTAATATATTTATATTTATTTCTCCTTTTATTTTTTTGTTTGTAGAAAAAGTGAATGGTTCTCATTAAAATAGTGTTTCTTTACCGTAGTATTTACTTGCTCGAATAATGTCCCGGTTTGAATAATACCTTCTCTTGAATTGTTTCTTCTGTAAGATGAGTGGGGTAATTTCCCCCTCGAATAACTCCCCCGCCCAGACTGTAAAAATGTTGTGTTCAAATTGAGCAAAAATAGCATGTGTTTTGTTAATAAAGCATTTCGTGAAATGAGTTCATAGAAATTTTGAAAGTTTTGACGTTGAAAATCATGTTTGAAAGTTTTGACGGAATTACCCCTTGAATAATCTACCCCTGAATAATCTCCATTGAATTACCATTTATGAATTACATAACATACCCTAACAAGCCCCACTAAAAATCAGATAAAACAGATGCGGAAGGGGATTATTCGAGCAAGTACCTAATATTCAAATCACTTGATTTTATCGTGTGTGTTTTGCATGCTCTTCTAATGCACCTGTAGGTAAACCGTATTTCCACAAAATATCCCAGGGGGTTTATTCTTTTGACAGAACTTTTTTGTGGGGGTTAATTCAAGGAGGCTTGTTCAAGTGTTTTTTTACATGCGAAGATCCATGTCCAATTTGTTGCATAACCGCACTCTGATGTAATGAGGGGATATGTTAGGAGGGGGTATTTCGAGTGGGGTTTATTCAAAGGTGTATTTCAAGGAAATCCAGTAACATGTACCTACTTATATTGTAAATATTTATGCCTTGAATGGAATTGTCTGAAATCCACTGATGTTATGTCATAGACTATAAAATGTATAATATAACCATTCTGCACTCTGTCCAGTCAAGGTGACAGGGTTACTGTTAAAAATCGTGTGATCATCTCAGTCTGAAATTTGTTAACTAAAAACGTATTTGTAAACTGAAAAGTTTTTACAAATTTTTTCACTTTAGTGTGGCGCAGCATGTTGGGGGAAAGCTCAGAATCCAAACGAAAATGAGGCATAACCCAAACACTCACTTTGCCTATTCTCATGCATTCTTGTATTTTTTACATGATGTTGCCATTTTGACAACCACTGCACTGAAATTGCAATAATGGCAGAAACTAGCCATTGGTCAGTCAGTCGGCCACTTCAAAGCTACAACTCAAGTCATTTTCCCATTAAATCTGCCTCTTAAATCTTTTAGTAGTGTTCACGTTTGAGGGAGTGCTTGGACAAGTGTTTGGATTTTGCACCATTTTTGTTTGGATTTTGCCTCATTTCTGTTTGGATTATGCCTCATTTTTGTCTGGATTATGCTGTTTGGATTATGCGCTGTTTCGATTTTGATGCAGACTCCGCGGGTTGTTTATGTGCTAATTACTCGCATTCTATTGTTTGTGCCATCATATTTTGCGCTCTCGTACAGCTTGGAGTTCAGGAAATTTGTCTCATTTTTCAACCAACAAACTAATTTATGCCGCCGTGTGACGCGATGATAACGCGGGAAATAAATGACACAGTACTTTGAGGTGACACAAATGATTGAAAAAATATATTTCTGAGCTTTCGCCCAGCCATCACAATATTCAAATTATTATCAACCAGGGTTGGTTTTATAAAAATTCATTTTAGTAAAATTGTATAAAAATTGTATAAAAATTTTATTTTATTTTAATTTTATTCTTGTTTCATTTTATTTTATTTTATTTTATTCCCAAAAGTGATTAATAAAATAAAATGACACATTTTACAAAAATTGTTCAAAATTTTTACAAAAAATCAGAAACATGCATGCAAGGCCAGAAAAATGTGATAATTAGACCCATACATGAAAAACCTGTGACAATTTTTTCCCTTATTTTTCAAAAGTTGCATGCAGAATGTATTGTTAGCTAGCTGCAAGTGTAAAGTTACAATTATTGATAAGAATGGTTTGCATTTTCAGTAGAAGGACTAATGGAGTGTGCTGGGCACATTTGTAAAATGTCATGCAAAGTGTCAATTGTCATGACAAATGTAAAGAAAAGTATCAATTGTCATGCAAAATGTCAAGTGTCATGTAAAATTTCAAGCAAAGTGGCAATTGTCATGACAAATGTCATGCAAAGTGTAAACTGTGTATCCAAATCTTGTGTTTTTGTATCCATAGTATGTTTTTTTATCCAAATCTTATGTTTTTGTATCCAAATGTTCACATAAGATTTGGAGTCAACAACAACATAATTTGGATACAAAACATAAGATTTCGAAATAAAACATGAGATTTGAACACAATTTGCTTGACAATTGATACTTGAATTTTTACATGTCATGACAATTTACACTTTACTTTACATTTGTCATGACAATTGACACTTTGCATGACATTTTACATGACATTTGACACTTTACAATGCTTGGGACTGCCCCCAGATCCATCAATAAACAGGTAGAGACTCAAGCAATGAGACAAAAGTTTACAAAAATATGAATTTTTATACAATTTTACAAAAATATGAATTTTTATACAATTTTACAAAATTTTTACAAAAATTCGAATTTTTATACAATTTTTATTTTAATTCCTCAATTTTCCATTGTATTTTATTTTATTTTCTTCTTGAATATTCCATTTTATTTTATTTTTATTTTTTCCTGAGATTTTGCCAACCCTGTTATCAACTTTATCCAATACTGCCCCACCTCCAATGTACCTAAGTATACCTCCAATATAAGGTATATTACCTCCTATACATGGCGGTTATTGTTGCATTTTTCTATATCTGGGTACATTACAAACAACAAATTAGTACTGGGAGTACAACAAAAAATCTGGCGAAATTCCCCCATCGAAATACCCTTCTCAAAACTTCCACTATGAAAAAAAAACCCGCGGGGGTGGGGGGGGGGGGGTAATACGACGCAATACGGTACACGCAAATCATTGTTGCATAACGACAATAATGGGTACTGGGAATTCAAAAACATTCTGGCAAAATAATGAACCCCCTCGAAATACCCCCCTCAAAATTTCCACTAAATGAAAAAATAAACCCACTGGGGGTATTTCAAGGAAATGCGGTATATTTATATGTTTCCATCAGATCCTGTAAAATAATGCAATATTGTAAATATAGATTTAAAAAAGAAAATTATCCAGACAGAAAATTAACAACAGAAAAGAAAACAAAGTCCAATATATATTTTTTCACACTTATTAGTCACATGTCCCATTTACTGGTGTGGGAAGCAAAAAACTGACTGCAAAAGTGGAAAATTTTTCCCTGGAAAACAGTTATCACCATTCACTACCGTATTTCTCTGTGTAAAGCACCCGGGTGCTATACAAAATTGAGACCCTTTTCAGCAACCTTTTTTAAACTTGTATAACACACAGGTGTTAATTAGGTCAGGAGATGTTATAAATATTAGGGTGTAAACTAAGTTTCTTATATTTTTTTGTGATCTCATAGAAATGCACATTCCTGGGTCCCATTCTGTTGTACATTGGCCGATTTTGATGTCCTTTAAGCGTGTTAGGGTTTGTTGTCTGGGCTATGCCGTATTGTTTTGGTTTGCTCGAAAAATCCCCCAGACCCGAGATAAAGGGGGTCTAAAAAAGGGTGGTAATTTTGCACAGATTATCTGCACATTGAATTTGAAGCTAAATAACTTGGCCATTTCTGGGCCGATTTGGGTCATTCAACGATTAAAATGATCGGGACCACCTGAAAATTCCATTTTTGCGGTTAGTGATGTCTTAACTTCGTATGCCGATTTGACCCGGTTTTTAAACATGAAAAATTGTCATAATAATAATTTTTAAAAACTGTTGTTTTGAACATGCTATCATTTTAGACAAAAATAATAAATCTGGCCCAAAAATTATTTTGACATCTCTTTCCAGTCAAAAGTTACAGCACTTCAAACTTCCACCCCCAACCATAAATATAAATTACTGCATGAAGAACAAAGCAAGCAAATTCAAAATGCCCTGGAACATGTCAAATGTCATGCAAACTATCAAAGGCAGACAAATAGTTTATAAAGTAAATAATATTTGACATCATTTATGACATTTTACAGATTTTTTGACACAGCATGATATTTGACATTTTACAATATATTTTACACAGTATTGGAGTGCCCTAGTTATTTATCTCTGGACCTTGGGGACAAGAGTTATGGGGGGCTGTTCAAAAGAAAGTAATGACAAAAATTTTAGGGTTTAGCACCCCCTTTCGTACCCCTACAGGTATAATGTGTTTATACAGAAACATAAGATTTGGATCTGATAACATAAGATTTGGATACACATGACACTTTACAGGGCCTTTTACATGACATTTGACACTTTACAATAATAGACCCCCCCTCGAATAACCCACCCCCCCTCGAATTAGTCCCTCCCCCCTGAAAATTTGCTGCCGAAATAATAACCCCCTGAGGGTATTTCGATGTAATACGGTAGGTATTTATTTTCAATAAAGTTTGTATAAATGATCCAATTGCCTGTCAAAAATAGAGTGTCAAATTTCCGTTTCCGTTTTCCGGCAAGTGCAAAATTTTTCCGTTTCCGCTTTTCCGCAGGCAAAATTCTTTCCGTTTTCCGCTTTCCGCTGGCATTTTTTTCCGTATTCCATTCCGTTTTCCGGCAAGTGCAAATTTTTTTCCGTTTCCGTTTCCGTTTTCCGGCAAGTGCAAAATTTTTTCCGTTTTCGTTTCCGTTTTCCGTAAAAAATTTTTTTGACACCGTAGTCAAAAACGAACCTAGATAATTCTCAGTTCATTATTCGGATGGGTTGTGGTTGTTATAGTAATTATGACAAAGTTAAACACAATTAGCATTCGAAAACGAGTGATTCATGTTCATGAGAAAATACGATTCAATATAAGCTCAGAAATTCTCTCGAAAAGAAAATGTAATCAAATCTGTCCAGAGTATCGCCAATCCTGCGATTACAGCTCACGTAAAATTCAAGCGTAACATTTCATCGCAAAATTGATTACATGAAAGTGGACTATGATACAGGTCTATAGTTTTTCATGGACAATATACATATGTAACAATACCTTAATTGTGTCAAAAAATCAGTGCCAACGGCCACTGCTATTTTATTCTGAAAATTGGAAAATTTCGATTTTACGCTATAATTTTACCCCAGCTGAAGAAAAATCAATTCTA
This sequence comes from Sphaerolaimus hirsutus, assembly GCA_964036195.1. Lineage (NCBI taxonomy): Eukaryota > Metazoa > Nematoda > Chromadorea > Monhysterida > Sphaerolaimidae > Sphaerolaimus > Sphaerolaimus hirsutus. Next base: position 1,577,913 of record OZ038458.1, read on the forward strand.
CGCCAGGCAATTGCATGCAATGCAAGGTATTGATACCGTAAATGCTCTAATAATACAACAGGTCTCCAATAATACGACATCTCCAATAGTGCGACAGGTTTGGGCACGTTGTGTGAAAATAATCCGACACTCTCCAATAGTACGACACTCTTCAATAGTGCGACACCCGAGAAAAAAATAAAAAACAGCGTAATGATGTCGCAATCTGCGGAAGCCGTGGATTCCGCGCTTTTGGACAATTGTTTTGTTAATGTTGATGTTTAATGGCGATTTAATGGGCGATTGTTGATGTTTATTGCTTTACTAAGTCATGCTCACGTTTGAGTTGTGGACAATGAAGTTGTTGATTTGATGAAAACAATAATGCGACACTCTCTAATAATGCGACATCTCCAATAGTACGACACCTAAAAATGTGCTGAAAAAAATAGTACGACTGTCGTATTATTAGAGCATTTACGGTACATATATTGTCCATGAAAACCTAAAGACCTGTATCACCATCCACTTCCATGCAATCAATTTTGCGATCGAATTTTACGCTCGAATTTTACGTCGACCTGTACTCGCACCTTAAGCGCAATTCTCTTCGTCCGCCCCATCGTCACACTCTTTGTGGCCATTGCACTTATAGTAATCATCACGAGCGCAGACCTTCGTTTCCTCAGACAAAACAAGATTATTAATTCTTGCGGGATGACTCAGCGTCCTGGTGCGGCATGCAAATCTTCCTTTGGGGCATTCGAATGTCACTGCGCGAGGTGGCAATTTTTTAGAACATTCAAAAAAAAATATTTTTTTAAAGTTTTTTTACGGGATTTTAGTGAGAAAATGCCATTAATACAGCCCTTTATTTGTAAACTTTTGTACACTCAACTTCTAATTTGTAAACTGCAGTAAACACAGCACCTAATTTGTAAACTCCGATAAACTCAGTCCCTTATTTGTAAATTTCTGCAAACTCTGTTCTCTAATTTGTAACCTCCCATAAACTGAGCAACCTGACAAATTCAAGTCAACCCTCCTAATTTGTCAACTCCCATAGACTCAGCCCCAAATTTGTAAACCCGCATAAACTCAACCCCTTATTTGTAAACTCCCATTAACTCAGCCTCTAATTTTTAAACCTGCAAAAGCTCAGCCCCTTATTAGTAACTGCCATAAAATCAGCCACTAATCTGTAAACTCTCATAAACTCAGCCCTTTATTGTAAACTCCTGTAAACTCAGCCTCTAACTTGTAAATTCCTATAACTTCAACCCATAATTTGTAACCTCTTGTAAACTCAACCCCTAATTTGTAAACTCCTGTAAACTCAGCCCCTCATTTGTAATCTCCCAAAAATTCAACCCCTAATTTGTAAACTCCTGTACACTATACCCCTAATTTGTAAACTCCTGTAAAATCAGATGTTAGCATACAGGTGAGAACAGAAACTTTTTCTTAAGTATGCATATTTATGCATATATGCATATTTACTCAGTACTTGAGTATGTGTACCTTATGAGTAAAAGTAAATATGCATTAACAACTGTGCACATCAAAGGCTGAGTTAATGGGCTTAAAAATTAGGGGCTGAGTTTATTGAAGTTGACAAATTATGGGCTCAGTTTACTGGAGTTGACAAATTAGGGACCGAGTTTACAGGAGTTTACTAATTTGTGGTTGATGTTATGGGAGTTCACAAAAATTTTTTTGGTTTCTGGCAGTTAAAATGTTAGGGACTTAGTTTACAGAGGGTCACAAATTAGGGGCTGAGTTGACAGAGGTTCACAAGTTAGGGGCTGAGTTGACAGTAGTTATAGGCTGAGTTAAGTGGAGTTTACAAGTTAGGGGAAAAAAGCTTCTGTTACGATATATTCACGTGCTAAAAAAGTGACTTTTATCGTTGACGCCATTTTGGCGCCCGGCGCCAATTTTTCTGGCGCCCTTTGGCGCCCGGCGCCATTTTTTCAGATGGCGCCGTGGCGCCATTGGCGCCTGGCGCCATTTTCTCTGGCGCCCGGCGCCATTATTTTGAATGGCGCCATGGCGCCATTGGCGCCTGGCGCCATTTTTCCTGGCGCTTTTCCATCACTAGTATTCATATGCAGAACACATGAGCTGTTTGTTGTTGATTTTGCCATTTGTAAATATTGTTGATCGATCTCATAGTTGTTTCTGTCAGAATTGAGGGTCCTCGTCTAAAACTCGAAAAACCCATAACTTTGGAAATGAAATTTAGCTTTAGTATTTATACTCCAAATATAAAAAGGTATCGACGTTTACATTCACGTTTTTCAAAAATACCAGTATTTTAACAACTCTGGTAGTGCTTAGATATTTAACAAATTCATAATTCAACGTGCCCAAACAAGCTGATTTTCATGGTTCGAATTTGAAAACTCGTTCAAAAACCAAATGGCAACGTGAACGCTGATTGAAGGTTCCCGTTCCACCACACCGTAATTGACCACTTCGACTCAGCGCACTAGTATTGGGAGGATGCAATTTTTAGTGTACAGAAATGATCAGTCCATGAAATACTATTTAAGGCTATTGACAAGATTTCATACGAGTTTTCAAATTGGAACCATGAAAACTAGCTTGTGTGGCGCCAATAACAGCGCAGCTGTGCTGATAAACATTTTGCCAGGAACTTGGAATTGCCTACAATTTGTCATTTATAAGTGCACTTCACATACAAAAGCAACGTGTAACATACAACATTTGTCTCTTTGTTCATCCTCACCACCGACACAGTCAATGATGCCATCGCACTGAAATCTCGCAGGTATACCTGGTCTGTTCGAAAAGTAGCGGCACAGAACACTTTCTGGATTAATAATGATTTTAGTAAAATTCTTTTTACTAAAATTGTATTTAATTTTTATTAAAATTGTATTTTATTTTTATTTTATTCATATTTATCTTTTTATTCAGAAATGTCATGAATAAAATAACATGAAACATTTTACAGATATTTGACAATAATTTTACAAAGAATGTGACAAAAAATCTGAATCTTGCATGAAAGAAATGAAACAATGTGCAGGCTAGATGCATGCAGTATGCAGATGAATTCAAAAAAATTTGAGCATGTGGAATTGCGAAATGGGTTGTGTTGTGACATGGCGTCAATCCATCACTACTCTCTATTCTGATCATAGTTGCTAACATGCATTCACATTTACTCGATAAATACATATACTCAAGTACTGCGTAAGGTATGTTTACGCTTCCTCCCAAAAACACTGGAGCTCACTTACTCACATACTTTTTGAAAGTATGCGAGTACAGAAAACATATTTCAAACAGGCATTTTATAGGCTTTTTCAGAGAAAAAAATGAATGGAAAATAGGCATAAATGAAAAAAGGAGAAAAGCTAAAAATAGGGTCTAAATATCCAAAATAGGATAAAAATAGGCAAAAACTCATTAACTAGTGAATCTGATAGTGAAATTTTTTCTGAAAATTAGTCATTTTGAGTGAAAATTGGGGCAAAATTTCTCAAAAATACCCACTTTTACGTTTTCTGCAAACAAAAGTAATTTACTCATGTTTAATCATGAGTAAAAGTAATAAATAAATACTTAACATTTACTGTACTCACCTGTGAGTAAAAAATAAATACTTTACATTTACGTTTACTCTTGAGAAAGTTCAGTATACTTTAAACAACTCCGATTCAGATGGAATAATATACATAGCAGTCTGAAGTGTGCCATCAGCGAACTATTTCACCCAAGCCAGAAAGCATACCATACCGCTACTTTTAGAACAGGCCAAGCACAATCGAAAAAATGTTGCACCACTTGTACGTATCCACTTGGGCACTTGACTGTGCAGTCGGGATCGGGATCATAATCAGCATAGCGGTCACCATAGACAAGTTGGGCGTACTTATCCTTTCCTTTCTCACTGTGACCATAGTCATCATAGAATCGATCATTGTAATAGAGAAATTGATTCCCCAGACCAAATTGATCTGAGTTGGTGAGATTTTGTCAAACTTTTTTACTATAAATCCTTGGTTAATGCTTCTTGCTGCGGGTAATTTTTTGTACTTTTTATTTTTAGCGGTTGGTTACTTTTCAAGGGGGGTTGTTGTTATCAGCACTTTCAACCACGTTTTGATTAATCCATTGTAAATGTGAACAATGTTATATGGACGGGAACGATCTGGCTGTCAGATTTTTTTGCCAGTTAACAACTATGCACCCACTCTCCGCCAGTTTAATAATGTCCAACTAACTGCAAACTTCTTCAGTTTCATCAGTGCCATCGATGCAGTCATAGTGCCCATCGCAGATGTGAGCACGATCCAGGCAATACGATGAAAGGCCAGGGCCACTCCCAGACCGCGCAAAATGCCATGTGAACTGTCAAATCCACGTGCAAAGTGTCTAACGTCATGTATAATGTCGTGAAATTTGGCAAACCACTAGTGAAAAATAAATATAAACACCTTCCCGGACAAGTTCACCACCCATTTTTTTATTTCATTTTGAATGCAATATCTCTGTCCATGGGGGTGTTATAAAGCTGAAACTTTGTATATATAAAGTTGTAAGACCCCTCTACTCCCCAACAATGGGGGAGGTGCGGCGACTCACTACAGGTTGGGTCACCCTGTATGCAACATTTTTTTGGCGTTTTTGGTGTCCCAGTCAAGTTGGGCCATATCTCTAGCTGTGAGGGTGGTATAAAGCTGAAATTTGGGGGATGTCTTGCCAACAACCCCCCTCACAATACACCAGTGGGGTGGTTGCTGACAACCCACTAAAGCATGGGTCACTGCATATAAAGTTGACCATTTTCTAAAAACAGCCCAAGTGCCCCAAAACAAGTTCATCACCTAACTGCATTAAAAAAATGTTGCAACAACATACCTAATATAAAACTGAATCGGGTTGGAACCCTAGTTCAGCCAAAAAAAATTTTTTTCAGTAGGGCGGGCACCCGCCCTGTCCTGTAAACAGTAGACCAAAAATTTCGCTTTAAACCAATTTTTTGTTTCACACTTAAAAAAGTTGGTTTACAAAGTTCACTAGAGAATGGTTTAAGGTTCAAAGTTGTGTAAACAACATAACCTATAAAATGCCTCCATAAGGAAATTTACTTGGGGTGAATGAAAAAGTGAAAATTTTGTCAAATTTTGTTCCTGCAATGATGTCATTTTGACATCATAGAATTCATCCCAAGTAAATTTCGTTATGGAGGCATTTTAGAGGTTATGTTGTTTACACAACTTTGAACCTTAAACCATTCTCTAGTGAACTTTGTAAACCAACTTTTTAAGTGTGGAACAAAAAATTGGTCCAAAGCGAAATTTTCGGTCTACGGTTTACAGGATGGGGCGGGTGCCCTACTTAAAACAATTTTTTTGCTGAACTCGGGTTCCAACCCGATTCAGTTTTATATTAGGTATATTGTTGCAACATTTTTTTTGCAGTTGGGTGATGAACTTGTTTTGGGATACTTGGGCTGTTTTTAGAAAATGGTCAACTTTATATGCAGTGACCCATGCTTTATTGGGTTGTCAGCAGCCGCCCAACTGGTGTATTGTGAGGGTGGTTGTTGGCAAGACATCCCCCAAATTTCAGCTTTATACCACCCTCACAGCTGCAGATATAGCCCTCGTAGTGTAGCCAATCAAGTGGGTGGTGAACTTGACTGGGACACCAAAAACGCCAAAAAAATGTTGCATATAGGGTTTTCGGAACCGCGGCAGTCGAAATGGAGATATTTATGGTAGATTTATTATCGTCCGACCGATCCTTTCTCACACCCATATGCACTATTAAATAGTCACAGCCAGGGTTGGTTTTATAAAAATTCATTTTAGTAAAATTGTATAAAAATTGTATAAAAATTTTATTTTATTTTTATTTTATTCTTGTTTCATTTTATTTTATTCCCAAAAGTCATTAAAAAAATAAAATGACAGATTTTACAAAAATTTTACAAAAATTTTACAAAAATTTTACAAAAAATCAGAATCATGCATGCAAGGCCAGAAAAATGTTATAATTAGACCTATACATGAAAAACCTGTGACAAATTTTTCCCTTACTTTTCAAAAGTTGCATGCAGTATGTATTGTTAGCTAGCTGCAAGTGTAAAGTTACAATTATTGATAAGAATGGTTTGCATTTTCAGTAGAAGGACTAGTGGAGTGTGCTGGGCACATTTATAAAATGTGATGCAATTTGTCAATTGTCATGACAAATGTAAAGTAAAGTGTCAATTGTCATGCCAAGTGTCATGTCAAATGTCATGCAAAGTGTAAATTGTGTATCCAAATCTTGTGTTTTTGTATCCATAGTATGTATTGTATCCAAATCTTATGTTTTTGTATCCAAATGTTCACATAAGATTTGGATTCAACAACAACATAATTTGGACACAAAACATAAGATTTAGATATCAAACATAAGATTTGGACACAATTTGCTTGACAATTGATACTTTATTTTTTACATGTCATGACAATTTACACTTTACCTTACATTTGTCATGACAATTGACACTTTGCATGACATTTTACATGACATTTGACACTTTACACTTGGGACTGCTCCCATATCCATGAATAAACAGGTAGAAACTCAAGCAACGAGATAAAATTTTACAAAAAAAAATGAATTTTTTTACAATTTTACAAAAATACGAATTTTTATACAATTTTACAAAAATTTTACAAAAATTCGAATTTTTATACAATTTTTATTTTTATTCTTAAATTTTCCATTTTATTTTATTTTATTTTATTCTTGAATATTCCATTTTATTTTTATTTTATTTTTATTTTTTTCTGAGATTTTGCCAACCCTGGTCACAGCGAAGGAAATACAACTAAATCAACACTATCCGACAACATCACCCTTTAAATTTTAAAACAAACTTCAAAACAAATCACTTTTTCAAAAGTCACATTTTCAAAAACTCTTTTTCTTCAAAAACTCAACATATTTTCACTTCAACTTCAAAAAACTTCTTCTCTCCTCCAATTTTTGCAAAAAAGAATTTTAACGCGGCGTTGAATTAACGCGACGCTGAACGAGAACGCGGGCGCTGATAACGCGTGTTATGTTGACATGTATGTTTGGAAATACGGGAACGCATGTCTTTTTGTTCGCGGATGTATCTAGGGGGGCGGCGGTAATTTTTCCGAAGATAATTGTGGTAACTACGCGGCATTGGAGTTTTACAGCGGTTGAAATGGCTTTGTGGATAGCGTTCCGCCACTGTCTCTACACGCTGAACTGCAGACTGCCGTCGCATTGGCGACACATTTTCTTGTGGCCGCTCGTTGTTGTCCAGAAGTGCCTAGAATGTGTTAAACAATTCGATAATTGGTGTCATGGAGGCATTTAAGCGTATAATTAATGTGCCTGTGCAGCCTGGCGGCACATTTCTAGAGGGCTGACAGTCATGTGGCCATCGAAACGCATTAGCGGCCCATGTTCCGGATGGCGGAAAAATCGTGCGCCATCTAGATCCACCGGGCCACTCTGTGTGGTACCCCGTTTTTGAGACAAGTTCGTTAAACATCAAAAATTCAGAAATGTTTTGGTAAAATAGTACCCACTGGCGGGAAAAAAGTTGTTTCCGTCTGCACTGAAATGGTAGTTGTACGCTTTTCCGATGTCAACTTTAATTTATTGAGGGCTTCTGTCAAGTCCCGAATTGTCACATTTTTCTGAGCTGACTCATTTTCTACTTTACTCAAGGCTTCACCCAGATGGCGATTTTCGATACGAAATCCAACCACTGTTCTATGGCGGTCGTCATTCTCGCACTGCAGCGAGTCGAAACCCCGCCGAAGGAGGCGATACTTCTCGCCCAGAGTGTCGAAGTCCTAAAATGGCAAAAAATCCGCGTCAAAAACGCATCTCCCCCGCCAACCACGTAAGGTCCACATTCCAAATGTATTCACCTGACACATTTGAGCGTAGATCTGTTTGTTGGCAGTGTGTTGTTTCTCAGCTGAACTGATGGACTGTTGTGCACTGGTGGATGGTTGTTGTTCCTCTGATTCATACTGTGGTGTGTGTGTTCCTTGTGTCAACTGATCCGCGTCAACTTGCAGCGTTTCGTCAACTGGATCTTCTATGTAGGTTGGCGTCGCGGGAGGTGCAGGAGAAGGAGTGTGCTCTTTGTCAGTAGAAGACTTGCTGCGTCGATGCTTGCGTCGACCTCCTGCCACCAATGAACACGTCAGCAAAAACAGCAAAAAAGTTGTTGTCAAGCACATCACGTTAAGGTTTTTCGGTCGCTTTTTTGTTGCTTTCACTCCATTTTTTTGTCTAAATTTGTTTACTAAAATACTGGGGAATGGGAAATAACTAGTAACCGACTTTCCTGAAGAGGTCATTTATCAAAATTTTTCACTTTCCAGCAATAACGCCCTGGCACTGTTTCTAGAGCGTTGCCGCGCTGAAAAGACAAATTTGGGCCACTCGTTTCTACCACTATGAATGGCCCTGAAAAACAGGGAATCATTTTATCCGGAGAAAAAGTCTGCACCATAATTTTGTCCCCAACATCAATATCACGTGAGGGTTTGCTATTGAAGTATTCGTGATATTTTGCCCTATTGTTTTCACTTTGTGAAAGTGCCACATTGCGTACATGTTCTGGGTTGCTGTCTCTTGCTGCAGCATAAAACAAATTCCAGTGTGGCAGGTGGCCAAAAATAAGAAAAAATGGGCAGCAAGTTAAATTTTTATTCATTGTGAGATTATGTTTCAAAATCACAACAGGTAGCAGTTCTTTCCAGTGGGTTTTTGGGTGCTGAGCTCTCACAAAACTGTAGATTTCTCGCATCCGCCCGTTCACTCGTTCTACCATGCCATTTGCCGATGGGTTATGGGCGAGAACCGGGGTGTGTTTGACACCAAATTGCGAGCATAACAAGTGGAAATCCGAGTTTAAAAATTCAGTGCCTTGGTCAGTGATGATGAGACGCGGTGCCCCGAATACTAAAAATATATGTTTCATCACAGCTTTGGCCACAGTTTCGCCTCTGCAGGATGAGAGTGGAAAAGCAATTACATATCTCGTGAAGGCGTCTACCGCGACTAGAACTTTTGACTTTTTATTGTTATACTCAAATTGCATCGTATCCATGTGAATAACGTCAAATGGTTGCTGAGGTGTTTCTGTAGTGCCTAAAGGGCTTGGTCGCAATTGGTGTGGTTTCCTTGTCATACACTCCGAGCATTCTTTGCAATATTGCAAAATATCATTTTGCATATCTGGCCATTCAAAATACTGGCAAAGAAGGTTCATGGTTTTCTGCTGACTGCCATGACTAGCATAGATACCCATATGTGCATGTTCTAAACATGCTTGTTGCCATGACCGAGGTGGCCATATCGCGTAAGAATCGTCCTTAGTGGGTGTTCTGTGATATAAAACATTGTCGATGACAACGGCATTTTCCAAAAAGTCAGGGTTGTTTTCTAATTGTGCAATGATGTCATTCAATTCCGGGTCTTGACATTGGGCAGTTGCCCAATCAAATTCAACTTGTTGAGTGATCAGCTTTGACTGATGAATAGGCCCTGTTAAGTGAAAACCTGGGGTTGTTTTCATTGCTAAACCCCGCACCAAGTTTGTGGGAAAATCCAACTCATTGTCTCCAAATTCTGGTTCACTTATGGGATTGCGTGATAACGCGTCCACCACACAGTTAAATTTTCCGGCCCTGTGGACAAATTTAATTACTCTCTCCTGTAGGAAGATTGCCCAACGTTCTAATTTACTGTGTAATGGTGTCTTCAGCACCAGTTGTATACCACTATTATCTGTGATAACTATCAATTTCTGCCCTTCCACAAAATCGGCCAAGCGGCAAACTGCCCACGCAATGCATAAACTTTCCAGCTCTGCTGCGGAAAAAGACTTGTGTGGATGTGTCAATCTTTTGGAGATGAATGCAATGGGATGTAATTTGCCATCATCGCTGTACTGTGATAAGACTGCCCCTAGTCCTACTTGGCTAGCGTCTGTCTCCAAAACAAATGGGCGCCCATCTCGATTCGGGTGTATGAGAACAGGTGGCGATGTCAGGCAGTATTTTAAAGTACTCCAAGCGTCCAACATTGCTTCCGTCCATTGGAACGGCGTGTTTCCATGCTTGGGCACTTTACCTTTTAAAGTTTCGTAAAGTGGCGCTGCTATGTGGCTGTAATTGGGTATGAAATGTGAATAATACACGCATTTGCCCAAAAACTTTCGCAAATCTTGTTTGGTATGAACTTTTGGTAGATTGACCATTGCAGCCACGCGGGATGGTGCTGGCGAGATGCCATCTGGTGTGATCTGGTGTCCTAAATACTTTAACGAGTGCGCAAAAAAGTTGCACTTTGAAGGTTGCATTTTCAAATTCGCCCAGCGCATCCGCGAGAACAGCCTTCGCAAGTGCTCTAAGTGTTCACCGACGTCATCGCTGCAAACCAAAATGTCGTCGATGTATGCGCGCACCCACGCGCGTGACAAATTTTTGTTCAAATCCATGAGCATCATGTTGATGAGGCACATGAAAGTCGCACCAGCGTTGCAGGTACCGAACGGCATTCTTGTGTACCTGTACTGTCCGAGGCTGCACACAAAGCTGGTGCGCTCACATGTATCTTCGTCGGTCAACGGTATATTGTAGTAACCGTGTCTGATGTCGACGGCGCTGAAAATTCCCCGTCCTGAGAATTCGGCTAAAATTTCTCCTATGCGAGGTAATGGGTAACTGTCGATTTTCGTGATCAAATTCAGTTGTTTAAAATCGACGCAAAATCTAAAATTGTCTGTTCCCTTGGGCGCAATAGTAATCGGCGACGCCCATGGCCCATTTGACCGCTCGATTATTCCTTCTTTTAACATGCTTCGAATTGTTTTGTTTATAAAATCTCGTTTGTGCGGCACTTCGTAGCGGGGTGCCTGCTTAATTGGCGGGTGTTTGGGGTCAGTTTCGATGGTGTGCGAAATCAGAGTAGTTTTCCCGACATCATAATCATGACATGAATAAATGTCATGATATTCTAAAAGTAATTTTTTGAAAGCAGATGTTTGCTGGTCAGTCAGGGGGATTCTATTCACTGCTGGCAAATGCTCCCAAATGTATTCGAAACGTTCTTGGGGCGTGGTCGGTACTTTCTCATGAAAATTGTTTGCATTAGGATCTATGGGAGGCGAAGGTAATTGTACAGCAGGTTTCGCATGAGTGGTTGCTTGAATCGCTGTCGCGTGTGCATGCATTCCAATTGATTTTTGAAAAGGGACTTGTTCAAATAATTTTGAAAAACGTGGGCCAGGGTAATAAACGCTATCGTTTGGTATCACCTGCATTTCTGCAATTGTTTGTCCCTTTTCTAATTCAATTGGAGTGTCAGATGGGTTAAAAAGTGTTAAGTATGTGCGTTTAGCACTTGTACCCACTAATGTATTGTACATATTGATTCCCTTGGTGTCAGGAATTCCTGTGTTTGAAAATACTGCAGTGCATTGAGACCACTTCGTTATACTGAAATTACTTTGCCTGTGCCCAACTATCACAGGCAATTTCGCGTGTCCACGTGCCGGAACATACATCCGTTTTTTCAGTTGAACTAATGACATCATTTTTTCTAAAAACTCAGTTTCTAAACTGTCCAGTTGAAGTGCGGCTGAATCGTCAACAGGTGGATCGATGTGTGTATCCTTGTCCAAAGCCATTGGTATAATCCAAGATAACTTTAAATAAGGCATAATATCTGTCCCAGCTAAAATCTCGGGCATTGCATCCGGCAGCATGTTGACTAGAATGACTGCCAACACTTTACGTGTTACATTATCCACAGGTGATGTGTGTTCAAAAAACAAAGCGATTTCACACATCGCTCCATCTGTTGTTGTTCCTGTGACCATGTGTACACGAATTTTTGTTGGTTTTAAATATTTCTCCACATCCAAATTACTTTTTTTTAGCAATATCTCTCAAAACTGCGATAGGGATGATAGTCCTGGTGCATCCAGTATCCAGCAACATATTGCAGGGAATATTTTCGACAAAAACTTGTGCATACACCTGTGGGCCATTACTCACTTCAACGCAGACGCAGACTTTCTGTTTATCTCCAACACATGTGAAAGCGCGTACATTTTGATCAGTAAATTTTGTTCCAAACACGGGGGGCGGTCCACTACTATCACTTATCATTTGATCAAAGCTCAAGAGGTTGCTCGAACAATTCAGCAAAGATGCCCGCGACGCGCTGCTCTCCGTTGTCTGTGTGTTTAATTTTTCACTGTGGCAAACTGCCCAAAAATTGCGGTGCCACTCAGAGAACTGACCAGGGTCAGCCTCGAACATTTCTGCTACTCGATGGCGAAACTCGGTGCAGTATTGTTCCCACGGCGGCGTGTCGTCGTCGCTGGTGCCCATGTTGGCGCCTGTAGTCGTGTCGGTCACTATTTCTGCGTCAGGGATCAATTCACCATACTTTGCAAATGAGGTCTGTTTGGCTTGGGGGGCACTGGAAGTATGTTGGGGTCCAATACGTTTCACGTGCCCATAGCCATCTGCTTTTGGGCTTGTTTGATTTGGGTTAGTGGCAGTGTTTGCCGTGTCACCCATTAGTTTTCGTTGCTGCGTGATTCTGCAGTCACTGGTGCAGTGCCCAGTGTGATTTGGTAGTGGGCACCATGGGTTGGTTTGGTTTTCGGCAAAAAATTGCTTGAAAGTTGGGCGCGCTGGTCGCGTGCCTCGATCATTTTTGTCCGTTTTTTGGGTGGTCATTTTTTCTAGTTTTACAGTCCGGAAATATTCGTCGATGCACTGCATCAGTTGTGGGACTGTGGCCGTCGATGTTTTGCTTTTAGCCTTGAAATTGGCCATTACAAAATGATCAAATCTTGTTTCATCATATCGGTGCCATATTTTTGCCAGCACCAATTTGTCTACCAGCACTCTTTCAAAATTTACAGATTCTTTTAACTCATCCAGGATTTTAGCTAACAATCGAATGTAGAAATCAATCATGTTTTCAGTTTTGAACATGGCGGCCATTTCCCATTCGGGGTAAGTGTAAGACTTGTCAGTAGTTTTGAACACTGATGTCAACTCTTTCATAACATGCTCAAAATTGCTCAAATCAGCAGGTGTAAATAGGGCGGTTAGCACTTTGTGCGCCTCTCCCGTGAGCTTCGTTGTCAAAACTTCCATCCAAAAATGTTGCAAAAGTGCCGGATCGGGAATGGATAGCGCCGCCATTTGCACAATGCGGTGCCATTCCGCAAAACTTTTCAGATCAGATTTACCAGAATACACTGGAATTTTGTCAAAGATATGAGGCCGGATCACAAACCAATTTTGCAACAATTCCGGTCTTGTTTGGTGATTTACTGCTAAAGGCAATTTCGCCAAATTTTTGACATGCCATGGGTTTTCCTGTCTGGTTTTTACCCCGGGCTTTTCTGGGGCGCCGCAGGGCGCCTCTTGCAGCACATGTGGTTCCGCGTGTGGGGTGCCAGCTCGGAAACGCTGCAAATTTGCAAATTGCCGCTTCAAACTTTCAAAAGCATCTAAAAATTCGCGCTCAGACTGAGTGTTGCCGAGCGGCGCTACATCATTCGTGACTGTGAACGGCGGCGCGCGTGGCCTAATGTCCAGTTCCCCACCCAAAAAATCATCAACCAAAACACGCTGATACTGGGAAAGTTGCGGCGTCAACAAAACCTGATCCGCAAATTGTACATCACGCAAATCTCACATGTCCGTCCGAGCTTGTACTGTCGCATCTGGATGTACCACGGTCGCTGCGCGGGCATGGCGGTCATGCGCAACGGCTCCGACATGGTCTCGGCCGTCATCTGCACCTGGTAGGCGTACTCCGCCGTCACCTGCGGATTGCTCGACGCCTGTTGTGTATGAAAGCGTGAATTGCGGTAAACTCGGCCACGCAACGGCGACAAATGCGCGTCAACTGGTGAACTGTAACGCGCAATTGGCAAACGCGGCGGCGCAGCAGCGCGTCGAGGCGGCGCGGCGCATGGGTAGGCGCCCTGCAAGCGCTAACTGTTCGTCCTGGAAACGGCGGACAGCCTCCTCGGTCATCCCAGGTCTAGGCATGACGTTGACTGGATGGCTCCTAGTGTGCCGTTGGACGATCGCATCCTCATAGTCTGACACGCTGTTCTCCTCGTCTGTCATCAGCATGGACTTGTCTGCGGACGACAGCCAGCGACGACAGGAAATCGGCAGCGGATGACAGCCACTCTCCACGCGGACAGCAAACTGGGATTCCCCAGCACGTCCACCACTTTCGGAACCGCGGCAGTCGAAATGGAGAGATTTATGGTAGATTTATTATCGTCCGACCAATCCTTTCTCACACCCATATGCACTATTAAATAGTCACAGCGAAGGAAATACAACTAAATCAACACTATCCAACAGGGTGACCCAACCTGTAGTGAGTCGCCGCACCTCCCCCATTGTTGGCATGTAGAGGGGTCTTACAACTTTATATATACAAAGTTTCAGCTTTATAACACCTCCATGGACAGAGATATTGCATTCGAAATTAAATTAAAAAATGGGTGGTGAACTTGTCCGGGAAGGTGTTTAGTATTTAGATTTGCCATTTTAGAGACTACCTATTTTAGATGACATTTGACACCTTGCATGACATTTGAAATAATACAAGGCATTTTACGGGGCTGGGACTGCCACCAGTCACATTCACTTGCGATTTATAGTTGAAGCCTTTTTCGCACTTGAAAACTTCGCACAGGGCATCTTTGTCAAAATTAGCGTCAACTTTCATTTCGTATGGTTCGTTAGGTAAACGCGACCAGGGTTGGCAAAATCTCAGAAAAAAATAAAAATAAAATAAAAATAAAATGGAAAATTGGAGAATAAAATAAAATAAAATAAAATGGAAAATTAATAAAATAAAAATACAATTTTACTAAAATTCGAAATTTTGTAAAATTTTAGTAAAATTGTACAATAATTTGAATTTTTGTACAATTTTAGTTAAATTTTACAAAAACTCGAGTGTCTGTTCAATTCTATAGAAAGTTTTCTATCATGTTGCTTAAGTTTCTTGCTGCCACTTTGCAGAACTGGTGCCTTGTTGTATCTTTCATTGTTGTGATTGAGAAATATTGTTGCTCAAAATTGCCAATTTTCACATTTTTTATAATATTTTCACCTTAAAAATCACTAATTTGTGATTTTTTTCTTATTTTCTTCGTTCCATACCTTGAAAAAGCCTATAAATATATTGAATCCCGCAAGCCCCCCCCCACCCAAAAAACAACAACCCACTTTTAGCTATCTTCCCTTGGGAGGAGCAATTAGCTCCCCCTGAGGGTCAAAATACAAAATACCTACCTCGCAACCCGTGTCACAAGTAGTGATGTTAAAGGCACCGGGAAAAATGGCACCGCACCGCACCGGCACCTTTGCCAACGCACGAAAGGGGCACCTGGCACCCTGGGGCACCGGCCAGAAAATGGCACCGCACCGCACCGGCACCGGTGCCTTTTGGAAAAAATGGCACCGGCACCGAAGGGCACCGGCGGGTTGCCGGTGCTAGCACCGAAAGGCACCGCACCGGGCTGGAATTTCTGAAGTAAATATCGGGCAGTTTCTCAGTGGTCTCACCTTTGGAAGTGCATATTTCCATGAATTTTCAACCGATTTTGATGGTTGAGCACTTAAAATGATCATAATGATGTGGCAATCACTTTTATGAAGCAATTACAATGATTACAAATGAAAGATAAAATATTTAATTCACTGCAATGTCCATAGCCACTATTGTCTACTGATCGGAATCGTTGCTGTACAGAGAATGGAACTATCTCTGTCATAAACTGACAACAAATTTTGAACAAACACTAAAAATAAATATAAAATATAAAAATGATTTAAAATTCAACAAAATTTTAGATTCGCTCATCAGATCACGTATCGGGTATGATGGATTTCACACTAGGTATATTTATTTGATGGGAGGTTTACAAAATAGGCAAAAACAATTGGGTAAATATATCGCTGTTTTTTGAAATATGAATAAGCACATACTATGGACAAAATTGCACAACACATGAAGCCTTGGCCGGTGCCTTTCCCGGTGCCTTTTACTTTGGGCCTGGTGCTAGCACCTTTGGCACCGGCAAAAAAATGGCACCGCACCGCACCGGCACCGGTGCTATTCTGAAAAAAAAGGCACCGGCACCGGCATGGCACCCCTGAAGATCGCAATGGCACCGCACCAGCACCGGTGCTGGTGCCCTTCGGTGCCCAGCACCGGGGCACCGGTGCCCCGGTGCCTTTACATCACTAGTCACAAGTTTACAAAAAAATTTTTTGTATTCATCCGCATGCTTCTAGCATGCACATTGTTTTATGTCCTTGCATCCAAGATTTCCGATTTTTTGTAAAAATTTTGTAAAATATTTGTAAAATTTTTTGTAAAATGGTTTCATTTTATTTTATTAATGACATTTCAGAATAAAATAAAATAACATAAACTGAAACATGAATAAAATAAAAATAAAATACAATTTTAATAAAAATAAAATACAATTTTAGTAAAAAGAATTTTACTAGAACCAACCATGAACGCGACTCCCATACTCCGCGGATATCATCTTGCATGCTAATAAGATTTTCGTCACTTGCACCTGCATAAGATGACTGATTTAATTCCAGCCTGGCACAAGATGGAAGCAAATTGACACCTACTGCAGTGTAGGATTCAAACGTGACCCCAGGGGCCAGATTTAATTCTCGCGTACTGCGCCCTACGTGCATGTAATGCACCCTAAATTGAGCAGCCTCCCTACAGATTGTTTGCAGTTGCCTTGCCCTACACACACGCGACTCAAGAATATGTAGGTAATTGAGGCCTCTACTTCTAAAAGTCGACAAGTCTATAAAATGTGATTTTGAGTAAATCGCACTTTAAGTTTCCGATCCAATTCCAGTCCCGTGGTGCGAGTCCAATTTGGCTCTCTCATGCTTTCGATCAAGTTCCATATGTGTACAATAAAGTGTCAAATTTTCAGCCCCTGCTCTCAACCTACCGTATTTCCTCGAAATACCCCCCCCTTGAAATAACCCCCCCCCTCGTTTGACCCCCCCCTCTCGAGACCACTATGAAACAATCACCCCCCCCCCTCGAAATACCCCCCCCCAAATTGAGTGTTAAGAGAACGTACATGACAAATACGGCAGTTTATGTTCTGCGTAGTGCAGAACACACGTTAAAACAATGTCGGAATCACGTTAGAACAGTGTTTATACCATCTACGTACTAATATTAGTCTACAGAACCTTATAAATGGCAGTTTTTGTTGCATTTTTCGACGTTTGCGTACGTTTCAGACGACAATTTCGTACTTGGTTTTCAAAATTTTTCTTGTGAAATAATAACCCCCCCCCCTCGAAATACCCCCCCCCCCTCGTTTAACCCCCCCCCCCTCTCGGGACCACTATGAAACAATCACCCCCCGGGGGGTATTTCGAGGAAATACGGTATATGTGAAAAATGGGATGTCCATAAATTTCCATTTGGTCAGAGCAAAACTGTTTTGGGGAGGGAAATGGACTTGTCGACTTCTTGCACTCGAGAACATTTTTGTTCCCGTGAAGGCGACGCTGCCTTAGGGGCAATTTATAGACTTGTCGACTTTTAGAAGTAGCTGTCCATGACGGACTTATCACATTTCTTGCTATTTATCCCCATAAAAAATGAAGGCGAAGGGTGGACTTGTTGACTTTTAGGCTGAAACTAAGTGGACTTGTCGACTTCTTGCCCGAAATTTTTGCATTTTTCTCAAAAAATGTCAAATTTGGCACTTTGCCATATGGGCATGTGAGGTCAAAAAATTTATGGCAAATGATAAAAAATGTGCGGAAGTAGCCCCAGATGACGTTTCCGGGCCTAACTCGAAATTTTCATATTTTGGATTTGTTACTCTTAGAAGTATCTTCAATTGCGTATCGGGTCGGGGGGTCGCTTTCGCGTGTAGAGCATACCTGCACTTTCAGGCGCAAATTACGAAACAGAAATAAAGAATAAAGAAAATTCAGAAAAAAAGAAATGCGTGTAAAAATTGAAGAGAAAAGAAATGCGTGCACCAAGCTTTACTCACCACTGGAAAGTGACACTGCAGACATTAAAATTACTCCCAGAAGAAACATGGCCATCTTTTGTGCTGTTTTTTATATTTCTTCTAATTCAAAATCACACTGAAGGAATGCACAAGTAGATGACTTTTATACCCTTCGGAAAGAACAAGAAAACACACAAAAAGCCATTAAATCAATTTGAATTACTTCACACCTTTTGTGTCTATTCATATGGCAGAGAATTATGGGACATATGGCTATGATATTCAGACAGGAAAAATGCTTTGTTCTGCTAACACATTGACAGACCAATTTGTCAGCCCAATGTAGACAGTGGTTTCTTTCAATCCACGGTGCAAATTCATTCATATTGATGGGAATGCAGCAGATGGAAAACTGAGAAATTTGCTCATAACTGTATTTACACCAGAGTTGATATTGGATATTGATGCTTATTCTGATATTGATGCTTCTTATGAAAACGTATTTGAATATCGGGCCGTAAAGTTTATTTTTATTCACAAAACAGAATGAAATCGGCCGCGTTGTCGTCGATGCTGCCGAGCAGCTTGTACTGCTTCACGGTGCACGTGAGCGACGGCGAGGTGTGCAACTGTAATGCGGCGAGCGTATGGTGACTTGAAACGGTTGAAAGTGATTGACAGGCGCCAAAAAAACTCCACAAAAAGCTTATTTTATCAAACAAATTCAATCGAGTCAATCATATCTAACTACAATGTAAAGAAATACAATTGTACACATGATATTATAAATACATTCAAACAACACCAAGTAAGAATATTCACATACTCCGAATAGCATCGCCAAATGGCTGGGAGATTCGGGATTTTCGTTATTTACCGTATTCCCTTGAATAGTTACCCTCCTTGAATAATTCCCCCCTCGAATAACCACCCCCCACCCTGTAAGACGAATGGGGAAATTATAATTCCCCCCTCAAAAAATCCCACCCCCCTTAAAGATATTTCATCAATTAGTTGTGCCAAATTTTAACAAAAATGGCACGTTTTTGTGTTTTAATCACACAATTTCGTGAAATGACTTAATAGAAAAATACTCAAACATTTTGACAAAAGAATAACTCCCCCCTCGAAAAATCTCCCCCCCCCCTGGAATAGTTCCCCCCTCAAAAAAATCTGGCGAAATAATAATCCCCCAGGGGGATATTTCTTCCAGGATAACAAACACCATAAGCAAATGCGATATTTACGGTCAAGCAAAAAGATTTGACAGATAACAAAAGAAGATGTAAAAATTGATAATTCTAGTAAGAAAACCAAAGTAAACATTAGTTAATTCTCGGATATTTTTGGAAAGTGACAATGATTTAAGTGACTGAAATGGAAAACAACGAAAAAATACAAAGTTTGAGTTTCTCATCAAAATCATGTTTTACACTTTCCAGAAATTAGACATTAACTAAAAAGGTATGCGAACTGAGAGATTAAAGGCATCCAATTTTGAATTATTAAGTTTTGTACATAACTATTGTACACATAAATGTACCCACAAAATTACGATAAACAGAATTTGAGTCACAAAATGCACATAACACTTGCAAATTTAAATATGTTGGCATATTTGCTCAAATTTATTGCCGTGAATTCCCAGCTAGCTAGGATGAGTGAGTGGGGGGATACAGCCTCGAAATCTAAACCCCACAAAAATATTTACTATTTCACGATAAAAATTGGATGATGATATCACCTGCCTTAGGAACAAAAAAAAACACTATTTGGGAACAAATAAAAAACCATTAACATTAATATATCCTGAATTGGCCCACCTACCCCACCACCTATAATATACCAAGGGGAGAGTGCGGTTCCGCACCCTGTAAATTGTAAAAAAACCTAGTAGATTGCAGAGTTGCGAAAACGTATTTACGTTTACCCGAAATACCCGGTTATTCAGGTATTTATACTTACGTTTACGTTTACGCTTTCCAAAAATACCGTTACGCTTTGTTACGTTTTCCTGGCACAATTGCCCGGGTACCAGAGAAAACGTAAAAATTTGCTACACAGAACCGTATTGTTTCACAAATGTAGTGTATTATGATGAGTTCAACAGGTTCTAATGTTGAGGAGTCCTAATTCCGCAATTGGAGAACTGAAACACCAATTTGTAAGTGAAAAGTTGTAGGAAAGTAGTTTTGTGAGGGAAAACTGAAATGCAAATAAAAAGTAAAAGACATTTTTAGTGTTTTCTCATGACTGGCCATTTGTCTTTTAACTTGCCATTTCACTTACAAATTTACTTTTCTTTCAATTTTTGCTTGCCATTCAACTTGCCATTACTTCTCACTCATAAATTTTTTTGTTCTCCTGTTATGGGATTGGCACCTTATGGCCCTAGACCCACTAGTTGACAACGATGCAAAATGTCAACTCCAATCCCAATTCAATATCCCGATCCCATAATTCTAAAAATTTATAAAATACAGGTAAGAAGAAAATGTCGATGGAGATCATATGAACATCCACATGTTGTAAAAAAACATTGTTTTTTTTTTCTATTCTCTGATAGCGGAAGCACTCAATATAATTTTTATGTTTACGTTTTATTTTACGTTTTCCCCGGTATTTCAAAAATACCTTACGTTTTGGTATTTATACTTTTGATTTGGAAAAGGTATTTACGTTTACGTTTACGTTTTCCAAAAATACCAGTATTTGTACAACTCTGGTAGATTGTACATGTCATGCAAAGTGTCAATTTAAATATTGGTATGTAAAAAAAAATATTGCTCATCTTTTGACATTTTGCATGACATTTGAGAAATTCGTATTTTACATTTTACACTTGACAGAGTGTAGGACAAGCACTTTGCATTAAATGCCGCAGTACTAGTGATGTAAAAAGCGCCAAAACTTTAGCGCCAAGCGCCAAAAGCGCCATGATGGATTTCCTTCTTACGGGCTTGCAGCGCTGCACGCACTTTCTGCGCGTCCTGGGGAGGTACATCGGGATCGGACTCCAGAGCTTCTACAAAAGCATCCAATGCGCGCTCAGCGAAATAATTCACGGGTGGTTTGTAGCACTTGCCGCACTGCCATTTGTACAGGAGGCCTAGTTCGAACTCTTCGAAGGGCAGCTGCAAATAGAGATATTCGTTATACAGTGGTATATATTGCGGGTAGCAGTGAAAAAAATTATGGGAAAGAAATATTTAACAAATATAAAACATTAATTATCGTTCACAACTATTCTTGTCTGTTCCTCAGGTGAAAATAGGCAAAAGGTATGAAAATTAGTGATTTTGAGAGGAAATTGGGCCACAATTTTTTTAAATACCATATTTCCTCAAAATATATTTCCTCAAAGATATTTCCAAATTTCCGCTTAAGCCATTATCATATCTTTCCGCCATGTTTAGCAACCGTTTTTAAGATTTTGCGTGTTCTGGCGTTGTTGGAAAACCGTATTTACGTTTACCCGAAATACCCGGTTATTTGGGTATTTA
This sequence comes from Sphaerolaimus hirsutus, assembly GCA_964036195.1. Classification (NCBI taxonomy): domain Eukaryota; kingdom Metazoa; phylum Nematoda; class Chromadorea; order Monhysterida; family Sphaerolaimidae; genus Sphaerolaimus; species Sphaerolaimus hirsutus. The sequence continues at coordinate 1,599,510 of OZ038458.1, forward strand.
TATTTACGTTTACTTTTTCCAAAAATACCACTAATACCACCAAAATACCAAAAATACTTTTACTTTTCCTGGCACATTTACCCGGATACCAGAGAAAATGTAAAAATCGTATGGAAAATGCACAAAAAGCATTTTGAACTTTTTGCATTTTTGAACTTTTTTCTGATACAATAAGTACAATTTATATTTTTGGCCAATTAGCTGCTTAATTGTTTGATAAATAACATAGGTAAGCAAAAATGTGATTGTATTAGCAGAGAAATGCTTGAAATAGGAAAAACAAAAGTGTTTTTCAATGCATCTGATCACGGGTTGTGCACTTCAAAGAAACTTTTACGTTTACGTTTTTTTACGTTTACTCATGTATTTTAAAAGTATTTTACGTTTTCAGTATTAATACTCACAATTTAGAAAAGGTATTTACGTTTACGTTTTCCGAAAATACCAATATTTGTACAACTCTGTCTGTCTGCGCACCTTATATTAGCAGCTGTGTGCTGGCACAGTGCCAACATTTCGTTTTGTTCATAAATTCAAAAATACGCACCATCCTGGGCCAATATTTGCCTACTGACTGATGGCAGACAATTTTGAACATGATGAAAAATCAGTGTGAGTGCATAGTATCAAGTCCATAGTGTATTCCATTTTGAATACAAATTCATAAAGTGATCAATATTTGAGCAGTGCATCACTTTTTCACATCGCATCGCAGGCTTTTTCATCGTTTTAACATGTTTTTTCTTTTTTTGACATTTTCACGGAAGGGATAAAGACTTTTTTCCACCGGAAATTTGACTTTGGGTCGCTGTCAAACGAGCAGCAAGGCACACAGTAACCTAAAAATTTGCATGTGGCATAATAGCACCTTTATCTACAAAGAATTCAACCCATTTATATCACGACACGGGTCGCACGTTAGCAGAGGAGTCATTGAATATTTTTGTTCCCGATCAGGAGGATAAAGACATTTTTCCAGGAGTGTATGTACTCTGTTATAAAATGTGAAGAATACCAACCAATTTGCTAGTGCATACGCGCCCATGTTTGATCAGTTCTAATTCGGAGAAGCTTTCCCAGTCGCTGCAGAAGCACTTGAAGGGCTTGCATTTGTCCTCGTCGAACTTGCGCTTGTCCGTGTATTCGGTGTCGCACGTGACGCAGGTGAACACGTGCTGCAGTTTGTGCGACGCCAGGCTGCATTCCTTTGCGAACTTCTTCCCGCACCATTCGCATTGCAGTTTCTGCGCAATTGCATTTGAGGCGTCCAATTCTAAAAGTCGACAAGTCCAAATATGAAAATTTCGAGTTAGGCCCGGAAACGTCATCTGGGGCTACTTCCGCACATTTTTCATCATTTTCCATAAATTTTTTGACCTCACATGCCCATATGGCATAGTGCCAAATTCGACATTTTTGGGGAAAAATGCAAAAAATTTGGGCAAGAAGTCGACAAGTCCACTTAGTTTTGGGCTAAAAGTCGACAAGTCCATCCTGCGCATCCTTTTTTTATGGGAAAAAAACGCAAGAAATGTGATAAGTCCACTATGGGCACCGATTTCTAAAAGTCGAGAAGCGCATAAATTTCCCATAAGGGAGGCGCAACGCGGGCGGGAACAAAAATGTTCTCGCGTGCAAGACGGCGACAAGTCCATTTCCCTCCCAAAAGCAGTTTTGCTCTGACCGAATGGAATTTTATGGACACCCCATTTTTCACATATACGTTGAGATTTGGGGCTGAAAATTTGACACTTTATTGTCAACATATGGAACTTAATGAAAAGCATGAGAGAGCCAAATTGGACACGCACCACGGGCCTGGAATTGGGTTTGAAACTTAAAATGCGATTTACTCAAAATCACATTTTGTGGACTTGTCGACTTTTAGAATCAGACGCCTCATTTGTAAAGTTTGAAAAAGTTTGATAAATATGATGAAAAATTTTCATCATATTTATGAAAGCAATTGGATAAATACGATGAAAATTTTTTTTATGTTTGTTCTTTAATTCAGATGGGATATGGTAGATTTCATTGTAAGGTACATATAATGTCGCTGGAGTATACGATTCTACGCATCCTTCTATTTTGGCCGAGTGTATCCCCAAATCGACAACATACCGGGTCGTCGACTCCGTGCTCCTTCTTGAAGTGAGCGTGCAGCCCCGCGGCAGTGGAAAAGTGCCGACCGCAGTCGCCGCGCCGCAATTTGCTGTCGTGCCTCTTTGCGTGATGCCTGAGCCGGCCGCGCGTGGAGAATTTTGCGTTGCAGCGCTTGCAGATGAACGACCTGCGAAAGGGGTTGCAAATGCACTATTGTAGTGATGGGATGGCGTCATTGGCACTTGGTGCCCGTTTTCAAATGGCCCGCCACACGGCCACGGAAGCGTACACGAAACAAGTCTACCGTATTTCCTCGAAATACACATCCCCCTCGAAACCCCCCCCCCCCTCAAAATGAACACTATGAATTAATAACCCCTCCCCCCTCGAAATACCCCCCCCCCAATTGAGGTAAAGAGAACGTTAATGATAACAGCTGTGGTTTATGACCAGGGCAATGGATAACACACGTTCAAAACAGTGCTGGAGTTACGTTAGAACACGGTTTATACATCTACTTACTTAAATATATAAGGCTGTAGACTCTATACATAGTGTTTTTTTGTTGCATTCGTACGTCTGCGTACGTTATTAGTACTGGGAGTTAAACAAATTTCTGGCGAAATAATAAGCCCCCCCCCCCCTCGAATTCCTCCCCCCCCCGAAATACCCCCTCAAAATTCTCACTCTGAAAAAATAAACCCCCGGGGGTTATTTCGAGGATATACGGTATCTCAAAATCCCACATCCCACACGGCTAAAATTATCACAAATTAGAGCACTTTTATCAATATCAATCTGAACAAGGCAAGCATCACCTGTGGCCCCGCTGGTGCGAGCGCAAATGGCCCCTGTTAGCAAAGTCCTTCTCTGCATCACGGGGGCACATGGTGCAGCGGAACCGGCCAGTCTCCGGATTGTACCCGTCATTGAGTATCGATTCCCGATTGCCGTGGTAGCGGCGGTGCGCCCGCAGCTGCTCCCTGCAAATTAGAGACAGTTTGAATCGGGCTGCCCGAAAAATCGGGCAAATTGAATTTCGTACCTGGATTCAATCGGGTACCCGACGCACCACAGACACGCCAATTTTTGCTGGCCCCGATGGTCGCTGCTTGAAGATTTTTGGTCACCGTTGTACAGCGACTTGCCCCCGGTTATCTGTGGATTGAATGTGCCAGTGTGCTTTTCGTGTAGTGGTGGAAAAATGGCGGTAGAAATGTGAAGGCGATATTCAAAAATGGCGATGCGTGCCACAGAAAATGGTACCAACCGAGTACATAGATAATGCTGGCAAAAAGTGTTTTAATTTTTGATGTTTTTGAATGACTTTGTGCATTTAGAATTTTATCCAAAAATCATGTACATACAGTGTCTTAATTTTTGCTGTTTTGCGTTTCATTCTATGTCTAGTTAGAACACTAAAATTCTACTGTTATTTAGCACACGAAAATTCTTTTACTTTTCCCATTTTTAATTTTTTTCACTTTTTAAATTTTTATCTCACCAGTTTATTCTGGATTTTAGAATTTTGTTTTCAAAATTTTCGGAAAATATTTTTTATTATTTATGACTACCGTATTACCTTGAATTATCCCCCTTACATAAACCCCCCCTCGAATAAATCCCCCTCAAAATGGGCTGTGGAAATAATAACCCCCCCTCGAATACCGAAATACCAGGGTACTGAAAGCGTAAATTTTCTCTCGTAATACAAAACCCCAAGCTGAACAGTAAGGAGTTTCAAAAAAAATTACGCTTATGCTTTTTTGATGTGTTCCTCGGTATTTTACATATACCTTACGCTACAGGTTTAATACACAAAATTTGGAAAGTGTATTTATGTTTACGCCTACGCTTTCCAATAATACCGGTATTTTAACAACACTGGCAGACACCACCAAAAATACTGAAAAAAATTCTCCTAAAAAACCGTTTGAATCTCCAAATTTAAAAAATTTCCTATTTTCTAGAATCTATTGTTGGCTAGCGGTGGGATAAACATAAAAAAAAGCCAAAAATGTTTTAAAAAACCTTTTCGAATTTTTGTTTGCTATCATTTCATTAGGCATCAGAATGAGAATGCAAAACAGCAAAAATTACAGTACTGAGCATGATTAACAAAGGGGAAAAATATGAGAAGTCGAAAATCATTTAAAGTTCAGACGGCTGTTTTAAGGAGATGTATTTTATAGTTTTATTGGAGTCCTCGAAAGCTCCTGAATGTACCCAAGATGGAGCTTACATACGTGGTGAATTAGAACAACACAATAATCACGTTTACATGTAAATCACTTTTTATGCTTACACACAGCACCAAATCGTTGTGCTCTTAACACACTCACCCCTTTTAACTTTCACATTTTTCAAAATCACATTTTTTATGGTCCACTGGAGGTGGATGGCATGTCGGCCAATGGATTCTCTGCGTTGTCGTTGGCCTGCATGTTGTGGTCGATGGTTGTGGTCGGTGTGGTGATTGTAGTCATGGTTGTCGTTGGCGTCTGCATGCTGGTTCCCGGCAGTTTGTCGGTGCCCGTGTTGTTGTTGGTTGCGATCTGTGTTGTCGTGATGTTGTTATGATGATGTCCTAAATATTCCAATTCGATTGGCAGTTCATTCATGTGGACCTGTTGAAAATGGGTGAAATCTTCACTCATTAAGAAATTTTCTTCATCAGGCGTGATAGGTGAGCCCTCTATTGGATCTTGCAGTCCAATCAGTTTGCTTTCAAAAGATAGGCTTTCATATGGAATGTGATTGTTCGGTGCAATTTTCATTACCTGTGTTGCATTAGCATTTTTAGCATTTTTACGCTACATGAGAAGTGTTTTCATTTGTGTTTTAGCATTTTTAGCATTTTTACGCTAAATAAGAAGTGTTTTTAGCTTAACACGATTCCATTTTTAATGTAACAATTAATCCTACGGGTGTATAAGAAACAAACTGGAACTTCGGTGGTGTCAGTGGGTTGTTTTTCGACCAGTGGTGTAGTTTGCATGGCATTGGTGTTGGCTTGATATGCAGGTGGTTGGAACACTGACTGTTTCAACGCCATTTGCGCCATGGTGTCTGCCACATTGGTCATTCCCGACACACTATTGCCCAAGATGTTGGAGCCCATGTTGTCTGCCAGCGAGGGCATCATGTTGGTTGAGCTTGTGGCAGTTGAATTTTCATTGCCATTCTGATACACCACAATCACTTGCGGTTCATTCCAGTCATTATCCTGTGTTTTTATAGTTGTTAATGTTTTATAGGCTGAGATATTTTACTTTAAATTATCTTTAACTTTTTCCATTTTATTTATTTTTCAAATCCATTTTTTATTTTACAAAATTCAAACTTTTGAAAATACTCAGTTATTATTTCAGTTTTTCTGATTTTCATATTATCTCCAGAGATAGATTTCCATTGTGTGACAAGCGTGAAACTCCCATAAAGAAAACCTGATACGCATGTCTGCTGTATGGGGTTGTTTTCCAGGGCCTGCCCCGGTGGCCACCCCTGAATGTGCCCCTGAAACCCCTGGTGGCTCGGCCGCGGCCCATTTGGCCTCTGTTGTTTCCCAAATTCCACCCATTATTGTCCGACAATGTGTGGATTAGCCTTTGTGGATTTTCCAAGGCTTGTTGTTCAATCAGTGCCTCCAAACCCTTTGGCTGCATATTTGCCATGTTATTTGCCCCCTGTTGATTCGCCAATGGTATGGGAATTGTGACGAGCTGTCAAATTCGGGGAATTTTCTCATGTTTTTAGTGTTTTAATTATTTCCATAAGTTTTCAAATCTGTTGGCCGAACTACCTGGGGGTACATCATTTTGATGTATGCCAATTGCTGATTTGCCCCTGAGCATTTTGCATGTTCATTTTGCACTTTTCCCAATTCCGTTTTAGTGTGCACCAAAGCTCTAGCTAATTCGCTGTTGTTGGTTTCCCTTCCAACCACTTCTCCCGCCAGCATTTGAGTGTATGGACCACACCTATGGTAGAAATAGGACAAAATAGTACCTTTGATTTTCTATTTTACTGAGTTACTGAGAAGGTGAATTGTGTTAATTCCCAATTTAGTCACTTGGTTTTTCCAATTCACAATTTTATTTAATTTCCAAGTCAATTTCCGATTTCCATCTTCCAATTTTCCAAAATTTTCAATTTCCAAAAATTAATTTCTAATTCTATTCCGCGGACACACCTGCGGCACGTCTGCATGTGATTTTTGGCCGTGAAGCAATATCCATGCGAGAAGTCCTGGGTTCGATCCCCAGCTCGTCCACCATGTGTTTTAAGGAGATGTATTTTATAGTTTTATTGGAGTCCTCGAAAGCTCCTGAATGTACCCAAGATGGAGCTTACATACGTGGTGAATTAGAACAACACAATAATCACGTTTACATGTAAATCACTTTTTATGCTTACACACAGCACCAAATCGTTGTGCTCTTAACAACGGCCCTAGGGCTTAGCATTCTGTAAAAATAATCGCACAACTTTTCCCAATTTTGAAGTATTTTCAAAGAGCATTTCACACAAAAACGGATGTATCTTAGTGGTGTATTTGAAACTTTATTTCATGTGCATCCAAAGTAAAGTTCCAAATCCACGACAAAGTGCGGCGCGTACCTTGTTCCGGATGTGAGAAACTTCCCCATCGCTGTCGCTGTCGCTGTCACTGACTTCCGATTGCTCCACGGGGCTGGCGCTGGGCGAATCCTGGGGGCACTCCCAGACCCTGTAAAACGCCCTGTAAAATGTAAAATGTCATGCAAAGTGTCAAAAGTCATGGAAAATGCTCTGAAAAATGGCAACTCAGTTGCCACTTCGCAAGGCATTTTCCATGACCTTTGACACTTTGCATGACATTTTACAGGGCTTTTTACAGGGTCTGGGTGTGGCACCTGGGCGAAGAATGGCAACGGCGATGACTCGACCATCTTCGAATGATTTATCGGAATGTAGAGATGTATAGAGTTAAGTTGGATCGACTGCCTGAGTGGGAATTGTAGGTGGATATGGAATGTGACCACACACAATTTAGTTGACCACCAATGAGCAGTCAACTGAAAAATTCAATCAAAAGCAGTTTAGTTCAAAGTTCTACACAATATTTGTTTTCCATACATGTAAAAGTGTGCCGCGTGTGCCAAACTTCATGCGCTAATATTTCGGGGGCAGGGTTGGCAAAATCTCAGAAGAAAAATAAATAAATAATAAATAAAATGGAAAATTTTAGAACAAAATGAAATAAAATGAAACACGAATAAAATAAAAATCAAATACAATTGACTACAATTTTAGAGAAACGAATTTTACTAAAAATAACCCTGTTCGCGATTGAAAATTGATATCAAAGAAAAACAACGATTCAAAGGTGATGACAATTGTCTATTTTCCTGTGAATTAAATCAGTGATTAGCGCAAACAAACAGTTAGGTATACTTACAAAGCCTAACTCTATTATACTTCAAAGCAGGCTTTAGCGAGCGAGCAGACTTAAGAAAGGCGCAAAAAATATCACAAAAAAATACGCAAGTGAAGTAACACATGAAAATCGGCGGAAAAACAACAGCAAAGACAAATAATGATCCATTCGTGTTCACGATTAAGTATAATCTACCTTGACAGGAAGTGTCAATCAAGCCTGTTTATGACAGAAAATGTGTCAATGTCCATAATTGGAAAAGCTGTGTAATATAACACTGAGGCACAAAAATGAGTTTTTTGCATAGGCGGAAAATGCATCAAGCAGGGGCAGATAATTGAGAAAACTGTGTTATCAAAGAAACAGTATACCGTATTTCCTCGAAATACCCCCGGGGGGTTTATTGTTTCATAGTGAGAATTTTGAGGGGGGTTAAACGAGGGGGGGGGGTATTTCGAGGGGGGGGGTTTATTATTTCGCCAGAAATTTTTTGAGAACCAAGTACTAAATTGTCGTCTGAAACGTACGCAGATGTCGAAAATGCAACAAAAATCGCCATTTATAAGACTCTAAAGACTTGTATAAGTGTGTAGACGTATAACCACTGTTCTCACATAACATAGTCATCGTTTTTAACGTGTGTTTTGCATTACCCAGATGACAAACCGCAGCCTTTGTCATTTACGTGCTCTATACACTAAGTTTGGGGGGGGGGTATTTCGAGGGGGGGGTTTATAAGTTCATAGTGTCCATTTTGAGGGGGGGTATTTCGAGGGGGGGGGGGTATTTCGAGGGGGGGGGGGGGTATTTCGAGGAAATACGGTATCTTGATTTGGGACATAACGCATTTACGATAGCAAAACCTGTAGAATTTTTTTTTTGAATTTTAAAGCGTTTTTCAAAAAAAAATCGAATTATATTCGGTTAATTAATTAATTATGATTATTCAAGGGTTTTTTCTCAAGGAAATATGGTACCTAAACACATTTTTCATATACCAATTTCCGAATCAGTCCTTCTTGACACACTCCTCGTAAAACTCAAACTTTCTCAAAAACATATACCGTAAATCCACGATGGGGGAGTTATTCGAGGGGGGCTTTATTCGAGGATTTACGGTAGCAAAAGTTCACAGACTTATGTGGGTTACATTTGGCATTGAATAAATGGCATTGAAAATATCTGCGCAATTGAAAATTACTGCTCTACAAAAGATAAGCACACGAAGTTTGGCACACTGAAATCGTGCCGCAGTTCGTAACGTATATATTTTACTCGCGTAATTCACTAATAAATGTCACTGGAACATCAACAGTGCATTTGTGCACACTGCGCACAAAACTAAAATCAGCACTAATTGCGTTTTTCCGGCTCAGAAAACACGGGCACACGAAGTTTGGCACACGTGGCACACTTTCATTTCATCCTGCCGCCATCTAATTTCTCATTGGGGATTATCTAGCAGGTCCATTAAACATTTTCTGCCGGATGTCCCAGTTCAACGTTGAGAGTAAATATTAGCGGCGTATCTTTTTTATCATCGAGTTTGCAGCAGAGCCGCGGCGGCGGCGCGTTTGATCATTCCTAAGTTGCGCGGTAGGGCTCGAAACTCAATTTTTTTCAAACTCGAGTTCGAGTCACAACCCAAAAAATTTTCCGGTCGAGTCGGCGAGTCGAGTCGGGCGAGTCGGTGAAAAGTCGAGTCGAGTCGGGCAAAAATCTCGAGTCTCGAGTCGAGTCGGATGCGTTACTTTTTAGTATGACCCTTGCAGAAATTTTAGATACTATTTTCTGTACCTTGTTTTCACACACGCTGACACACAAACACACATGACGTCTAAATATGATGTCTAAATGCCAACAGTTCATTTTAATATCAAAATAAAGTGAAAATATAACTTACATGTCCACTTTCTTGATGTTGACACAAATTAAGTTGCAAAAATAGAACCGGCCTACCCATGGAAATACCTAGGGTTCAAACGGGATCCCGATCCCGATCCCGGATCCCGTGAAATTCCGGGATTTACCAGTCCCGATCCCGATCCCGATCCCGAAACCCCAATCCCGATCCCGATCCCGATCCCGAAATCTCAAAAATACCAATCCCGATCCCGATCCCGATCCCGAAAGTTTTCAAATCCCGATCCCGATCCCGAGAAACTCCCAAGTCCGGGATCCCGATCCCGGAAAAATTAGTGGAAATTATAAAAAGTGAAATAATGACGTTTTTGCATGCAAAAAAGTGGATGCAAACCCCCAGCGTCAATTTTATGCCACTTTTCTGGCATCCAACAGTGTTTTGAGACCTTTATGAACAACTGTGAATGCCAGAAAAATGGCCAAAATCTCTATCCCTAGAACCCAATCCCGATCCCGGAAAAATGCCTATCCCAATCCCGATCCCGATCCCGTGACCCCAATCCCGGCCAATCCCGATCCCGATCCCGATCCCGAAATCTCAAAAAACCAATCCCGATCCCGATCCCGATCCCGAAACCCCAATCCCGATCCCGATCCCGATCCCGAAATCTCAAAAAGTGAATCCCGATCCCGATCCCGATCCCGAAAAGTCAATCCCGTTTGAACCCTAGAAATACCTCTTAATGATCTGGTTTTTATAAAACAATTGTTTCTTTAAGAAAAACAATTGAAAAATGCCATCCCTAAACCACCCAACAAATTACATATAAAGCCAATGTCAGGCAATGATTGGAAAGCAACTTCCCTTGTCAGAAATAAGTATTGTTAATATTCACAAAAGACAGGGCACTTAATCATAAGAAGATTATCAGCTACAACCTGGGATCTAAACCCTTGTTTACCTCGATCCGGATGGTTGTGAATTTTTTTAAAACGTTTTGTTCACGCCCCCCTGTAAAGTTTTCGGGAAAATTGACCCGACTCAAAAAATCGCCCAAAGAGTTGTCTACATGATGTACGGATCGCCCCCCAATATAACGCTGCGTGGGCCGTGTAAGCGGGCCACACATTTTTTTATACAAAAATGCAGTGTTTACCTCGGTCCGGATGGTGGCTCCAAATCTTATATAGTCTGTTTTTTTAAGGCCACAATTTGGCCGAAACATAGTACAGAGTCCTGGCTTAGTGCCAAATGCCATTTCAACGGCTTATTTACAGGCAGAAATAAGATTAGGATATTTTCAATTTGCACTGTTTTGTACTGCGGATCACGATCAGCTGTGATTGTGATCATTTTATCGCCTCATCTTACATCTATAAACACAGAAAATGCTTCCACCAGAAAGAGAAATCTTTTGCGGTATTCTTAAAAACCTACTCTGCTTAAATACACCCTTCCCAAAAATGAGATATTGAGGGGTGAAATTTTAAAAAGTTAGTACATTTTGTCCAGGGAAGGAAATTAGTAGTAAGTAAAATTTAGCAATGTTTTTTAAATTTCGCCCCTCAAATTCTCATGTTTGGGTGGGTGAATTTAAGCGGTGTAGGTTTTAAAAATACCGCCAAAGATTTCTCTTTCTGGTGGAAGCATTTTCTGTGTTAATAGATGTAAGATGAGGAGATAAAATGATCACAATCACAGCTGATCGTGATCCACAGTACAAAACAGTGCAAATTGAAAATATCCTTATCTTATTTCTGCCTGTAAATAAGCCGTTGAAATGGCATTTGGCACTAAGCCAGGACTCTGTTCTATGTTTCCGCCAAATTCTGGCCTTGATAAACAGACTATATAAGATTTGGAGCTACCATCCGGACCGAGGTAAACACTGCATTTTGGTATTAAAAAATGTGTGGCCCGCTTACACGGCCCACGCGGCGTTATATTGGGGGGCAATCCATACATCATGTAGACAACTCTTTGGGCTATTTTTTGAGTCGGGTCAATTTTCCTGAAAACTTTACAGGGGGGCGTGGACGAAACGTTTTTAAAAGATTCACAACCATCCGGATCGAGGTAAACAAGGGTTTACAGTGTATACCTATTGTTATATTTATGGCGATTTCGAAATTTTTGGCCGGCTGCCAAGTATGCATAAGACGTATCTCCGATTTTTCTTTTTCTTTTCGGGAGTAAAATCCCGCCCGACACGACACGGCCGTCGCGCCAGGCACCTGACAGCCGCCGCTCGACTGCCAGACAGATCGAGATTTAATTGCGTGCCGGGCGGCAGCTGTCAGGTGCCTGGCGCGACGGGCGGGTCGGGCAGGATTTTACTCCCGAAAAGAAAAAGAAAAATCGGAGATACGTCTTAAGAAAACTTGGCAGCTGGCCAAAAATTTCGAAATCGCCATAAATAAAAAATCGGTATATAACCATGTATACAGATGAGAATAGCGATTATGAAGGTTGCAGTTTTCAAAATGGAGCGATTTTGGGCAAAAAAATGGGGGAAAAATCGCTCATAATTTGCTACACGTGAATAAATTGTTGCAGAGCGATTTGGGGGGGGGGGGGGGCAAGAGATAGTTGAGAAAAAATTTGCCTCTGGGTAGATTGATAGCTGAGCGGCGTCCAGGGGCTGTCCCAGACCCTGTACAAAACCCTGTAAAGTGTAAAATTCCTTGTAAAATGTCATGTGTCGGGTAAAAGACCCTGTAAAATGTCAAATGTCATGTAAAAGACCCTGTAAAATGTCTGTTGTAATGGAACACGTTAAAAATCGCCAAAATCGTCACCACAAATGTTAATTTTTATTGTCCTAATTTCAAAAAATACTGCACAAATATGATGGTTGATGAAAAAAGTGCAAAAAAATTTGGCACCTTAAGGCGCGTTTGAACTCCCAGCAGAAACACATACACATTGACCACAGGACGTGTTGCTTTCTCTGTCTTAGCAACCTTCATATTCTAACACTGTATTTTTTGAACAATGTGGACAATAAAAATCAATGTTTGTGGCGACGATTATTGCGATTTTCAACGTTTTTCATTACATCTGACATCCTCAGACGTTTTTTATCTAAATTTTTATTACAACCATGAAATATCATGCAAATTTGCGCCCACCCTGCACCTCCGGGGCTGCAGGGCAGAATATCCTTTTTGATTCTGCCCGGCAGACGTGCAATTCCCCTCCCAATTAAATCTCGTTAGCCATTTTTCGGGCAAATCTGGCACAGTGAGGCACGTCTGGCAGGCACTATGGTTGTGTCAGGTGCAAAAGGCAGGGAGGGCAAAAATGTGTCTGCCCAATTAAATCTGGGGCCAGGGCACCGGTGCGATTCCATCACTAGCCGCGGACACGATGGCCGCGCTGTGCAAACAACCAGAGTTGCGAAAGCGTATTTACGCTTACCCGAAATACCCGGGTAAATGGGTATTTATACTTACGCTTACGCTTACGCTTTCGTAAAATACCCTTACGCTTTGTTACGCTTTCCTGGCCAAATTACCTGGATACTAAAAGCGTAAAAAAGCTTTCCACATGACCCAGTTTTACGCTTTTGAAAAAGTGTAAAACTACAACAAAGAAAATGAAAAAATACAAAAAAATAGAGACTGCGTGTGCGCAGTATTGCACTGGAAATTACGGCACATGTATAAATTGTGTCGCAAAGGCGCCACACACGCTGGATGTCAACTGTTTCGGTGTCAACTCGATTTTAGTTCAATTTAGGTCGCAGGACGATTTCCTAGTGAATGTGCGGCAAAGTCTAAGAGGAATTTATATTTATAGTCATGTGCTTTTGAACATAATTTCGCAGCCGATAAACTAAAAATTTATGAAAAACTGGGCCAACAGTTTTTCATAAATGTTGCGTTTATGGGCTGAGAACCCATGTTCAAATGCACATGGGCATATAAATTTCTCTTCGACTTTGCCGCACGTGCACTTGAAAATGGTCCTGGAACCTAAATTGAACTAAAATCGAGTTGACACCGAAACAGTCGACATCCAGCGTGTGTGGCACCAATATGAATTTCTGGTCAATATTGTGTCGTCGAGCAATACCGTGGCGTTAGATTTGGGACAGAAAATGGTGAAAAGTGATTTTGGGACAGAAAATGGATTCCGACGACTATGTTGTTGACGTCGACAGCACGAAATCCGAGTTAGAATACCTATGATATAAGTGTCGCTGCACATGAATTACTACGAGGGCAGACTACCAAATGAACGACCGAAAAATGTCACCGAGATCTTGTTTTGAAAAGAATTAACTGAGCAAAAATGGACAGAATCTGTGATACATTGATCTAAATGTGAAAGGAAGAGTATTTTACGATGCTCAATGCCAAGAGCACTCTCTCAAAAAAAATTTACGCTTACGCTTTATTTTACGCTTTCCTAGGTATTTTAAAAATACCTTACGCTTACAGTATCCATACTCAAAATTGGGAAAGTGTATTTACGCTTATGCTTACGCTTTCCAAAAATACCGGTATTTTAACAACTCTGCAAACAACCGAGTATTACAATGAAAACAGAAAATGTGCAGGTGTGCTCAGAACAGGCGTGCATAATTGCATTGCGTGTGCGGTGGAACATCAAAGGCGGTTTATCGCTAATCTGTCTTTATATCGAAGTGCCCAGGATTAAGTTCAAACTGCAAAATATTGTGCATGCAACAATGGGTGTCAACCATTTTTGGAATGGCGTTAAAATTTTTATAATTTTCAGCACCTGGAAATGATAAATACAAGTATTCTTGACATCATATTTAATATAAATACACACAATCACAATCACACATCACAGGAAACCGTGCAATCGTCTACATTTTCGAACACATTGTCATTTTTGCCACCATCGGATCTGATGTTCATCTTGAAACATTTATCCATGCTTCGAACGTAGACAAAAACCTCATAGAATTGTGATGTAGAATTGCCCACTTGAACAGTTGTGCAGTCTGAAAAAAAGCAAAACTGAGTTTACTGAAAAATGTATCGAAACAGAAAATACCACGTAAAGTCGGCGGACGTTTCACCCTACAAAATCGGAGAGTTATAATTCGCTCGTGAATAGAGCGAACAACGAAACTTGTGTCCCACGCGGACGCTAGAAATTGAAATCGAAAATCATATTAAAAGAAAAATGGACGTTTCGCTGCGTCCGTGCATGCCATGCCCTAGTTATCTACATTTTCAACGTTGCTCGTAAAGAATTTGACCGTTCAAACTACCATTTTACCGTTCAAACTACCGTTTTTGTTTTTATTTTATTTTTCATTCGTTGGCTCCGTTCCAACAGAAGAGAACTTGGCAGCCGGCCAAAATTTCGAAATCCGCTATTAATATGAATAAAATAGGCTCAAAATAGCTAGATAGCCATGTATATAAACAAAAATAGCGATTATGAAGGTGGAAATTGGCAAAGCGAAGCAAATTTTGACGAGTTTTAGCTAACTTTCAGTTTTCACTCTCATTTGTAAAATACGCAACTGGTAACTGGGATAAGGGCCAAGTTTTCATACGTGACCCGATCTATTCCAATGGTTAAAATATTGCGTCACAATACCTAATGCCGTCATGCACTCTCCACTGGAGAGACTGACGCAAATGTTTGTAGGGCGATACGTCTGCCGGCTTTAGTTATGTAGTATTCAAATACACTCCAGTGACGGTCCCACATCGTGTAAAGTGACAAATGTCATGTAAAATGTCATAGGAATTTGTCAAATGTCATGTCAAGCTTAGTAATAAATTTCTTTACTTTATTGACATTTACAACATTTTACACTTCAATTTACACTTACAAGGTGAACAACTGCTCTCAGCCCAGTGGCAGCTTTCAGCACATTTCATCACATTAGAGCAAAAAACGTAAATTACCATAATGGCCCCACACACGCTAGTTGACATCGACACCACATGTCAACTGGTTCCGTTCCTAATTCAAAGATTGCGTTTGAACGTCGTTCGTCCACTCGTCAGCAAGCTTTGAATCGGGATCGGCACCAGTTGACAGTTGCTGTCGATGTCAACTAGCGTGTGTGGGCCCATTACCTCAAATTGCATGCAAACATTCCAATAAAAGGTACCCTCTAAAAAGGTACAATTTTGGCGTCTTTGGATGTGATGAAATAAATACAGGCATCCCTCCAATAAGAGGCGCAGCTGGCAGCGTGCCAGAAACGTGTAAAATCGTAAAAACAGTGACCATATCAACATGGCAGACAAATATATGAAAGGGAAAGCCAGACAAATCTTTGTTAACTCTGATAATATGAATTAGGTATACTCCAGTCACTTTACATCCTGCACGCGTGGTTCCTGCTGGAAGCATGCCAACGATTTTTTTACGCATGCGATTTTCATAAAAAGTTGAAAGAGGTCACACTTTCATAAGAAGTTGACACAGAAAAATTAATCTCTGTTGTAACGATATACATTAATTTACTCAGAACGATGATTTTTTATCTATTATATTTACAATAATCGCATGCTTTATCATCCAGAGTTGTTAAAAGGTACGTACGTTTACTCGAAAAATAAGCGTACGCGAGTACGCGGTAAATGCATTTACATATACTTTTCAAAAAAATACCGTACGCACTTGTACGCGTACACTTTCAAAGCGTACGCGTACGGAAAATGTATTTATGAAAATTCAATGTGGGACATACCGTATTACCTCGAAATACCCCCAGGGGGTTTATTATTTCGCCAGCAAAATTTGAGGGGGGGATAATTCGAGGGGGGGTTTATTCGAGGGGGGGTCTATTATTTCGCCAGAAATTTTCGGAAATTCCCCATACGCAGACGTAGAAAAATCGAACAATCACATAGATTTTTATGTGTTTATAGGTATATATTACTGTATATACACAAAAACCCTTCCCTAACGTCACTTAATCATCAGTTTTAACGTGTGTTCTGCATTGTACAGATCACAAACTGCGGTATTTGTCATGTACGTTCACGTTACACTCAATTTTAGGGGGGGTATTTCGAGGGGGGGTTTATTAATTCCTCAGCCGAAATTTAGGGGGGGTATTTCGAGGGGGGGGGGTTAATTCAAGGGGGGGGATAATTCGAGGTAATACGGTAGTTATAAAGTAACTACACTGCTATGTATTTACAGAAGTGGTTCCATTGAATATTTTAGAAATGCGGGGGTAGTGCCTTTAAAAATTTCAAAATTCGCAACCAAATCGAAATGGTTGTGGAGACAATGGATGTGGTAAACGAGTCGGGAGAACGATGATTTTTATCTCCTAGAAAAAAGAGACCTTGAAAACTATATTATCTGTCATTTGCTTATAGAAAAACATACACTGGTGTTGACTTGGCTTTGGACACTTGGTCAATTTTTATAAAAAACTTCATTCCGCCGGAACTATATAACTCTGAAAATTTTGGCCGGTATCCATATAAAGCCCTCACATTTGTCTAAAAATCCCATGGAACACCCCCCAGTATAATGCCATGTGGGCCGCGTAAGAGGCCCACACATTTTTTTATACAAAATTTCATTGCTGACTTGGGTTCAGACACTTCCTTTATGTAGCTGTAAATCTGTCTTTCAAGGCCGGATTTTGGCTTTGAAGACTGGCTAGCTGCCAGAGTCCAATTCCTTTAAAAAATCAGATTAGGATAGACTTTTTTACCTCATGCTTCTCGATACTTGTTGTGTGAGTTAACAATCATTTTCCTCAGTTCCTCACACATGTGCATCACTCAAGCACAGTTTGCGATTTTGGGCATTCAGCAATGTGAAGGGCACTGGGAACAACCAGGGCAGTTAGAGGGGGTTGTGGGTAGGGTTGGAAAAAAAACGTTTTTTTTAACTCGATGTTTTTTTTTTAAAAAACCGTTGTTTTTTTAAAAAAAACGTTTTTTTTTAAAAGCTCCCAGATATGACCTAGTGTCAACATATATAGGTATATCAGACACTGGCAATACTCTGTGATGTTAAATATGACCATATAATGGCTGTGGAGCCATGGGATAGCATTATAAGTGGTGATTTGTGTCAAAAATATCCATTTTTCGTCGACATATCGTTCGTATATCGCCTTATAGTCGAATGTTTGTGACTTCAGGTAAAGTTTGGCACGGAATGGTGATCAAACAAGGTTATAAAAGGAGGTTGTTACTTTGGGAGTGAAGTTACACACTGTGGAGGTACATGGAAGCACATTACCTCAATATTATATATTACAGCAACATATGTCGGCTTATTCACCCATGGTAGCACATAGAAATGGATGTTTTGATACTAAAAATGCAACAAAACCAATGAAAACAACCACCAATGTCAATTTGTGTGTGAAATTGCGCGCTTGCGCGCAAAAATTTTGCAAAATACCTAGTGCTTAGTACTAAAAATTTCGGCCGATGTTTTTTAAAAAAAAAAAACATTTTGGACGTCATGTTTTTTTGTTTTTTTTAAACGTTTTTTTTTATAAAAAAAACGTTTAAAAAAAACATCGGCCAACCCTAGTTGTGGGGAATCTTTTATACACACCCCTATTCATGGAAACCTTCCTAAACTAGAGGCGTTTAAGTGCAAAAAATTATTGTGTGTATGTTACCTTTTTACTACTAAATTTTTACATTTTTTGAATTTTACATTTTTGCTCTTAAGCGTCTTGAGTTTGGGGGGTTTCCTTGAATAGGGGTGAGAATAAAAAAATCCCCACAACCCCCTGTAACTGTCCTGGTCGTTCCCAGTGCCCTACACACTGCTGATTTCCCAAAATCGCATGCAAACTGTGCTTGAGTGATGCACATGTGTGAGGAACTGAGGAAAATGATTGTTAACTCAACCAACAAGTATCAAGAACATGAGGTGATAAAAGTCTATCCTAATCTGATTTATTAAAAGAATTGGACTCTGGCAACTAGACAGAGGCTTTCAAAGCCAAAATCCGGCCTTGGAAGACAGATTTACTGCTACATAAAGGAAGTGTCCAAACCCAAGTCAGCAACAAAATTTTGTATATAAAAATGTGTGGGCCACTTACGCGGCCCACATGGCATTATACTGGGCGGTGTCCCATGGCTTTTGTAGTCACACGTTTTGGCTTTATTTCGGTACCGGCCAAAATTTTCTTAGATAATAATTCTGGCGGAATAAAGTTTTTTTATAAAAAATTTCTAAGTGTCCGAACCCAAGCCAACACCAGTGTACGTTGTGCTGTACACGTATGAAAAAGTGCCCACTTTTACACATTCTATGATAAAAAGTAGTCGTTTCTACACTCACAAAAAAGTACCCACATTTACGCGTATGTACGAGTAAAAAAAAAGTATTTTACGTTTTCTATACTTTGTGGTGAGTAAAAAAAATACTTTACGTTTACATATACTCTTAGAAAAGTTCAGTAATTCTAACAACTCTGTTATCATCATTGGCATGTTTCCAACATGAGAAATTAATGAGTGCTAGGGCAGAGTATCATGTTCGCCGAGTATAAGTTGTTCACTGTTGGCTGAGTGTTTGCAAAGGCTTGTGAAAACGATAGTGTGCATACCTCTAATAAAATAAAGGTACACTTTTATTGAAGATGCAGTAAAAGGTGACAAAATCAAATTTTGGTAAATATACCGTAAATCCTCGAATACGTCCCCCCTCGAACAACTCCCCACCTCGAATAATACCCCCCCCCCCTGTAAGCTGACTGGGGAAAAAAAACTCCCCCCCTCAAATAACTCCCCCCCCACTTTTATGGGTAGGAAAGAAATCCATGTATAAAAAACATATGTATGTATATGTTCATTAAAAGTATGTATTTTTTTGCAGTTGATGCACACTAGCATTGATTTCATAGCATGAATTATGGGATTTCTATTCTGGCTTACATGTTTGTGCAACCTACTCAACCCCATTCAGATGCTACCGTATTTCCTCGAAATACCCCCCGGGGGGTGATTGTTTCATAGTGGTCCCGAGAGGAGGGGGGGGGTCAAACGAGGGGGGGGGGGTATTTCGAGGGGGGGGGGGTTATTATTTCACAAGAAATTTGTTTAAATCCCAGCACGAAATTGTCGTCTGAAACGTACGCAGACGTCGAAAAATACAACAAAAACCGCCATTTATAAGGTTATGTAGACTAATATTAGTACGCGGATGGTATAAACACTGTTCAAACGTGTTCCGACATTGTTTTAACGTGTGTTCTGCACTACGGAGAACACAAACTGCAGTATTTGTCATGTACGTTCTCTTTACACTCAATCTGGGGGGGGTATTTCGAGGGGGGGGGGGTGATTGTTTCATAGTGGTCTCGAGAGGGGGGGGGGTATTTCGAGGGGGGGTATTTCGAGGAAATACGGTAGATTGATCACGCTTTTTACTCAACATTTCGACGAAAAAATACCCCCCCCCCCCCCCTCGAATAAGTCCCCCTCAAAAAATTCTGAGGAACAATTAACTCCCCCGGGGACTTATTCGATGATTTACGGTACCTCCAATTTGAGGTAATAAAAGAGTATTTTTATATTTAGTAACCCAACTGACCAATTGTGGGGCAGCACACGCCCTTGCCGGCGTCGAGGGTGGTGTTCTTGAGCGGGTCGGTGCTGAGCAACTTGGTGCAGGTCATGTCCCCCCTGCTGCAGGTGGTTGCACACCGCACGGCATCACCATCTTTCCTGCGTTTTGTGGGTGTCAAGTGGTTTGGGAGGATGTTGTTATGGAAGGTTGAATTGTGAAGTTTGGACTAATACTTTAGGCGGTGTTTACAGTAACGCCTAAATGTTCAGTAGTCATCAATATAAAAACCAAAATCAAACTTTTAGTTGCATTGGATGCTCTTTTGAATTATTTTTTATCAGCTATTTCCAAAATGGTGCCAGATAAACTGAACGGGCACATCACTATACAATGAATGATACCGTATTTTGATAAATATGGTCATGTAAAAAAACTGAAACAAATTCACTCAATGTAGCAGCGATGTGATAAATATTATGAGAAAAACTTCATTATTTTTTCTTTTATTCAGATCGGATTAGGGTTGAGAAAAAAACGTTTTTTACACGCCATGTTTTTTTCAAAAACAACGTTTTTTTAATTTAAAACGTTCTATTTTAAACGTTTTTTATAAAAGCTCCCAGATATGACCCTGGGTCAACATATAGGTATATCAGACAAGTTACAATACTCAGTGCTGTTATATATGACCATATAATGGCTGTGGAGCCATGGGATAGCGTTATACGTGGTGATTTGTGTTTATTTTTTGTCGACATGTTCCTATATCGCCTTATAGTCGAATGTTCGTGACTTCAAGTGAAGTTTCGCACGGAATAGTGATCAAACAAGGTTATAAAAGGAGGTTGTTACTTTGGGAGTGATGTTACACAGTGGAGGTACATGGAAGCACATTACCTGAATACTATAAACTACAGCAACATATGACGGCTTATTTACCCATGGTAGCACATATAGAAATGGATGCTTTGATACTAAAAATGCCACAAAATCAATGAACACAACCACCAATGTCAATTTGTGTGTGAAATTGCGCGCTTGCGCACAAAAATTTTGCAAAATACCTCATGCCTAGGGTGTCAAAAAAATTTTTTAACGGAAAACGGAAATGGAAATGGAAAAATTTTTTCAGCAGCCGGAAAACGGAACGGAAAACGGAAAAAAATTTGCACTTGGCAGAAAACGGAAACGGAAACGGAAAAAAAATTTCAGCGGCCGGAAAACGGAAAAAGAGGCCGGAAAAACGGAAACGGAAAAATCAAATTAGCACGGAAATGGAAAAACTTGCTGAAATTTTGCCGGAAAATGGATAAAATTTGCTGAAATTTTGCTGGAAGTGGAAAAAATTAGCTGTTATTTTGCTGGAAACAGAATTTTTTTTACATCATTGACAATCTGCATGAATTTTTACCAGTTTGGCTGATCATAAAACAGAAAGTTGAGCCAGAAAAAGGTAAAATGAGCCGGAAAAATGGAAAATTGAGGCGGAAAATGGAAAAAAGACAGAAAAACTGGAAATTGAGGCGGAAAACGGAAAAAAAGGCGGAAAAACTGAAAATTTAGCCGGAAAACGGAAAATGAGGCAGAAAAACGGAAACGGAAAAAAATGTTGCCGGAAAACGGAACGGAAAACGGAAAAAAAATTTCAGCAGCCGGAAAACGGAACGGAAAACGGAGAAGATTTGCCTGCGGAAAACGGAAACGGAAAACGGAAAACGGAAATTTGACACCCTACTCATGCCTAGTACTAAAAATTTCGGCCGATGTTTTTTACTAAAAAATTTCGGCCTATGTTTTTTTTTAAAAACGTTTCGGACCTCGTGTTTAAAAAAAATAAAACGTTTAAAAAAAACATCGGACAACCCTAGATGGTATATGGTAGATTTTGTTGTGAGGTGTGATGTCCACCGGGTATACCTCACTTCCAACTCACCTCTCAGACAACTTGTGTGCGAATTCCCTGTTAAAACAAACTGAAGTAAATTCCAGCTGGACACACATTCCCTCCCGTT
>OZ038458.1:1621616-1902771 GCA_964036195.1 Sphaerolaimus hirsutus
TGTGGAGGCAGCGTCCACTTTTTGTTTGGCTTTAGCCATTTTTTTACTGATATACTTCTTTTGTGTGGCC
This sequence comes from Sphaerolaimus hirsutus, assembly GCA_964036195.1. NCBI lineage: Eukaryota > Metazoa > Nematoda > Chromadorea > Monhysterida > Sphaerolaimidae > Sphaerolaimus > Sphaerolaimus hirsutus. The sequence goes on from OZ038458.1 coordinate 1,621,687, forward strand.
AGTGGCCCAGGCTTCCCCGAATGACACCCAGTAGGTGTCTTGCTGAACAATATATATATGCTGGCAAGTAGATGGTGCCACTCCACAAAAATGGTGCCATTTTGGAGTAGATGGCACTGCCGTTTTGGAGTAGATGGCGCCACTCCATGAAAATGATGCCGTTTTGGAGTAGTTGGCGCCACTTCATGAAAATGGCACCGTTTCGGAGTAGATGGCACCACTTCATAAAATTGCACAATTTGAAATCATAACCCTCAAAGACCCATATAGTGGCAGTATCACATCAAACAGCACTATATTTTGATCAAAAATATGCAACCCATAACTTGGATGAGCGCCAAGTTTATATGTGACCGGGTGAATTTCATCCTACAAATATCGGCTGGCATGGTGCCAGCGCGTGCCAATGATACTTGCATATGCTATGTGTTAAATGACATATCCAAAACTCATTGAGAAATGTCTCTTAAACCAATATGGTCCGCCATTCAGAGTTAAGGAGTGTATCAGAATTCTATGTACAACTCATATTTGTGACAATAGCATTATGTGATTGTTCACAAAAAAATTAACTAGAAATATGGATCACCAGTATCCATTTATCAAAGTTTTTCAATTTAATTTTTTACTTGCCATTTCACTTCTCATTTGACTTTTGTTGATTTTCACTGCAATTCACTTCTCACTTCTCTTTTTACTTGCCATTTGACTTGACTTGAGACTTGACATTTATAACTTTACATTTGACTTGATATTTGATAACTTGACATTTAACTTTACATTTGACTTGACATTTATCACTTGAAATTTGACTTGACATATGACTTGTTATTTGACTTGACATGAAATTTGTCACTTGACATTTGACATGACATTGATCAGTTGACATTAAACTTGACATTGGACTTGGCATTTGACATGACATTTATCATATGACATTAAACTTGACATTTCACTTGAAATTTATCACTTGATGTAAAACTTGACATGACATTTATCACTTGACATTAAGCTTGACATTTAACTTGACATTTCACTTGAAATTTATTACTTGACATTTCACTTGAAATTTATCATTTGGCATTTGACTTGACATTTCAATTGAAAGTTATCACTTTGTATTCACCTTGACATTTATCACTTGACATTTGACTTGACTTTAGACTTGACATTTACAACTTGACATTTGACTTGACATTTATAACTTGACATTTGACTTGATATTTGATCACTTGACATTTAACTTGACATTTGACTTGACATTTACCACTTGAAATTTGACTTGACATATGACTTGTTATTTGACTTGACTTGAAATTTGTCACTTGACATTTGACATGACATTTATCAGTTGACATTAAACTTGACATTTGACTTGACATTTGACATGACATTTATCACTTGACATTAAACTTGACATTTCACTTGAAATTTATCACTTGACATTTGACTTGACATTTGACATGACATTTATCACTTGGCATTAAACTTGACATTTCAGTTGAAATGTATCAGTTGACATTTGACTTGAAAGTTATCACTTGATATTTGACTTGATATTTTATCACTTGATTTTTTATAACTTGACATCTATCACTTGACATTTATCACTTGATATTTATCACTTGACATTTATCAATTGACATTTGTCTTGACATTCATCACTTGACATTTAACTTGACATTTCACTTGAAATTTATCACTTGACATTTATCACTTGACATCTATCACTCGACATTTGACTTGACTTGACTTTAGACTTGACATTTACAACTTGACATTTGACTTGACATTTGACATGACATTTATCACTTGACATTAAACTTGACAGTTCACTTGAAATTTATCACTTGACATTTAACTTGACATTTGACATGACATTTATCAAGTGACATTAAACTTGACATTTCAGTTGAAATTTATCAGTTGACATTTGACTTAAAAATTATCACTTGATATTTGACTTGATATTTTATCACTTGATATTTTATAACTTGACATTTATCACTTGATATTTATCACTTGACATTTATCAATTGACATTTATCAATTGACATTTGTCTTGACATTCATCACTTGACATTTAACTTGAAATTTATCACTTGACATTTATCACTTGACATCTATCACTTGACATTTTTCACTTGAAATTTCACTTGAAATCTACCACTTGACATTTATCACTTGATATTTGACTTGATATTTTATCACTTAATATTTTATCACTTGACATCTATCACTTGACATTTATCACTTGACATTTGGCCTGACATTTATTGCTTGACATTATCAGTTGACATTTGACTCGACATTTATAACTTGACATTTGACTTGACATTAACCACTAGACATTTATGACCTGATAGTAATCACCATGCAAGGTCACATGCTCAGTATCACATCAAGCAGTAGTTCAGGCATGTTTGCGCATTTTACACAAAACAAGCAAACTTGAATAACTTTTGTAAATCTCAACCAAACTCGCCAAAAATTGGCTCATTTGAAAGCTCTAGTCATGGCGCACATCAACAAAAAATTTTTATTGCTGCATTTGTATTCAAATTTTGAATTTATTGAGGTTTGAAAATTTCAAACAGATACCGTCCCAAAGTGGGCGGAGCCTGTGAAAAAAATTCCCGAAAATAAGAAATGGCATCATATGCTCTTTCATATGAGCCATCAACCATGAAAATCGGTCGTGTTTCAAGGAAGTTATTGCAGTTTGAAGATTGTCGGGAGAACAAGAAGAACAACAACAACAACAAGAACAACAACACTACTTGAAAAAGAAAATCCGTAATAACTTCCTTCGAACTTAACCGTTGAATCTAAAAATCTGCATGGTAGTACTTTTCGACACGGGCTTTTTAATGGTGCAGTCGGTTCTGCACTAGCGCATTGCGTTCCGAAGTTATTGCGAGTTTAAATTTGCGATTTCCGCATTTTGGTGTGTCCGACCATATTATGGGTGGGTCGCTTGCGCCCTCCCTCGGCAGCGAGGGATGGCGCTGGCGCGCCCACCCGATATGACGTATATCGCTTCGATTTTGGCCCGGAAATCACGATTTCGTCATTTCTTGGCCGTCTGCCAATTCGTTTTTTATTTTAATTTGTCGGGCGGGTTACTCGCATAAGTCGCGCTTTTGTACGCTCGTGCATGCATTTCTTTCTTGTCGCTGCCCTCATGGTTTCGGTTGCAGACAGTGAACACTAAAAAAGTGACCACCTGACTACACAAAAGCGCGACTTATGCGAGTAACCCGCCCGACAAAATAAAATAAAAAACGAATTGGCAGACGGTCAAGAAATGACAAAATCGTGATTTCCGGGCCAAAATCGAAGTGATATACGTCATATTGCAATATCGGCAACCTTAAGGGATGGTTTCGTATATTTCATGAACCGCCTTGCTCTCGGTGCATGTGCGTCGATGCGGCTAAACTTTAAAGAATCTGTCGGGCGTACGCCCTACCCTACAAATCTGAAGGGAGTATTAAATCTGGCCCCAGGGGGTTTATTATTTCGCCAGCAAATTTTCAGGGGGGTTCATTCGAGCGGGGTCTATTTTTTCGCTAGAAATTTTGTGAAATTCCACATAGGTACTCATACGTAGAAAAATCAAACAATAACACAGAGATGTGTTTATAGACGTATACCGTATATCCTTGAATAAGACCCCCCCCCTTGAATAATACCCCCCCTTGAATAACACCCCCCTGTTGGCCAGGTGAGGAAAAAATAACGCCCCCCCTTGAATAACTCCCCCCTCTTGAATAAGTCCCCCCTCTGGGTAAAACGATCGATTAGCAACACACGAAAATGAAAACGAGACAAACCGAAAAATAAAGCTATGTCTGGGCTGATTCATCGAATGGGGTTTGGTGTGTGAAGCGAAAAATACAAAAGAATGTAAGCCTATGATATTTTTTAGGTTTAGATGATTGAACACGAATTTTAGGATGGATACGTTGTTTTGTTAGTGTTGAACTGGTCATTTTCTGCATTAGATGTGTTGGCGGGATGCATACAAACAATGAATAAAGTGAAAGTTTTCCTGGAAGTTCTGAGGAAAAAATAACTCCCCCCCTTGAATAGTACCCCCCCTTGAATAACTCCCCCCTCCAAAACCTCTGACGAAATAATAACGCCCCTGGGGTCTTATTCAAGGATATACGGTATACTGAAAATATATATACGCATAAATCCAGCCCTAACGTCACTCAGTCATTGGTTCAAACGTGTTCTGCATCATACAGATCACAAACCGCGGTATTTGTTGTGAACATTCTCTTTACACTCAATTTGGGTGGGGGTATTTCGAGCGGGGGGGGGGGGTGATTCAAGGAGGGGTTAATAAGGTATACTTATTTTATGAGTAGAACATATCAAAAAATCTCGCATTTATGTATGATTATTTATATTTTCTTTGAAAGATTTAATCATATTTTGTGAGAGATATTCTGAGGTAATATTCAATTACAATTTCTGAAAAACACTCATTTTTGGAACGCTAATTGCACTGAATCACCATCATCGTAGCATCAGCAGAAATAACTCATCGAGAACACGTGAAAAAATGTTTGGACAGGAAAATTCGCGCCAAAACCCGCCGTAAGTGAAACGAAGTCACACTATTTTGAAACAATTACAAAAAAATCCCAGCAAGTCTGATGTAGTGATGTGAAAAGCGCCAGAACTTTGGCGCCAGGCGCCAAGAACGCCATGGCGCTTTTCCGACCCTTAGCGCCAAGCGCCAATGGCGCCAGAACAAAATGGCGCTATGCGCCAGAAGCGCCATGGCGCTTTTTGCTTTGGCGCTAGCGCCAAGCGCCAGCGCCAGGCATTTTGTTCCAGGCGCCGGCAAAAAAAGCGCCAAGCGCCATGGCGCTTTTCATGGGCATGGCGCCACAGGAAAATAGCGCCAAAAGAGTCATGGCGCTTTTACATCACTAGTCACCCGCACCCGCACCCCGTGATGGCAACCCGCACAGTGACAACTGACACTAATAACAGCAAGTGTGTCGAGAAATTTAGTGATGGCAAAGCGCCATAAAATTGGCGCCAGTGGCAAACGCCATTCGGGAATGTGTCATCGTGCTCGTCAGAAAGCCAGCGAATGTAAATGGTCGCTGCCCATATAAATAGTGCCAGACTTTACCTTACAATGGCGCTACACCATTAAAGCCGAAGTTATTGCTATGATGAAAAAAGAATGGCGCCAGGCGCGCCAGAAAAAAGGCGCCAAGCGGGAACATGGCGCACTCAAATGGCGCCATTCCAACACTACTTATTATGTATCGAATGTAATCGAATGTTTCGTATGCACAAATGAAAAGTCTACCCAAGCTAAGCAGTGGACTAAAAGTACATCTGCTGAAATCTGAAACTTAGAGCAAATATTACATGCAAATTGCTGCTCCATATGTATTTTAGTATAGCAAATGCCGGTACAAAAAACGTCGTGTATAGGGCAGCCGGAGTTTCAGCGATTGCATTTCAATAAAAAAATAATTTTAATTTTTAAAAACATTAAGGCGAAGTACTTTCGGTTCATTCAAAAAGTGGTCTATATCTCTATCTATGTAATTATTACACTTTTGGGTTTGCATTGAATATCGTACATATTTACTTGAATAAATCGTCTGAGGATATATTTTTTTGGGCAATTTTGACGGAGGGAGATATCTTTTTCATAAGAATTTGTGCAACTATTCACGCTTGAATTATAATTTTACCTTTTCACAACTTTGATGGCTCTCAAAGGGCAAAATGAGGGCCGTCATATATATCATATAGCAAAAAGATAATATCCGTCCATCTCAAACACAGGTATTTATTATAATTTTATGACCTGTCAGTTATTCAAGTCGGTGAGCCATTTCAAATATTGGTCTGTCGGGAAAGTTCGTTCCGTTTCAAGATCGTCTCAGATTGGATCGTCCTGGACGATCAGTGGGGATTCAGCTGGGGTATGTAATCTGAAATTTAGTAAAGCATAAAATTTTACCGCAAAATTGATAAGGTAAAAGTCGATCCAGCGCTAATCTATCTCTCAATAATGCCCTCAACTCGACAAGCACGATCCACCGTTTCTGGAGTTTTCAATTTTTCGATGAAATTTCAACGTCAAATCAGTTGGGAACATAAAGTTGGAGATATGTATTATCATCTACTTTTATGTAATCAATGTCGCGGTTAATTATTATCCTTGAATTTTACATTGATCGATAATTCCAGCTTTTATACACCGACTCAAACCTCACAATGCACCACGATCAAAGGGGAGACGGAACGAACTTTCCCGACAGCCCAATAATACCCCACTAAGTATATTATGCGGGGGAGTTATTCAAGGGGGTGATTCAAGAAAAACGAGAAAATTCGAGTAAAACAGATGTAGTGAATCATATTCGCAAAATTTCACGCAAAAACATCAGGAAAATATTTTTCCGTCGAATTCCAAAATAATTACCTAGTTGCTCAACTTTTTAATCATAACCCAAGTGCCCATCTTTTTTGAAACAGATTTTCACTAACAAAAGGAAGCACCGCCTACTGCCCAGTCTATTTCAATCGCTCAGAAACAGCTGCTATTTTTTAAAGAACACAGAAACAGCACATTTATCCACTAATTGTCACAGTTAACTATCTTGGCCTCAAAGTAGCAGATGCAGCCAAATGAATAAAAACACCATGGTATTTGGGCAATTTAGCATCAGACAGTTCAACCTGATTAATGTAGCCCTTCTGAATATGATACTGCATAAAAGTAAGCATTAAGAAAGTAAAAATACCGTATATACTCGAATAATCCCCCGGGGAATTATTTTTTCGTCAGACTTTTTTGAGGGGGGGATTATTCAAGGGGAGATTATTTTTTCGTCAAAAAATTTTAAGCATGTTTCTCGGAACTGATTTCATGAAATATGCTTTACTTACTAAATAACATGTAATTCTTGTTCAAATCGGATTCAAAACGTTTACCATATGCCAAAAGGGGGGGGGGGTATTTTCTCCTCACTCGTCTAAGAGGGGGAATTATTCTCGAGGGTGGGAATTTTCCAAGGCGGGGGAATTATTCGAGTATATACGGTAGAAATAAATTGGGGTCGGGAAATGCGGCATCAAATTGATGATATGCCAATTCCGTAGATCAACTGCCAAGTGACCGGGGCAGTCCCGCACCCTGTAAAGTGTGAAACGAAGTGCCAAGTATTTTGCAAAATATCGATCAAGATAAAAAAATTTATAACTGAACTTTTGACAGTGTACATGACCATTGACAATTTGAATGACATTTTACGTTACATTTGACACTAGCATTTACACTTCACAGGTTGTAAGTCTGACTTCAGACAATAGACGAACTTTAAAATGACCAAAAAATTGTTTAAATTCAACTGAGACATTACTTGTCAAACGAAACGCTTGAAAAACTTCACGGGACACTTCACACTTTAATTTAAAGCAGTCTGAAATTTATCACGACTGGTAGAAAGTAGAATGTATGTGCTCTGCAAGACTATTACTACAGTATTTATTCATTTATTTATAAAAACACCAACACTGCAAATAATGGCAATGTATAAAACAACCAAAAAGACGATATGATCTACACAGTGTCTCACATATGTTCGGACAGGTCCCCGCCGCACGTTATTCCTGGTCTAACGAAACCAGAGATCACCATGTATTCTCATCAGAAAGAGTGCCTAAGAAAATCATACAAACAGAAATCGCGGAACTAAATGAAATGTACAAATGGGGGGTCCCCAAAAAAGGGGTTCACCCCTCGAGTTGAAGCAATAGTAACCTAAAAACGTAAATACAATAATATGCATTGTCCCGTTTCGTAAAGTTCGATTGAATATGACTAATCACACGTGACTCAAGCCCGACAAATTGTGGGGGAAAAAGTACCCAGTAAATACAAAAGAAATACACTAAAAACAAACATTGACGTCACAAAGATCACAACTAGCGATGTTCAAAGCGCCAAGAATTTTGCGCCAGTTGACGCCATAATTGGCCTGGTGCCAGTTCCGCAAAATGAGAACTGATAAGTGAAATGGCAAAGGCGAAGTAAAAGCGCAGAGGCGAAGTGAAACGACAAGTGAATTGGCAAAAGCGAAGTAAAAAAAAGTGATTTCTGTTCGCTGTTGCCAATTCACTTGCCATTTCACTTCGCCTTTGCGCTTTTATTCGCCTTTGCCATTTCACTTCTCACTTCTCATTTTGCGGAACTGGCATCTAGATTGTCAGATTGACCAGTTTTAACGTAAGGCGCCTTAAAAACCCTAAAATCATGTGCATTACGCGTATAATTACCTGCGTTTACTCCAGTGTAGTAATAATAGGGCGCCGTAAATTCTTATTGATTTTGAGGGCAGGAATCAACAGCGACAAAAAAGATAATGGTGTAATGAGTCAAAAATGCCGAGTCTTGTTTGGAATAAGCTCCGGCAATATTCAGTTAGGTACTTTATTAGCGTTATTTAAAATTTAGGAAGGTAGTACATGGCATTCGCTGCAATGACCCATTGTCATCAATTTTTCTTATTTTTTTTTCGTTGGGAAAACTGCGCAAAGCATGATGACGCTTTAACATCACCAATCACAACTAAGAAAATGGAAAAATAAAAACAAAATTCAAAAAAAACGGGCCTAATCACGTCGGGGACATAACTTTCCCGCTACTTAGTGACCTGGTGCATGGCGTGGGCCAAATAACCCACATTTGCGGAACTTATGCCAGCCACAGAAATGCGTCCGTCGCGAGTTAGGTACACGCTGAATTCCTTGGTCAGTCGGTCGACCTGAAAATGAATTTAAATGACTACTTTTATCACATTTTTCTCTAATTAATTTATTCAGAAAAGAAAAATAAATTAATTAAGTTTTCGCTCGTGTTTGAGATCGTGGCATGGACAGGGTAACTTCGAGAAGGAAATTAATATCGAGGTCAAAGTACTGAAATGACTGTCAATATCGCGCAGAAAAATACCCATCAATTTACATATGGTATACCAATAAATATTCATTTAGTTATTCATTAATTAAAATATTTAGATTTGTCCACTTCTCAATTTTTATTTTTGGATAGCGCTGCGCTTCCCATATCTTATTTAAAAAACCCTTCTGACTTTAGTTTTTATCTAATAGTTCTTACAATCATTATTTATTTACCTATAAATAGCCTACAGAATAAAAAGCTTCAATTTAGTAATGCGGTCAGCTGAGCGAAGTGCTAGCTTAATTTCCTTTTCACGGCTCACCCGCAATTTTACAATTCTACGGTACACTAGTCATCGACTTAGTAATTTTCGAAAGTACGCGAGTACAAAAGACAGAAAAGGGACAGAAAATGTCAGTTTGCCAGACAGAAAGTGACAAACACTTTCCAAACACACTTTGACAAAGTGACATTTTCCTAAGAAATTTTATCAGGAGAGAAAAACACATCTTTGATGCATTTTAGAGTAAAAATTGAAAAACACCAATTTTTATGTCATTTTTTAAATGAAAAATACTCACTTTTACGTTTTCTCTGGAAAAAAGTATTTTACTCACAGTTTGCGCACTGCAAAAGTAAAAAGTAAAATACTTTTACGTTTTCCGTACTCATGTGTGAGTAAAAAATACTTTACTTTTACGTTTACTTTCAAAAAGGCTCAGCCCTTTCACAACTCTGCCGCAAAGCCGCACCGTCGGCCACCCTACCAATGCTCAAAGCGCGACGGTCAGACCTGGTCGGGCTTCATGCCGGTGAAGCAGAACATGCCGATCTGGTCGGTGATGTGCTTCCAGTCCTTGCTGGAGCCCTCGTCGGCCAGCAGCTTGCGCAGCGTCGACCGCATCGTGATGATCCGGTCGGCCATCTTCTTCACGTCCGCCAGCCTAAGGGGGGGGGGGTATCTTGAATTTTGACCCTCCGAGTGGTTGGATAGATAGCTGAGCGGCCTTCGGGATAGATAGATAGCTGGAAAAAAATTTGGGGGGGGGGGGGGGGAGTTGTGGTGGTTCGATATATAGGCTATTTCAGGGTGTAGAAGGTAGAAAAGGGAGAAAAATCGCACAAAGTAGGTGTAAAATAGCTCAAAATGGGTATACAAGAGCATATAGTACTAAAAATAGCTGAAAATAGGTAAACAGAAACAAAAAGTAGTATTTTGGAGGTGAAAATCTATAAAAAGGTATGAAAAATGGGATTTTTTTTACAAAACTGTCAATATTTTAAATATTCAATGGCAAATACCAACGTGCTCAATATCGTCGCATCCAAATAATATTTGGCAAGTACCCTCCCAAATTCACCATTGTTTCCTCAAATCGGGCGTGTTCAAAATCGTCGACGCCACGCGAGCGCCGTAAATCGGCGGGTTCGAATACAGCGGGCGAATAAGTATCTTCACTTGGGACATGACGCGGGCCGCTTCGTCGGCGTCGGCGCAGACCAGCGTGTACGCGCCGCAGCGCTCGCCTGGGGGTGACAAGTGGTGCTCACTTTTAGGCGGTCTCCAGTGGGAAAAATGACTTAAAATTCGAGTTCGATAAAAATCAGTGTTAGAAAACGCGACACTTAAAAATCGAACCGATTCAACGCTCAAATTTTTACAATCCATACGTGTGACTAGGGTTGGCGAGGGATTTTTAAAATGTCAGCATTAAATCCGATAAAAAAATCACCAACAATTTTTTTTTGTAAATACTAGGGCGCTAGGTGAAATGTGAAAATTTTGCACACGAATTCGACAGCGAAAACAACTGGAGGCTGCGAACACTTTTTGTGGCTTTGCAGGATTCTGTTGTGTAGAACCCTTGTGCATATTTATGTTTTTAGCACGTATGAGCCGTGAACAATTCACATTCACTAACAAAACTAATTTGGCCACCGATCTCGCTAAGAACATCCGAAAAGAAAAGTAACTTTATTTTGAAAAAAAAACAACAAACAACGATATTTTCACACTCCTAAATACATCCAAATCCGACCCACCCACCATAAAGTCCCATATTCTTGGCAAAGGACTGCGCCAGGCACAGCGTGTGCCCGTCGGCGACGAAGGTGCGCAGCGCGGTCGCGTCGCGGCCCGTGTCGCCGGACGCGAAGCCTTGGTAGGCCATGTCGAAGAAGGGGAACAGGTGCCGTTTCTGAGTGAACGCAGATTTGACCGGTAGCTGGTTATGGTAGCTGGTGGGATTTTTTTTCGAATTGAGGTCGCTGGGAATTTTTCCGGATTTTTTACAGTTTGTATTGCCCGCCGGCTGAACTGATATAGACCCGTATTTGTTCGGACTGGTTTGAACATAAGAAACGGGATAAATCAAAGTCACGCTAGTCAATTTGTCACTCAGACAGCTACAGTTTTTCACATATTGGCCACGGTACACTGCAAAATTTCTTTACAGTTACCAACAGCTTTTGCATGCGGAAGTACAAATGCGGATAATAAGAAATATTTGCAATAAAATGGTCATACATGGAAATTGCAAACGAAAACAAATTCCTTCAAACTTTCCTTTATTCCCAAATCACGATTTAAAAAAATCATTTCCGCAATCAAAAACGTTCGAATGCAGTGCCAAAATTTGCTGTTTACTGTACGACACTGGCGCATATTTTTTTCAGTTTTTTACACAATCTCGAACAAATTTACCGTTTCACACATCCGCGTAGTTCAACTGGAAAACTAACCTCCCACATCCATAAAATTTCCATCGAGCAGAAAAACAACACAAAAGGAATATTGGCAAAAACGTTCACACCTTGCAAATGGCCGACATTTCCTTCCAGTGTTCCGGCTGAGGGTGAAATAACGATTAAAAAACTATAAAAAATTTCACGACAAAATACCGTATTACCTCGAAATACCCCCACGGGGTGATTATTTCGTCAGCAAATTTTCAGGGGGGTGTATTCGAGGGGGGGGGGTATATTGTTTCGCCAGAAATTTTGTGAAATTCCACGCACTGAGACAAAGAAAAATCAAGCAAATACATAGACGTATTTATAGACGTATATGACTGTATATACGCATACACCCTAACGTCACTCAGTCATTGGTTTCAAGGTGTGTTCTGCATCATACATATCAGCAACTCCGGAATTTGTCGTGTACATTCTCTTTACGGTAAACTTGGGGAGGGGGGTATTTCGAGGGTTTTTTAATTCCTCAGCGAAATTTGAGGGGGGTATTTCGAGGGGGGGGGGGTATTTGGAGGGGGGGTTATTCAAGGGGGGTCAATTCGAGGTAATACGTTATCACAAATTTCTAATTACCTTGGGATCCACACCGGTGGGGTTGTGCGCGCACGCGTGAAACAATACCACGGAATTTTCGGGAACTTTCTGAGAGATGAAGTTTGAGGGTATTGTTATAAAGATACTCTCAATAACGATCAAAAACAGAAAAAAAAATTTTTACTCACATTTAAATCGGCAAAACAGCCCTTTGCATCGAAACCACACGTTTTAGCGTCATAATAGCGGTACTGAGCGACTGACATACCGGAATGCCTAAAGAGAAATTTATTTGTAGCAATGGCCCCACACACGCTAGTTGACATCGACACCAAATGTCAACTGGTTCCATTCCCAATTCAAAGCTTGCGTTTGAACGTCATTTGTCGGCTCGTCAGCAAGCTTTGAATCAGGATCAGCACCAATTGACATTTGGTGTCGATGTCAACTAGCGTGTGTGGGCCCAATATCATGAAAATCTTGCATGGTTGGTTCCAGGGGCTTACAGGATTTTGGCTCTCGCGGGGGCTGGATAGATAGCAAATCGCTCGCTCCACCGGAGGGATAGATAGCTGAACATTTTTCTGGGGGGGGGTTGGGGGGAGGGCTTGGGGGGGGGGGCTGGTGGGGGCACAATATATAGGCTTTTTCAAGGTTAAGAAGGCAGAAAGGGGAAAATTTCTCAAAAACCACTCCAGATAGATAGATAGCTGAGCGATTTGGGGGGGGGGGTCTTTGGGGGTAGTAGCCAAAATTTTTGCCTCGGGATAGATAGATAGCTGAGCGGCCTCCGGGATAGATAGATAGCTGGCCTATTTGGGGGGGGGCAGCACCCCCCCCCAGCCCCTCCCCCAGGAGACCCCTGGTTGGTTCAGATAAACAAGAAATCCCGAACTCTGCATAATTTACTTTTAAATGTTTTCGACAGCGATATTTTTAAAATTGTATGGGATGAATCAACTGAACAAAAAAACTCGATTTTTTCTTCGCAGACAATACAAAATACGGTTGGAACCTGATTTTTTTATTGAAAAAAATCCAAAGGGTGGAAACTAGGGTTCAAACGATATGACTTTTCGATATCGATATTCGATATTCGATATTTTTTCAAAATTTTCGATATCGATATTCGATATTATTTTCTGAAACTCGATATTCGATATCGATACGATATGGAACCTCGATATCGATATTCGATATTCGATACTGAAAAATGGTCGATATTCGATATTTCGATATTTTCGATATTGCGATATGCTTTTGGTATAGCAAGGCATATTTCAAGTGGCATATTGTATTTTCATGTGGTTGCACACATGTTTGATCATCTCTTTACTGAAATTTGAATGGTACAAGTGACTTTAACAAGCTTTACATCACTCAATGGTAGAAAATAGAAGAAAAACATGATGAATCAAAGTGTATCAGACAAATAACCATTGGTAGATATTACAGTTCATCCTTATAACCTAATTGCTTAAGGGCATGTTGCAAAAAAAGTATATCAGCGTTTTCTGGCTTCAAATTTAGCACTCCAAAAAATGACATTATAAATACTGTACTTTTACTCATCAAATACAATACTATAAGCACATCAGATCAACCATAAACATCTCAAAATGAAAATGAAAAGTACATTTGGGGACATAATACAGGTTCGATATATCGAAAAAATGGTCGATATTCGATATCGATATTCGATATTTTTTCAAAATTTTCGATATCGATATTCGATATTCGATATTTTTTCAAAATTTTCGATATCGATATTCGATATTCGATAGTAAAAAATGGTCGATATCCGATATTCGATACGATATATCGTTTGAACCCTAGTGGAAACTGATATTAATTTTTAAAAAATCAAAAGGCAAAATTTCTGGTAGACTGCACTAGGTATTTTGCATTTTTTTTGCGCGCAAGCGCGCAATTTCTCATACATATTACCATTTGTTGTGTTTTCATGGGTTTTGGGGGATTTTTAGTGTAAAATCGACCATTTATTCATGTTACCATGTAATAATAAGCCGTGATATGCTAATGTAGTATATAATATCAAACCAATGTGCTCCCACATACTTCTACAGTGTGTAACATCACTGTCAATGTATTAGCCTTCTCTTACAACCTTATTTAACCGCTATTCCATGCTGAACTTCACTTGAAGTCACAAACATTCGACAAAAGGCGATATACGTAATATGTCGATGTAAAATGGATATTTTTGAAAGAAATCGCTACTTAGGCGCTCCACACGCTGGAAACGCTGGAATGTCAACTGGTTTGGAGTCAACTCATTTTAGCTGAATTTAGGTAGCAGGATTATTTTCAAGTGCAAATGTGGCAATGTCAAAAAGGAATCAATATTGCCATGTGCATTTGAACATGGTTTCGCGACCCATAAACGAAAATCTTGATGAACAACATTCGACCAGTTGACATTGGGATGTCAACTGATGTCAACTGCACCAATAGGATTTCATCAAGATTTCAGTTTATGGGTTGCGAAACCATGTTCAAATGCACATGTCAATATTGATTCCATTTCGACATTGCCGCATGTGCACTTGAAATTGTCACGCAACCAAAATTGGGGTACAATCGAGTTGACACTGAAACCAGTTGACATTCCAGCGTGTGGAGCGCCTTATAATGCTATTCCATAACTCCAGTCATAATATGAACACAATAGACATAACAATACATTGCCTGACACTTAACATACATATATTTTTTCTCTATACCCCCATTTTGGGCGATTTTTAAAAAATCTGATTTTTATTTTTTTTTAAATGATAAAATAAAAAAATCAAGGCGTTTAAAAAATTTGATTTTTTTCCAAATCCTAGTATTGCCTCGAGAATTGCCTCGAGAAAAAAAGCAATTGTCAGACAGACATATACCATATTTGCTTTAATAATTCCCCAGGGAATTAATATTTCGTCAGACCTTTTTGAGGGGGGCTATTGGTAGGGAAGCATTTTATTCCACAAAATACGGATATAACCACAATCACATGCGATCTTTGTTCAAATTGGACATATGCCTCAAGGGGAATTACTTTTTCCTCACTTGTCTTACAGGGGGAACCATTCGCGAGCAGGATTTTTCCAAGGGGGGGGGGATTATTCAAGAAAATACGGTATCCAAAAATAAATACAAAAAAAGCAAACAAACTTGAACACGGGAATGTGGTTGCCCCAGGTGGGCGCCGGCATGTAAACTGCACGCGGGCCCTGGTGAAACTTGCTCTGGAGATGTGCCAATTTTATTAGATTTGCAATGGCTAGGTGGTGTATAGAATTGAAACATCGACAAAAATTTAGAAGTTATTAAAACAAACTAGGAAGGCAGCTCCGACGCGCAGAGCCCCAGTGCCAGAGATTGACTGCACCGTGACATTCTGTGAGGGTAATTTTTTGCAATTTTTTTTACTGTGTAACGACAATTAGGGTTCAAACGGGATCCCGATCCCGATCCCGGATCCCGTGAAATTCCGGGATTTACCAGTCCCGATCCCGATCCCGATCCCGGAAACCCAATCCCGATCCCGATCCCGAAATCCAAAAATACTAATCCCGATCCCGATCCCGAAAATTTTCAAATCCCGATCCCGATCCCGAGAAACTCCCAAGTCCGGGATCCCGATCCCGGAAAAATTAGTGGAAATTATAAAAAGTAAAAAAATGACGTTTTTGCATGCAAAAATGTGGACGGAAACCCCCAGCATCAATTTTATGCCACTTTTCTGGCATCCAACAGTGTTTTGAGACCTTTATGAACAACTGTGAATGCCAGAAAAATGGTCAAAATCTCTATCCCTAGAACCCAATCCCGATCCCGGCAAAATGCCTATCCCAATCCCGATCCCGATCCCGTGAACCCAATCCCGGCCAATCCCGATCCCGATCCCGATCCCGAAATCTCAAAAAACCAATCCCGATCCCGATCCCGAAACACCAATCCCGATCCCGATCCCGAAATCTCAAAAAGTGAATCCCGATCCCGATCCCGAAAAGTCAATCCCGTTTGGACCCTAACGACAATAGGTTAAAAACTGTGGCAAACACATTATTTTGCATTATTGTGCCTACACACACTAGTTGACATCGCAAATTCGCGTCAACAGTGTCAATTGAATAAAACAAGAAGTATGTAAAAAGCATCACACTTAACAGGAACAATGAAAATGAATTGTTGGTGAATGTATTGTAGTTCAAGAAACGCCCGAACTAGACTCGATGAATTGCATTCACACGGGAAAACGTTGACAAGAGATGGCCGAAGGGTGGTCATTATTTACTTAGTTAGAGGCAGTCCCGCACCCTGTAAAGTGGCAAATGTCAATTAAAATTAAAATAAAACATTTTATTACATAAATTTGACAGATCTATATGACATTTGACAGTTCACTTTATACTTTACAGGATGCGGGACTGCCGGGTTAGCGCTGCCTCACGATGCTCAAACGGTGCAAAAACCAGATTCAATCGTGACGTAGGGCGCCATAAAGTACAAGCTTTACCCGCTTGTACGGAACCTTACGTGCGCCTTACGTTCTCATCGAATCGCGAATGAGCCCCGAAACTCACGCGCTTGTCGCTGAGCACAGGCGAATCAGCGCCGAAAGCCAGAGCGGCCGCTGCAGACGTAAATTCTGGCAAGCCGCCAATTCCCGCGTACTCGTGGTCGAGTTGCTTGTCCATGAGCACTTTCTCGGCCTGCACATAAGTTGGGGTAGGTCGAAATTGATGTTTTTTTGGTTAATTGTGAAGATTACTTTTTAATTCTACACATGGAGGGTGTGCTTCTAAAAGTACCGATCTACAAATTTTTCAAGTTTGAGTTAGGACCATTTTTGGGGTCTCCATAAAAATGCACTTCAAAAAAAAAATAATATGTGGGGGGTGAAATTCAATTTTGAGATATGGGGGGTCAAAAAAGCAAAAAAATCGCAAAATACAGTTTTTGAAATTTTTAAAGTACCGATCTACAAGCTTTTTCAGCTTTTGTATTTTTAAAAGTACCGATCTACACACATTGAAAAAAATTGTACTTCTAAATGTACCGATCTGCACTTTATTTTTTGTGCTTCTAAAAGTACCGATGTCAGCTCGGCATCATCAGCAGCAAAAACTCAATTTCTGCTTTTTTACTATGGGTAAAAGTACCGATCTACATCTATCTGATTTTGTGCTTTAAAATGTACCGATCTACATGCTATTACCAATTTGTTTGTTTAAAATGTACTGTACTACAAAAATACGATTCACTAAATGTTATATAGCTAGTGTTATATGTATAAACAATGATTATACCCATGCATGTGGATACCCAATAATATGGCCGAAATACCCATACCCAAAATTCCCATACCCAATACCCATGTATAGGGTTGGAAAAAAACGTTGTTTTTTTTAACTCGATGTTTTTTTATAAAAAAACGTTTTTTATTATTAAAAAAAACGTTTTTTAAATAAAAAAGGTTTTTTTTAAAAGCTCCCAGATATGACCTTGTGTCAACATATATAGGTATATCAGACAGTGGCAATACTCTGCGATGTTATATATGATCATATAATGTCTGTGGAGCCATGGGATAGCATTATAAGTGGTGATTTGTGTCAAAAATGTCCATTTTTCGTCGACATATCGTTCGTATATCGCCTTATAGCTGAATGTTCGTGACTTCAGGTAAAGTTTGGCATGGAAAAGTGATCAAACAAGGTTATAAAGGGAGGTTGTTACTTTGAGAGTGAAGTTACACACTGTCGAGGTACATGGAAGCACATTACCCCAATATTATATACTACAGCAACATATGACGGCTTATTAACCCATGGTAGCACATAGAAATGTATACTTTGATACTAAAAATGCCACAAAACCAATGAAAACAACCACGAATGTCAATTTGTGTGTGAAATTGCGCGCTTGCGCGCAAAAAATTTGCAAAATACCTAGCGCTTAGTACTAAAAATTTCGGCCGATGTTTTTAAAAAAAATAAACATTTCGGACGTCATGTTTTTTTTTAAAAACAACGTTTTTTTTAAATAAAAAAACGTTTAAAAAACATCGGCCAACCCTACCCATGTATGGGTATTGCATACTCCAAACTTTCAATTGCGATTATCTCAAAATCGATTTTTTGTTGATCGGTAATTTTAGAAGCACACCCTTCACATTCTCTGTCAAATCACGTTGGACAGATAAAATTGGAGCAGACCAAACGAAAATTAGATACACAAACAAACGTAGGGCTCAAATCAACATGACAGTTTTGGCACCGTTCCAAAATTGACTTTTAACAATAATGCATATAGTGGCTCCATAAAAAGAAATTCGAACATTTTTTTTTCAAGGTCAGAACACTAATAAAATTCGAAAATTCGTGTGGGTTCCCGTTGAAAAATTTTGAGTTCATGTTTTCAGTTCGTACTTTTACACAGTTCATGCTCAGCACCTAATCATATGCTGAGCATGAACTGTGTAAAAGTATGAACTGAAAACATGAACTCAAAAATTTTCAAAAGGGTTTTTTAAACAAATTTTCGAGATTTATGAGGGTTCTTATTTTGAAAAAAATTTTTTGAACTGTTTTTTGAAATTTCTGTGTGTGGAGCGCCATTCAAAATGACACGCACGAACAAACCTTCCTAACAGAGGGCAGAACCCAAGGCTTTCCCTGGTCATCCCTATAAGCGCCCACGCCCAAATTGATCTTCTTAGCATTCGAATCTCTCTTAAACGCTTCCGAGACGCCCAATATCGCATCGGGTGGTCCCATTTCCACTTTGGACCACCATGTCGAAAGTTGGCGACCCCCCAAAGAGATCTGGGGCCGAATACCAATTCGAACGTAAGGTGCACGTAAGGCGCCCATTGACGAATAAAACGCGAGCATTTCTCGCGGTTCGCCGCTATAAAAAATTGGGGTGGGATTTTAGGTAGGGTCCGCCAGACTTTCGTGTCTGGTGGACCCCCCCTCCCTGAAATGCCACCCCTATTTTTTCTAAGACCACGAACGCCGCGAAATACTGACGCCAATTTCTTTGGTTTAAAAAACCTGATCAAATGAGGACAACGAGAATAGCCAGCAATGAGACTCAAAAAAGGTTATCTACGGGTTGTCTCGGACCAAATCGGCCCAAATATGACCGGGTTATTCTACTTCAAATTCAATCGACAAGATCGTCCATTAGAGAATGAGTACCTTTTTATGGATTGGGGAACTATTCGAGAAAAAGCAAATATGAAGTCATAGTCCCGATACCAAACCCCAACACATATACTCCGGTCACTTTACACCCTCCTGCACGCGTGGTTCCTGCTGTTTTTTTTCAAAATGATTTTTTCATCTTTTATACCAAAATCGCATGCTCCATCATCATTGGCACGCTTCCAATGCGAGACTAGTGCGAGGGCAGAGTAACGGGCATTGAAATCAGAATGTGAAGACGCGAAAGTGTGGTTGACCCAACCCCCCCCCCCACCAAAGTAGGGTTCAAACGGGACCACTTTTTCGGGCCGGGACCACGACCAGGATGGTTTTCGCGGGACCGAGACCGGTACTGGGGCGTCGGAACCGGGACCGCGCCAGTCCCGACTTTTCGCTGAACCATCTACCGGTACCGCGGTCCCGGTTGAACCCCCCCCCCCCCCCCGTACACCCTAAAATGCCACCCCCAATTCATTCTGTTAACAGGGCACCTTAAAGCGCCCTTCGTTCGAATTGAATCTGACACCAGCGGGCGCGAGGCGGCCAAACGACGACAGCAGATTTGGGTTGTCGCCATTTTTTGAGAGTTTCTAGGAGGGTTTCGGTATTTTTCGGGGGTGCGTGCCGAACTGCAATTTATATTTATTTGCGTTTGGATCGGGTTATATATGTGAAGTTGGCTTAAGTCCAAGTTACCAGTTGCGTATTGTATGAATGAGAGTGAAAGCTCAAAAGGAGCTCAAAATCGGGGAAAATTTGCTCTATTTGGCCAATTTTTACCTTCATAATGGCTATGTTTATCTATATACATGAGGATATACCTATTTTTAGCTCATTTATTATATATTTATAGCGATTTCAACATTTTTGGCGAGCTGCCAATTTCATATAAGGACTACGCCGTTTGTGTTTCGACAGATTTGGATACAGTGGATTTTTTGTCGTTGGAAGACACGTATGGAGTGAAACGAATGGAGGTTTTGAAAATGCTGCGGTAATTATTCGAGTGATGTGTGATTCGATATATGTATACTGGTCGGATTGTCGACTGTACAAAGAGTGGTATTTGTGTTTTGAAGAAAAAAATGATGCGATAAATTGTGCACTAAATTCACCAAAAGTGATAGCAATGCGTTGCGAAACATGATTCTTTCATTCAGATGTCATGTGGTAGATTTCAATTCAGTGTGCAGTCAGTGGACTACAAGATATGGGGATCAAACTATTTCTTTTCACAACAGTTGTAAATATTGTACATAAATATTGTAAATTTAGTATTGTAGCTACACTGACTATGTATCCAAAACGAATACATGTCAAAAAATAAAATATAAATTGTTTCGAAACATGTTCTCCGTTTCTGCGCCATAGGATGTTCCCTTAGCGTTCAGCTTATTTTCGCAAGCTTTTAATTTTCGACATGCTATTCCTTATATCAGCATGTGTGATGTTATCAGCTTTTCAAAACTTTGTAAACGGGGATAGGTGGCGTTTCATACGGGTACTGTAAAGTTTAAAAAATATATTTTTGTGATCTATTTACAGTAGTTGAGACCGCGGAGTTTATTTTGATGACAGAACATAATGCTTGAAGTGAAGCATATTCAACACAGCACATTCATCAAATTTTAAGAAATACACAGCTACATATCTGAGATACTTAGATGAATCCATAAATTTGTACATATTTGCAGGTGTGCAAATATACACCATTTCTGTAATTGACATCAAAAGACATTATTCGATTACATTATTTTTTTCTATAGTCGGCGGACCGCAAAGCCTGTGATTCTTACGAAGGTTAAGCCTGAAAAATGCTAAGAAGAAAAAACTCCTGGTTTATTTGCATTTATTTTCATACCATATTGAAAATAACAGTTTAACTGGGATATGCCAGTCTAAAATCCATTGGGTAAAATCCACAAATCTATTAAATTACACATGCTTTATCTGTTGGGTAAAAATTTTTGCATTGCATGCTGAAGTTCAAATATAAATGAATCAGTGATCACCACAGAAAAAATGGCATTGACACAGTTTATGTATTTCTTTTTTGTGTCTGCATTCATTGGTGCTGTGTCAGTGATTATTGGAGCTGAGGCAGCCACTTGCAATTTGGGTGAAAAAGTTGTTCAAGAGAACATTCAGTATGAGTGTCAAATGGGAAATGTGTTGCAGTTAGTATTATTTTACTTGGCGGACCACATGCTATGCATTTTTTTTCGAAGGAAACACTGCATCATGACATCATTGTTGATAAAAACTGTTAAAAGTTTGACATTGCTATAAATAAAATAGGCTAAACATTGGTAAATATATGTATAAATACATATATAGACAAAAAAGTGATGATGAAGGTGAAAATGGACAAAATGTTGCATATTTCAGCGATTTTGAGGATAAAGATCAGGTCAGGGAAAAATTGATCGGACTTGAACATGTGTCAAGTCACTTGGGTAAGTTGGAATTGGTCCAAGAGTACATACGTGACCCGATCCAGCTAGTTGTACTTCTACTCCACCTTATTCTTTTCAAAATAGTTTCCCCTTTGTGACAGTGTCTACATAAATAAGTATCGGGTTGGTGCATTGGTTGGTGCGTAAGACATAAGTTATGTTTGGTGCATACTTTACAGTCCCCGAGTATAAACTCAATTAATGTATTTACATGCATCGTTCTTGGTGCCAAACCAACACACAGTGAATTGTCATGTGAAGTTTTAGATGCCCACAAAAATCCACAAACATCATTAATGTATTACTATCTATTTTTTATTCAATGCGACACTTAGTTTGACATTTTCCATGTCAGTTTACAGGTTGAGGCTGACATTTTGTATTTATTACTGGCTACCATGTTAAAGTATTTCATTGCATGCCGATTTTCAGGCCGATAGCCTGTGTCTCAGATGCAGATGTTGTAATTCCCATTGGTTCCCATCATGAGGAGGGACAATTCAAATATCAATGTACCAGGAATGTCACTCATGTTATTTATCAAATCACAAGTCTGTTTCATCAATGGTTGCCTGCCATAATTTTTTCATACAAATTCATATTTACAATGTCAACTTTACATGTAAGAAGCCACATACTTTTGCTATTGCCCTGCATCAAAAACTATACCCAAAGGATATATGTATGTATTTTACATGCAGCTAAATTTTGTAGTAGATATTTTCAGCATGACTCTGCATAAGAAAAAAAAGTAAAATAAACTTATTGGTAATGTGATTTGTCCACAAAAATGTTAATTTGGCAACATACTTCAGACTGCATTACATTGGGTGGGGAATTTATGGAACCAGATAGCCACCTCGAGGCTACAGATGGTAAAGTTTATAACTGTACAAAACTGACCAATGGTACATTTGTTTTGAGCTATTTAGGGGGTTAGTGCATATGTCCATACGTTTTTCCTGTCTGATTTGAGTTGTTTAAATTCCTGTTACTCACATCAATTTTTTCAGTTTCTGGTTGCAGCAGCAATGGGATTTTCCACAAGCCTGGTGATGAGTTTATTATTGCAGCAGATGTTGTTAAACCCCAAACTGGTGTTGTAGTAAAATGTAATTTCATTTTTGGGAAGGGATACCAGAAAGAGAGTATTGGTTGGCTCCATTGCTTAGTTTAAAACTTCTAGAATAATTTGTTGAATCAAATCAAATTCATGGTTAAACCACAAAAGTCTGAACACAAAACAACATCAACACTGCAGAACTCTGCAGACTGCAGAAAATGTAAAGTTGGTGCTCTCCACTTCCAGTTCAACATATTTAGAAACTTTTTGGTTCTGCTTCACATTTCTAGACTCCACAAAAATTACCAGGAACACACTTAAATAAAAAATAAATACAAAATCTACAACAACAATGCATTGACTCATTTTTTAGGCTGCTTCATTGATGATGGAAAAAATGGCATAAAGGTTACCAAGGACTTTCAAGTTGTATATGATAACAAACATTATGTCTGCAGAGTCAATCATGGATATGCTGTCCTAACACTCATGCAGTGTTAGTGTAGCATTCATATTTTGTTATTTTTACATCACCTACCTGGATTTGTTTCTGTTCATCAGGCTCAACACAGTCTGAATGTCAGTGCACAGATGATTGGACAGGTGAACAGTATAATGTGGGTGATGAGTGGATTCGTGATGACACTAGAGAAAAACTCAAATGTGTCTATGATGACATTAAGAAAGAAACAGCCATTTTGTTTTGGTGCCTATATGGAACTGATCCAAATGACCCAAGCAGTGGTATGGACAACAGCTTGGCTGGTGAACATGTCAAATATATCAATGGAGAGTGGTGGAAGTGTGCTTTTGACATGGGTTCATGGGCATACACTATGACTAAAGTGAATGGTCAGTGTTTTGGCTATCTCCCAAATACAGTCATTCAAAGAATCAGTGCACTGCAGGTGGACATGGTACAACATATTGCATTGATCCAGTCACCCAGGAAAGTCACCATCATTATGCACACTGGCTGGTTAATGTGACATTGTCTGTGTGCTCCAGGGATGGTTGGAATGATACATGGAGTGTGAAGCGGCTTGGCTGCAACTTCTGTCAGAGTACTGTGCATTTGCTGGAAAATGAGGTTCAGGCATGCCCGGATGATCCTGCAACATACTATGTATGTTACAGGGAGGGAGATTTATTCAGCATCAGGGCACTCAATGGTACTGAGATAGAATGGTGGCTTGATGCTGGTGGTGGACTCTTTGTTGGTAATGGTGAGTTATTTGGTTGAATTCATGCATTTCAACTCCCTGATTACATTTGAGGTACTGATAACTTTTCACAACTTCAAGATAATTTAAATTGATTGTGTTGATGGTGATGCTTGGACACATTTTGAAACTCCACAGGTGGTGAGGGTACTGCTGGCACATCAACTACTTCATCCACAACCTTGTCTACTGACAGCACGACTATAATAACCATGTCAAGTGTGACAGATCCCTCCACAACTTCAAAAAGGACAGACAAAACTACTGTTGTTGCCACAACAACCACCTCGGAATATCAAAAGGTCACAAATTCTAAATAACTACAAAAGTTGTTATTGGAAGTGTGATTCAAATGGTGATAACAGTATGGTATGATGCTTACATAGTTTGTTCTGAAAACATCATTGTTCATGCAGGAGAGTTGCTTGTATGTCTCAACTGATATGCAAACCAAAGAACAAGCTGCAATACACTGCAAAAATTTACCTGGTGGAATGCTAGCAAGTTTTGCAACAGAGGAAGAGCTGAGTGGTGTGAATGTGCACATAAAAGAGGCTGATGCTTCATATTGGATTGCTGGGGGAAAATACAAATGCATTGAACAAGCTGTTGTTCTGAAAAATTCATCAATTTATAATGAAATAGTGAATGGTATGTTTATTGGAATTGAGATTTTGGTGAACTTCAGAGTGGTTGACACTGAGTTAAGTCACCTCTACATGTAAGCTTAAATATAAAGCAACTATCCATGAGAATGAAATTTATTGTATTCAACTAAGTTAGTAGTGCTTTTTGCATGAAAGTTGGCACATATATGCCATTGCACCATATGACCACAGATGCCATTACAGTACAGTACACAGATTTGAGCTTGTCTGTAGCTGCTGCCATGTAATTTTGAGACAAATGGGTAAAATGTTCAAAAAAGTTTTGAAATACTGCTGGTCAAATAAGTTCACCCTTGGATTGATATCAATATTTGTGTAATTATGAAGATGCTTCACCAGATGTTATGAAAATTGCAATGATTGCACCCACTATTGTCAACCCTGACACTGCATAAAGCACATAAGAATGTAAATAAGAGCACAAATGCCATTATGTGCAATTCTGCTAATTTTCAAGTGTGTGATGCATCATTGCAATAAGTTAAGCATGCGAAACTGCAAGATATGGCTAATCTGATGCTGTTTGTGGGAACAAACTAAGTTTCCCTTTCATGCAGATGTTGATGCATTATGGAACCAGCTTCTTATGAACCACCTGTTTTTTCTTGCTTTATATTAGGCAAACCTGATAAACAATACTGTGTTGTGTGTAAACTATATTTTATCATTGAGAGGACATCTGTTTCTAAAGCATTCCTGCCACTGAAAACATTTCATTTTCAGCAACTGATCAGAAACAGTGTTTTGCTTTTACAAAGCAACAAAAGGTGGAATTACTCAACTGTCTTGAGAAACACTACTACATTTGTTCTCATGACTGTAATTATAACAATGTGTCTTCAACAGCCACAATCACAGCACAAACAGCAACAGAACCTCCAACATATTCAACACAATCACCTCCAATGAGTGGGGCCATTTCTTCAAGCATGTCAACAAGTGGACAACCAAACCAGTCCACATCAACAACTGGACAACCAAACCAGTCCACATCAACAACTGGAGAACCAAATCAGTCCACATCAACAACTGGACAACCAAACCAGTCCACATCAACAACTGGACAACCAAACCAGTCCTCATCAACAACTGGACAACCAAACCAGTCCACATTCACAACTGGACAACCAAACAAGTCCTCATCAACAACTGGACAACCAAACCAGTCCACATCAACAACTGGACAACCAAACAAGTCCACATCAACAACTGGACAACCAAACCAGACCACATCAATAACTGGACAACCAAACCAGTCCACATCAACAACTACTCCAGTTGATTCCAATACAGCAACAAGTGCATCCACTGTAACTTATTATTATTATTATTTTGTTCTCATTTTCATTACAAGTTTTTCATTTTCAAATAGAATATGTGACTCAAGTCAATCCTATGATTGCCATTACAGGATACCTGTTTGTATGTGTCAACAGACATGCAAACTCAAGAACAAGCTAAATTTCACTGCAAAAACTTACCTGGTGGAATGCTAGCCAGGTTCATTTCAGAAGAAGAACAAAGCGTTTTGAAGGAAAAAATAGTAAATAATGAAGCTACTTACTGGATCATGGGGAAAAGGCAGAAGTGCATTGAGCTCACTGATAATCTACAAGAGCCACCAATTTATAATGAAATTGTAAACAGTATGTTTTCTTAAAAATAATGAAAAAATAAAAAAAATCGACAAGATGCTCCATAATATACTCCAGTTACTTTACACCCTGCACGCGTGGTTCCCGCTGGAAGTGTGCCAATGATGGTTAACGCGTCCGAGTTTCATAAAAAGATGACACAATTGATTGTTGTTATAATGTTATTCATTAACATATTCACATCGATGAATTTTTGGCATATTTTTACGGAAATCGCATTATTTAATAATCATTGGCACGCTTCCAACACGAGTCATAAATCAGTGCGAGGGCAGAGTATCACGTACGCCGAGTATACAGGGGTTTAGTAGGGGGGGGGGGGGTTGGGGGGGGTCACCCCCCCCCCAAATCCGCCAGCTATCTATCTATCCTGGAGGCCCGCTCAGCTATCTATCTTTTGGGCCACTATCCCCTAAACCCCCCCCCCCCAAATCGGCCAGCTATCTATCTATCTGTCTCGATTTTAACTAAATTTGGCCCCAATTTTCACTCAAAATCACTAATTTTCATACTTTTTTATAGTTTTTCACCTTCAAAATTCTAATTCATGTTCCGTATTGCCTATTTTATGCTATTTTTTGTACTTACATACTTTACCTATTTTTAGCTGTTTTTCGCCTACGTTTAGCGACTTTTTTCCTTTTCTTCCTTCTATACCTCGGAAAAGCCCATATATTGAACCCCTGCGAACCGCCCCCAATCCCCCGAAATTTTTTTCAGCTATCTATCCCTCCAGAGGAGCGATTTACTATCTATATGAAACCCCGCGGGGGTCCAAATCTACAAAACCCCTGCCATAATATATAAAACATAACATCAAATTTGTTACTTGGTGTAAACATATTGCATAAGAAAGTATTAGGTTGTAAACTAATGAAGTGTCTTTTTTCGCCATCTCATACAAATATACATTTGTGCTTTCCATTGTGTTGTACGTTGACCGATTTTGATGCCATTTGAGTATGTTGTGGTTTGGGGTCTGGGCTATGATGAAATGTTTTTGTTTGCTCAAATAATCCCCCAGTCCCGAGATAAGGGGGGTCTATTAAAAGGTGGTCATTTTACGTGGCCAATATGCACATTGACTTTGAAGCTTAATAACTCAGCCATTTCTGGGCCGATTCGGATCGTTCAACACTTAAAATAACCAGGACAATCCGCATATTTAATTTTTGTGGTCGAGTTAGTGATGTCTTAATCCCGTATGCCGATTTGACCCGGTTTTTGAACATGAAAAATAATTGTAATTATAATTTTTCAAGACGATTTTTTTGAAGTTGCTATCATATACTGTAGACAAAAAGAATAAATCTGGCCCAAAAATCTTTTCAATATCTCTCTCCAGTCAAAAGTTATATCACTTTAAACATTCGCCTCCCAACAATAAATAGAAAAATACGCATGACGAGCAAATGCTTGTGACTTCAGAAATCCATATCTCGGCCATTTCTCAGACAATTTCCACCAATTAACACTGAAAATGATCAGAAAAACCTGTAAGTTTCATTTTTATGCTCTGGTTATCTGTATTCATCGTTCTTGATTAGTTATTGACATGTATGGGAGGGGGAAGTTTAAAGTTCTATTACTTTTGATTGGAAAGAGATATTGAAATATTTTTTTTGGTATATGAATCCCCAATGTCTAAAGTATATGATAACATGTTTAGAAAAATTTATTTTTGGTGTTTAAAAACTGGGTCAAATCGGCATACGTAATTTAGACATCACTAATCCGATTACAAAAATGGAATCTACTGGTTGTGCTGATCATTTTAAGTGTCGAACGATCCAAATTGGCCCAGAAATGGCTGAGTGAGTAAGGTTCAAAGTGAATGTGTAGATTGGCCATGCAAAATGATCACCTTTTTATAGACCCCCCTTATCTCGGGACTGGGAGATTATTCATGGAAACAAAAACATTTCTTCATAGCCCAGAGCCCAAACCCCAACATACTCAAATGGCATCAAAATCGGTCAACGTACAAAAGAATGTGGGATGCACAAATGTATATTTGTATGAAATCGAAAAAAGACACTTCATTAGTTTACAACCTAATATGTGAATTGTACAATAACCTTCAGCAACTTAACTATTTATCTTGAATGCATTAATAGCACAATTTAGGTTTAGGTAAATTGACATTTTCACTGATGAAATTTTTTGCTATACATTTAACACATTCAGACATTTTCATTTATTCACATTTGTCATAGATGAAATCCTTACCAAACACCAAGTATGTATTTTCAAAGCATTTTCTGTTTTGCATTGCAGTACATTAAAATATTTTATTTAAATTTCAACCATGCAGCCACCTGCCGGGAAGAGTGCCTCACTTTTACAAATCAGCATGTTGAATTGATGAGCTGTATAGACAAACACTACTACATTTGTTCCCATGACTGTAATTATAACAATGTGTCTTCAACAGCCACAATGACAGCACAAACAGCAACAGAACCTCCAACATATTCAACACAATCACCCCCAATTAGTGGGACCGTTTCTTCCAGCATGTCAACAACTGGACAATCAAGCCAGTTTACATCAACAACTGGACAACCAAGCCAGTCCACATCAACAACTGGACAACCAAACCAGTCCACATCAACAACTGGACAACCAAACCAGTCCACATCAACAACTGGACAACCAAACCAGTCCACATCAACAACTGGACAACCAAACCAGTCCACATCAACAACTGGACAACCAAACCAGTCAACATCAACAACTGGACAACCAAACCAATCCACATCAACAACTGGACAACCAAACCAATCCACATCAACAACTGGACAACCAAGCCAGGCCACATCAACAACTGGACAACCAAACCAGTCCACATCAACAACTGGACAGCCAAACCAATCCACATCAACAACTGGACAGCCAAACCAATCCACATCAACAACTGGACAACCAAACCAGTCCACATCAACAACTGGACAGCCAAACCAATCCACATCAACAACTGGACAACCAAACCAGTCCACATCGACAACTGGACAACCAAACCAGTCCACATCAACAACTGGACAACCAAACCAGTCCACATTAACAACTGGACAACCAAACCAATCCACATCAACAACTGCACAACCAAACCTGTCCACATCAACAACTGGACAACAGTCAACAACAACTTCAGTGGAATCCAGTACAGCAACTAGTGTATCCACAGTAAGTTTTCATTGCAGTTTTTGGTATATTTTTTCTCAATTCTGATGCCACTATAATATTATATATTTAATATTTATATTAACAATTCATTAGTATATACCGTAGTTCCTTGAAATACCCCCAGGGTTTTTTCAGAGCGGAAATTTTGAGGGGGGTATTTCGAAGGGGGGGGGGCTTATTCGAGGGGGGGGGGGTATTATTTTGTCAGAAATTTTCTTGGAAATTCATAGTAAGGCACACGCTTTACACACCTAAAACCGGTAATAAACGTACTGAAATAGTATAAATTGGGACATACAACATACATTGCTATACATACTAGTGTATATGTGTAGCTGCGATGCAAACTGGCAGCAAAAATACATCATGTACACTGCATACATGATGTACATCATGCCAGACGGGGTATTTCAAGGGGGTTTTACCTCTTCCCCAGCTCGAAAACACCTGGCCCCAAATTTAATTCACCCTACAAATATTCAGAAGTTATGCCCTACGCCCAAGACGGCCTACATTATTGTCATACAAATGATACAGAGTTATGCACGTAAGGCACGCGACAAATCAATTGTGCAATTCAATTCACACGTTTTGTCGGGAGCGCGACCAACAAAATAAAAATAAAATTCTGCCCTACAGCTAAATGCTGTCGGGCATAAACAAAAATCGCGAATTTCTGGCATTCGTCAGAATATTCTAGTGTATTCTAAAAATATACAGCATATTTTACATCTACTTAACCCAATAACCACCGTAAATGCTGTACTTCCATGAATAAAAATGTAAAAAAGCTGATGAAAACCTGAAAAAAATGAAAAAACCTAACCAGCATGCGATGCGAAAAGTGGGTGACAGTGGTGAGATGCACTAGTCTCCCCACTGTGAAAGTCATTTGAGAACTCATCCGAATTTGAACAATATCAATTTTTATACAGCGCATAGATTTGTTCAGACAAATTTGTTTGTTTATTCACGTTTTAGGCAACCCAACATTTCCTTTTTTATTTTCTGAAAATTTCTTTTTTATTTTCCATACATTTCTACCGATTTAGTATACGTATGTCCTACGCCTGACAGCCGCCTCCCGACACGCAATTGAATTGCGTTTTCGCGAGTCGCGTGCACGTAGGGCAACCGTATTTAAGTTGTAGGGAGGCTGCCCGATTTCGGGCGCATTACGTGCACGTAGGGTGCATTACGCGAGAATTAAATCTGGTCCCTGGTGGTATTTCGAGGGGGGTTAATTCAAGGGGGGGTAATTCTAGGGAATACGGTATCTATAATTCATTATATTTATATATAAACTGCTGCCACATCAGATTCGCATCGATTTTTTATTCTTTTACACATGCTGTATCTGCTGCCATGGGGCATTGAAGTATGAAATTTTGGGGGAATGTACTTCAAATCCCCCCTAATTTTCACCAGCGTCAGGGGTTTTGGTGACTCGCTACATGCAAAATATGTGCAATTTGTGCTGTCTTCCACAAGTTCAGCAGAAATGGCACAAGTTCAGCACTGGCAGGGACATACAGAGGATTTTTGAGCGGGTTGTATACGGAGCGCGGCGAATGGGGGCCTTCAAATTTTGGCCCTATAGTAAAGAAATGGAGCCATGGCACTGGCGCGATTTGTAGGCGCCAACGCCATGGCAGTATTGGCGCTGGCGTTGGTACCAACGTCTACTATATAGGTATCTTTATATTACCTATATTTCATACTGGAATCATGTTGGGTACCATGGGCCTGGGAACGGGGGTGGGCGCCCCCACCCACCCCCCTGCGTACATCCTTGCCCATTGGTAGCCATAACTCCAGGAGGAGGCATGGCCAACTCCTCTCACTACTATGCAACATTAGGTGGGCAGCAGCGACCCTCTACAGTGTGTGTTGGCAAACATTGAAAAATTTACACAGTTTTTGTTTGCATCAAGTTCAGCACTGAAATTTGTCATGCCATTTACAATAAGTTCACTGCCTGATGTTGTGAATTCAGATTAATGTTAATGAGTATGTTAACAATACAATACTGTGCAGCAAATATTTCTGTTCATCACTACATAACAGAAAATGGTCCCCGCCCAACATGACTCTGCTGCAAAGGGTGGCAGACAAAAGAGGTGACTTCACAGCATTTGTTATTGGACACTAGAAAACCTGGGTTTACAGTGCTATCTAGGGGAGGGTTAAAGCTGTAAAAGTACATAAAGAACATTCCATCAAAAATGCCCCCCTCCCCCACCCTGAAGAATTTTGATAGGGGTAAATGTTAACTTGTGGCAGACATCAAAAAATGCAGAAAAAAGTTGCATGTTCAGCGACCCACATCTTGACATCCACATAAGGGTCGCTGACATCCACCTGCTGCATGTATAGTAGGGAGGGGTGTGTTACGCCTATATACCACTTAAGTATCAGCTGCATATTGTGGGATCCCTGGATATGAACGATGTGTTTTGGAGATTTATGTGATGATTATCCGCTATTTAACTTGTGACATAAGCTGTCAAGAAGGTCGCCCGGTCTTACTCTGCAATAAACATTAAATCCTTCAAAGACGCTCGCTCACATTGAGCAACCATCATTGGTGGACGTGCTGGCTCTGATATTCCTGCTAACTTTAGCAATTATTACCCCAGATTCTGAAGGTCTAAAAATGGCAGATGGCTAAAATCGGCAGTCGACACTATCAACTGTATTTGGCAGTTATTTGCTGCGCTATTATGCAGGCTAATTCGCAGCTGTCTGTTGACACGGCAGAAGAATTGTTCGTCCGAAATACAAGGGCTCATCCTGTGAACGAACTCCCGCCGTCCCACTTGGGTCAGGAAGCGGTACGTTCGTACCAGGACCGGCAGTTGTATTTGGCGCAACACCCACTTAACGTAGTGCCAAATTTTCCTGTGGCACACTACAGTGCACAGTCAGATATGGATATTACACCGTTACATGAACATTTGTCCGTTAATTCATCTGTGGTATTTGCACCGCACGAGTTGTTTGATTTTGCTAAATCGCGTTCGCCGTTTTGTGTCCAAAATTGTGTCCATGCCGCAGTGCCAGATTTGGTGGCACCGGTCACGTTAAAACGAATTGTTTGCATGACTACTGAGTCGAGTAACCCATTATT
Source organism: Sphaerolaimus hirsutus (assembly GCA_964036195.1). Classification (NCBI taxonomy): domain Eukaryota; kingdom Metazoa; phylum Nematoda; class Chromadorea; order Monhysterida; family Sphaerolaimidae; genus Sphaerolaimus; species Sphaerolaimus hirsutus. The sequence continues at coordinate 1,654,529 of OZ038458.1, forward strand.
CACTGCGGAAATACCAACTGTGAATGTTGCCCAAAAAGTGAATGCGGTAGAAAACGGAGACAACATTTCGTCATTGAGCAGTGCTTTTGCTGATTTGCAGGCTCGTTTTGCAGCTTTACAAAATAAAACACAGGTTTCCCAGGATGCTAAAATTGTGGAAACACCAAAATTGGAGACACAAGCTGTGAATCGACAGCCACCCGTCCTAAGCGATGCCGCTTTTGCTCCGCAGGTCGACCACGACCCCTGGCAGACACGAGATTTTTCCACAATTCCACAGGTAATCGGGAAAGTTGCAAAAGGGGATTTGTTGAATTTTTGGGTGCTAGCCAAGCATCACATTATGGATAAGATCCCTGTTTTCAAGAGTAAAAATGACACGGTGACGTTTGCTGAGTGGAAGCGGGCTATTCAAGTGGCGTCATTATCGGTAACTGATGAAGCATTGCTGCCACAATTCTGGCTTGAGATATTTACTACTAAATTGGCAGGCGATGCACATCGAATTTTGACAGTAATGTTTCCACCAGATAAACTAGAAGACCACAAACTGGTCATGGCTGAGCTCGAAGCTGTATTCAAGGATACACGTAAATTTTACACCTATTCTGAATGGGAGGCGGCTGCTATGACACGGACGGAAAGTCTGCTGGATTTCTACTTACGTTTGATGGCCAAATTACCATCTGAAATTAGGGAATCGGTGAATTTTAATCGTGATTCAATGGATAAGTTAGTGGCAGCTAAGCTGTGGGCAAAATATGACGATTCACGGTATGACAAATATGTCATGGCAAATTTTCGCAATTTAGCTGTCACAAAACAATTGCGCTTGGTGCAAGCGGTGCAATATGTGGAAGATTATTTTAGGGGAGTAAAAAATACAGTAGCTGCAGCACCTTCACGCCCAAGATTGGGAAATGTTCAAATTGGTCAAAAAACGACACCGCCGCCAAGATTTTCCATGAAAACATTTTTGACAGATTCTTCTACGAATCCTTGGTGCCCGCGTCCCAACCACGCAGGTCACAGCGCCAGCGAATGCCGGATAACGCAGAGGGAAATGCAACCTAATATTCCAGCACCAAATTATTCTTTGACGCCAAAATCCGACGGTTTTGGGCAGGTGAAGAAGTATGGCCCATCAAACACAAGCAACCAGGCTCTACCTAAACCAACTACAGCTATGGCAGGTGATTGCACCAATTTGACCACCTCACAGTATAACGATCAGATGTCTGAAAAAAATGCTGATGAATCATTTGATAAATGGGCAGTCTATCAGAATGAGTTCAAACATCGAATGGCAGCTTTGGCAGAAAATGACCCAGGTAAATATGATTCTATTGATTGGGAGAGAAATCTGTGGCAACAAATGCATATTCTGTGCCCTCCAAATCAGATAACGCCGAAAACAAAGTGCTCGACTTTTTCGAGTCCGTGTTCACCGAAAAACCTGCCACCGCTTCAACGGATCCCGCCCCTGATTTTCACGGAGAATTCTGAATGTTATAGGATGAATGTGACTCAAAGTGATCATGCCAACCCTGTTCTATTGGTTTCATCGAATAAAATGACTTCCGAATTTACACAAGCTGACGTTTTTGGGGTTTTGAGCCGTGTTTCCGGTCCGACAGCGCTAACTTCTATTGGAGATGCACAGAAAGTTTGCGTGCGCATTAAGAGAGCTAATGGCCCGCAAGTGTATGCAAATATTCGAGTAGAAAATATTCCATGCGAAGTTGTGCTTGACTTGGGATGCACAAGAACAATAATTCCAATACAAATGCTAGAATCCATTGCAGAAAAAGCGGGTTTGGATTTGAATCAATTTATGAGAAAATCGGATGTGGAAGTTTACATGTTGTCTGGAAAAACCACCCCTGGAGCCATGTGTGAAGTGCCATTATACTTTGAGCATGTGTCACCCATAGATAAGGTATCACGCAAAGTGTTAGTGGTTTGTCTAATTAACATGGATCCCGCCGCCATGAAGGAGATTTTGGTAGGAACCGACGTTATGTCATTCCTGAAACTTTCGTGGCTTATTCCATTGGCTTTGGAGAAGCTACAAGAAGTCGTGCACCCAGGCGATAACGCGGCAGCTATTCAACATGAAAAATTAGAAAGAAATTTCGAGTTATCATTAACTCAGAAGATTATGACAAAAAAACCGCTTTACGTTCCAGCACATGGTGTGGCGTCAGTACCGCAATCTTTGCCAAAAAAACCAAAATCGGTACCCACTGCTGAATGGCGCCGATCCATTTTTCTATATTCAAACACAGAAGTTGACTATCCACCCGATTCCACACTGGCCATGTATAACACATCGGTTTCACCGTTAGACGATACAAAGTTCTATTTGACGTTCTTTAATCCTAGTGATTGCCCTGTCAACATACCTGCAGGAGCTCATGTGGCAGATTGTGTTACCATTTCATCAGACAATTTATACTCACCTGGACCGAATTTTCACAAAGCATTGATGATTTCCCAGGAGAATCACATGGAAAATGTTGAAAATCTAAGTATAGCTGGGAAAGCCATTACACTACCGCAACCACCAATGACTGAGCATGACCCACCTTCAGAACAGTCGAGTCACAACAAAATGACGGTGCCAGAGAGAGTAAAATACATTGTAGAAAATCTTCCATCTAAAAACAGAATTGTCTTGACTACAGAAGAAACAGTTGAGTTCGAGTCCCTACTAAGAGAATTTCATGACATTTTCTCGTGTCATGATTACGATGTGGGGTGTACACCGTTGATATCACACGCAATAGTAACAGACCCGAACCACCCACCTATTAAACAGGCACCAAGATATGAGCCACCTTGTAAGAGGGGATTCATTGACAAAACTATCAGTTCTCTTTTGCACGAGAAAATTATTCAACCCTCTGATGGCCCATGGGCGTCCCCAATCACTATAGCGCCCAAGGGAGCCAATGACTACAGATTTTGTGTGGATTTTAAAATGGTAAATTTAATTACAAAAATTGATTCTTTCCCTCTACCACGCATTGGTGAAATTCTCGCGGAGTTTGCAGGGCGCAAAATATTCACAGCTATAGATATCCGCCATGGGTATTACAATGTGCCTTTAGCTGATGAAGATTCCATGGAGCGCACTTCATTTGTCTGTTCGTTAGGGCAATTTCGTTACACGAGAATGCCGTTTGGTTCATGCAACTCAGGAGCATCTTTCCAGAGGCTCATGCAGATAATGCTCATGGGACTAAATGAAGATTTGACAAGAGCATGGGTACGAGCGTATATTGACGATATACTAATTTGTAGCGACACAGTCAAGGAACATTTGATTCATTTGCGCCGGCTATTCGCGCGGTTGCGCTGGGCAAACTTAAAAATGCAGCCCAGGAAATGCAATATTTTCGCATTCGAGCTCAAATACTTGGGCCATCAGGTGTCTGCGGAGGGAATTTCGGCAGCACCTTCCCGTGTAGCCGCTATGCTCGATTTGCCCAAGGTACATACCAAGCAGGAATTGCGTCGGTTCTTGGGAAAGTGTGTTTACTATTCACACTTTATACCCAGCTTCAGCAGGGTGGCTTCCCCATTATACACCGTGCTTAAAGGCAAAACACCTAAACATGGAGCGACACCATTCACATGGACAGAGGACATGCTCGATGCATGGTCCACTCTAAAGCATTGCCTGTCAAATACACCTGTGCTCATGCACCCAATAAGAGACGGACGTCCATTTTATTTGGAAACAGATGCAAGTGGCCTTGGTTTGGGGGCAGTTCTGTCACAATACGGGGAAGATGGGAAATTGCATCCCATATCTTTTATTTCAAAGCGGCTACCACACCCTCATGTGACATTTTCCGCAGCTGAGCTGGAAAGCCTGTGCATTGCATGGGCAATTAGACGTTTAGCCAATTTCGTAGAGGGGCAGAAATTGGTGGTGATAACTGACAATAGGGGGATTGTACAAGTGTTACGTTCCCCGCATCACAGCAAGTTGACTAGGTGGGCAATTTTTATTAATGAGAAAGTCACTAAATTTATCCACAGGGCAGGCAAATACAATGAGGTAGCGGACGCTTTGTCCAGAAACCCAATTGACGAACCAGAGTTTGGGCCGGAAGATTTGGCCATTCCAACCAAATTAGTCACTGGGTTGAGTGCACAAATGATGGTACAGGGTGTCAACATTCCACAAACATCACGACCAGATCAGATTTTGACAACAAAACCGCAGTTAAATTGGCAAGCGATACAAGCCAACGACCCTGAGTTATCATCTATTCGAGCACAAATTCAATTGAGTCCAGATTCAATTCCAGGAGCGTGTATGATCGACGACATTGTCTATTTCAAGACATGTGATTCTACTAATCAGTTTGCCATTTGGCCACCGAGAAGTTGGCAGCAAGCCTGCTTGGAGCAAGCGCACATGGGGATATATGCGTCACATGGAAGCCAGGTGCGCATGCTACAGCTGTTATGCCAGTATTTTTCCTGGCCTACTATGAAACAGGATATTACAGATTTTTGCACAGTATGCACTAGTTGCATGCAACATAAGCGGCATTCATTACACCCTGGGCAACTCGGGATTACAGAAACACCTACACAGCCATTTGACGTCATTCATATAGACTCAATGCAACTTGAACAAAATGACTTGAAATCTAAAGTCATAGTGGTGATTGACGCGTTTACACGGTATATAGTTACATTTCCGGTTTCATCATTGAAAGCGGTTCCAGTGTCTAAGGCTATTTTAAAAAATGTCTTTTTGATGTTTGGGGCCCCACGGTTGATTGTGACAGACCAGGGGACAGAATACATTAATTCAGATTTCAGGACGTTGTGCCAAACTTTTGGTGTGACACATTCTCCGGTGATGTCGCACAACCCATCAGCCAATGGAATGGTTGAAAATGTTAATGGGAGATTAAGGGAAATTTATTCGATTTTGCGTTCAGAAAAACCGCAGGTCCACTGGCGAGATTTGCTCCCGCTGATGACGCTAAAACATAATATGGCGTTTAACAAAAATACGGGCTGCTGTCCATTTTTTCTAATTTTTGGACATTTGCCACACTGGAATTTGTTTTTTGCCACATCTAGGCAGCTAGATGGGGGTATAGCTAGATCCGTGGCTAAGACGCGCAGTGACAAAAATCGTATGGCGTGTCAAAAGTATTTGAATTCAAAAAATCCTATCCAAATTTCTGACGGGGACCAGGTAATGGTGAAAGTTTACACACAAAATCGTAGTTTACCGAAATTTTCTGGTCCGCATGTGGTAGTTTCGGCTGAGGGGCCGACATTATTTGTCAATGTGGAGGGTTCGGTGCAAAGAATCCCTCACAGATATTGTTGGAAGCTGAATTCCCCCATTGCTTAATTGAAAATAAAGTACACGTATTTACTAGTTTAATTGATTCAGCAATTTTCCATTTTTTCAGCAAATCAATTTATTCACTTATCATCTTTTCTGGTAAACGCACCGACTAAATTTTTGACATTTTATGGCCATTTAACTTCGCATTTTCACAAAAAAAAATTAACAGTAAAACAAGAGAGCCAAAATGCATACTTTCACATTTTTTGTCGCCGTATGCTATTTCTTGGTTTTATCTGAAACTGCATGCCGACGCCGGATGCCACCACTACCTCCTGGAAAGAAAATGCCGTTGCCACCTGCTGGTTCGGAACCGACGCTCCAGGATGTCAGCGACGGCGAGGCTGATGCCGACGCGGACGAAGAAGTTGGCGGACGTGTCACGGACGACGAAGGCGACGCGTCAGCCGGTGACAACACCACAGCTCCGGCAGTGGCGGAGTTGCCTTCTGCGGATGAAGCTGCGATAGCAGAAGCGGAAAGTTCAGGCGATTTTGAACAGGCTTACCGTGCTATAAAGGGAATTTGTTTGAGGTTTATTATTCATTGGACAAAATTCATCTATGTGTGACATTCAATATTTCAAATTCTCAAAGTCATGCTAATACCGTAGGTACAACAACAATTTAGCTACATTGGGAGATCAGTTTGTTCAGCTAAGGTCAAATTTCACTGCTGTACAAGCAGGTGCGGAAGAACAACACCGCACGAATGTGGGGTATAAGATTGAATGCGATCACTTATACAAGCTTTCTGCTGAACAAGCAGATGCTCTAAGTGCTATGTCAAAAGAGCTAAGCGATCTGAAACTACGACACCCCGCGACACCGGGCGTGAACCAGTCAACGCAGACTGAAACTACTCTGTTTTCAATGGTATTTGATTTATATGTTGATAGTTAAGACAAGCTAAATCTCAGATGGATTTATTTTTGTCGCTCAGCATAAACCTGTCAATTTGGACGAACGCGATACGTTCTATCGACGAACTGAATTTGCACCTCGTGCTGGTGAAGCTGTCGTAGAATGCATTCCAAACGCTAGAGAAATTCGGCACCAGCGTTTCCCTTCAGCTGACACCTGTCGCTACCTGCTAAATGTTTGGCTGATCTAGTTTCACATTGTAAAATGTCAATTGAGTTCTCAGGAAAAAATTCTATTTCAATATTTTCCCTTTATTAGGACGAAGCCCGCCCGGGTGCCAGTTCTTCAACCGCTGTGCCGCCAGCACACGTTGTGGCAGTTCGTCAACGTGAACGGCAACCACGAAGGCATAGGCCATCACCTTCGGCTACGTTTCGCAACACGGCTGCACGTTTGACACGTTACCCATACAACCGTCATGATCGTCGTCGCCGCACACGTTCACGTTCGCCCACCTCTCGCTAGTTAGCACACAGGTGCTCACGTGTTTTCAAAAAAATCACGTTTTTCAAAAAAACTGGCGGGAGGTGAAGTGAAGTGGATCTTGTTTTTTGTTTTGTTTGAAAGTTGGGAGAGGTGTGATGTGGGATCCCTGGATATGAACGATGTGTTTTGGAGATTTATGTGATGATTATCCGCTATTTAACTTGTGACATAAGCTGTCAAGAAGGTCGCCCGGTCTTACTCTGCAATAAACATTAAATCCTTCAAAGACGCTCGCTCACATTGAGCAACCATCAATATCTCACACACAGCTAAAGATCTAGCACTCATTAAGAAATAAAAAACTTGGTGCCGAACCTGATGCTGAAACTGATGCAGCAGCAATTGATATTTAAAAATGAATAAATTGTCCAACTCAAGCATGCATTTCCAAGCAGCTAAATTTTCTCAAGTATAATTGACCTGATTTTATTGCTTTGATTGCTATTACAGGATATGTGTTTCTATGTATCAACACATATGGAAACAGAAGAACAAGCCAGACTTCAATGCAAAGATTTATCTGGTGGAGTACTAGCCAGTTTTGTGTCAGGAGAAGAACAAAGTGTTTTGAAGACAAAGATAAATAATTCTTCTACTTACTGGATTGCTGGAGAAAAACAGAAGTGTATTGAGCTCACTGAAATTGTACAAAAACCAGCAGTTTATAATGAAATTGTGAATGGTATGTATTCATATGCTGTAAAAGATTGTAGAAAGGAAGATTTAACAAAAATACACCATAATAAAAGGAACACCAAATTTGTTGCATGATGCAAGCTTTTATCATATAACCAAAAAAATAAATTTCTCCATTTGTTATCATTAGGCAGCATTTATATGTTTGTTTTTTTGTAATGACTTGACAGCACAAAAAGGTTAAATAATTCAATTCAATTCAATTCAATTAGGTTTACTTGACTCAGACCTCAAAAGCCAAATGCAAGTAAAATACACAATTCATACCCATCAAGTACTCCTATTTTGCGGTCCTAATAAATAAGTTGAGTAAAAAGTTCCATATGCATGAAAAAATGGCAAACTATATATTCTACCTAGGTGAATATGCATGTCAAATTGCAGAATCATGCTTGTAGCTCAAGGTTTTTGGAGGTTTGTAATTTTTTTGCTGTTGTCAATCAGTTCCCCAACATTTGGTGACAACAGCAAAACTTTTTCAAATGTCTTCAACTCTTGAGCTATAATCATGATTCTGCAATAAGACATGCATATTTGCCTAGGTAGAATGTATAGTTGACCACTTTTTCTAATGAATATGGAACTTTTTTACTCAACTTATTGACTTTTTTAGTGTGATTGAGTCATCAGAAAAAGCTGAAAATTGGGCGTAACCCTTCATTTTTCAGTTTCAGTTAACATTATTGTAGATGGTAACTAATTCTGACGAGAACACCATATGTTTCTTTAAAATGTATAGATCTATATATATATATATATAGGTCGATAAAATCTGGTGTATATAAAGACAATAAATAAATTTTCAATTTCCCAATACTGTCCAACCTTGCAGCCACCTGCCTGAAACAGTGCATGGCTTTTACAGAGCAAAAAGTGGAATTAAGGAACTGTATTGAGAAACACTACTACATATGTTCACATGACTGCAGTTCACAGTCAACAACTACTACAACCATTTCCTCCAGCACACCGCAAGACATAAGTACAACATCTGAAGAGTTGAGTACAAGCACAGAAACTGGTCAACCCAGTCAGTCAACCACTGGGTCTACCATAACAATGACTAAACCTAGTGAATCTAGTATGATGACCAGTTCAATAATGACCACTCAACCTACTGTAAGTTGTTCCCTTCCCATTAACACAATTTTTTTATATGACCTACATACTGTTGAGACATAAACATTGTAGAACATACTGTTTGACTTTGAGTTTTCAAACATTAAATGTTTACCATTAACCCCAATTTTTACAGCATTTGAGTTTACATTTTCAATTGAACTGTCAGAATATTATTTATGTAGTTTTAATGACATTCATCCCAGGTTGTCCACCAATGAAAGGTGTTTGCTAGATGACTTTTGGAGGTTTATTCATAGGGTCTGATTGCTTTTATCACTGCACAAAAAAAATTATCAAATGGGAAAACAAATCACTTCTCACAACTGTGCACATCAGAACAATAGGTTTTGTAAAACTTGGGTTTTCCCCATTCACTCATTTATATCATCCAGGCAATTTTTTGACAGGGTCAGGCCAATCTTTCTGTCAAGTTGTTCATTCAGAGTAGCAAGTAGTCCATAGAACTTCCTCAGAGAATTTGCACCCTGAATCTATGGCATTTTATACTGCAGTTACACTGAAGTTTAGTCGAAATTCATGCCCTGAAAATGAAATTTAATAAAAACTAAAAATAATTCAGATAAACATTATCTCCAACAAAGATAAAAGTTCTAAATATTTGTAGGAGGAATGCATCAAATATGAGTTGTCTGAAGACTACAAAACCCATAGTGAGGCATCTGCAGCATGCAGCATGCTATTTCCAGGGGGAAGTCTTGCAATGTTTGAGACAGTTGAGCAGATCAATTCATTAACAAATATTTCTACTGGTGATAAATATTGGATTTATGGCACCAAGGAAAAGTGTGTGAATTTGTCAAACAATACAGATTTGCCTTTGATATATTCAAAGTTGTACAATGGTTGGTATATCTTTTATTCGCTATCAAGTGGTGTTTCAATAACAATCTAATTCAAAAGTGGTTGTAAATCCCTGTACACACTGTTTTTGATTCATGATCATCAGTTGATGTTATCAACTTTCTGAACCTCATATATACCATTTTAGCATCCAAAACAGTCATGTGCTTTACAATGTTGCCTAATAAAGCACTGGATTTGGAAAGCTGTGATGAAAAACACAAATATATATGTTCATTCCCATGTTGGGAGAGCAATGTCACAACAACATTGGTGTCAACAACAGAGGACATTGTCACTGCACCACCCACATTCAGTGACACACAGTCAACACCCAGTACAGGAATCATGACTTCCAGCAGTGTTACATTATCAACAAGTTCAACAGAATCAGGTTACCATAATGGTGTAGTAGTTGATTGAACTTACTATGTAGTAAGTTCAAGCTGCTACTACAATGTGCTTGTCAAGATCCCCTATTATCAGATTGCAGGGGATAAAAGGTCTAATAAAATGGTCATGCAATGATGACTGTGGGAGTGAAAGAACCCAGCTATAAGCACGTAATGTATTGTTATGTTTACTGTGGACAAAGAGCTGTGGAGCCATGACATGGAAATTTAGGTTATGATATCTGCCAAAAAAACCATTTTGTTGATTAGTTAGTACATGGACCTTTCATTGGATATTCATGACTTCATCAAGTGAAATTGAACATGAAACAGTATTTAAATGAGTTCAGAAGAGAAGCTTTGAGAATGCTTTTTCATACTTCAGAAATACATTGAGGCAAATTGTCTGTATCCCATATATTAAACATTACATGGCTTCCTATTACCTTGTAGGCTTGCCACAAAAACTGAAAACCAATGGAAAGTTCCCCACTGTTTATTTTTATGTAATGTTTTTTAGAGGGATGTAAAATAACTGCAGAGTACATATGTAATTTTTACCAACATTTCATCTTTTGAGAAAAATATGTGATTGACTACCATGATTTAAATTTATTAGATATTCAGAAAGTTAGTAAAAATGAAGTGACATCCCTTACCCATATCAGAAAATACGGACACCTGTGGCTTTTTGCCATGTATTTACAATTTTGGAGATTCTTGACTATGCCAGACACTATGGGGTTCTTGATAAGCACTTGACAATAGCAGAATCTACACACGTGTTTATTTCATGCATGATTTTTCATTGGGCACACTCTAGGTATTCATTTTGAAATTGTCATTGCAATGCAGGTTGCTGTGAAAAGCCCTGTGCAGCTGGTGAAGTGTGCGTTGGTGGCACTGATGGGAATGGTCACTGTATTCCACTGTTTCTAAATACAATTGAGGGATATTTTGAAATTCATGAAGGTGTGAAACCACCAACATTTTTACTGAGAATCTGCTAGTAGGCAATTTAGAGTTTCATTCACAGGACTGTTTGTTCCATGCAGTGGTGACATTGATTGTGAAGGTTATGTGCCACCATCAAACTGGCAATGTTTTGAAATGGAAGCACTTCAACACAATGATATGAGGTATGCGTTATTGAGTTCATTGGTAGTTGTGAATATGGCATATTTGTTTATGCATGTATTTAATCCCCTATAATTAATGTGAAAATGCTCAGCACATTGAAAACAACCTGTGACACACAAATCAATGCTTGCCTTGTGTATCGCAAGGAGCTTGACCACATCAGATGGACACTTCCAGTTAAAGTGGCCTCTGTTGACTGCAGTCATGTTTGTGTTTAATATTCATTCATAAACATTCATGAACATGGACATAGAGGATTATGGGAATCAGTGATTGTGATCCAGTGTGCGTTACATGAAGCTAAATATTTTACTGTTTTCAAATGCTGCAAAAATTTCAAGAGTTATATAAATGTCTATTCTATATTCATACTGGAAGCAATATCCATATAATGAGGATAATCTGATAAACATCCTCTCATCCATTACACGAAATATTCCCTACAATAAAAATGCTTTTTTACATCTGATCTTACATTTTGCATTGTGTGAGTGCAGTGTTATGGCTGGGTTTTTTGATCTTGCCATATTACTTATTCAATGTTTAGTGAGCATTATGGCCATACTCAATGGAATTTACACTTTGCAAACATGGTTCAAGCTGGAAGCATGCCAATGGTATTTAACACATGCAATTTTAACAAAATGATCAAAAATTCATTGCTGTTATAATATTATAAACCCCCGTTTACCTAGATCCGAACACTTACGAATTTTTGAAAAACGATTCATTCACGGCCCCCCTAAACTTTTTGGGAAAATTCACCCCATACAAAAGATAACCCAAAGAGTTGTCTAAATGATGTATGGTATGTAACGATGGCAAACCCCCGAGAAAAAAGTATTTAAATTTTTAAGTGTTTTTTCTAAAATTAATTTTCGAATTTTCGAATTTTTCCCCAAATTAATTTTCGAATTTCGAATTTAATTTTCGAATTTTCGAATTTTAGAATCTTTTTTAGCCATTTTCGAATTTTTTTGGCCAGTTTTCGAATTTTTTCAAATAATTTTCGAATTTTTTTGGAAAAGTATTGAATTTGAAGCTTTAAACACATTATTTGGACTGTTTTCATATTCTCCTCAGTTTTTATCACTTTATTTTTACCATAATTTAGCATTAAAAATGGTGGAAGGAGTTATACAGACCAGTGTCCTGCTTCTTCATTTAATTCACACATTGACACATTCAATTCACCAACGCAGCAAAGGCAATAAAAACAACAATTTAAAAATCGGTGTCAAATAAAATATTGGCATCAAATAGAATATTGGCACAAAAAATATTGGCATCGAATACCGTATTTCCTTGAATTAACAACCCCCCCCCTGGGGGTCTATTATTTTGCCAGAGATTTTTTCGAAATCCCAGTGCTAAATTTTTTTTTTGTAAGTAACACAGATGTAAAAAATGCAACGAAAACCGCCATTTATAGGACTCTTTAGACTTATATAAGTACGTAGACGGTACAAACATTGTTCTAACGCAACACAGTCATTGTTTTTAACGTGTTTCCCAGATAACAAACCACACAAACGTTCTCTATACACCAAATTTGGGGGCGGTATTTCGAGGGGGGGTTATAAAATCATGGGGCAAATATTGAGGGGGGTATTTTGAGGGGAGGGGATAATACGGTATAAAAACGGATGTGTCGAAGTCCGCCTCTTCCGCCGCGGATGACATTTCAATTTTTTTTGTTACGTTTCGCTTTTTCATACGCGCCGCATATCAATTGACGCTTTATTTGGCACGTTGAACTTAAGAATGCGTTTTGTTGCCTTGAATTGCCTGAAAAATTCGAAAACTATTTTCGAATTTTTGAATTTTCGAATTTTCGAATTTTTTGAAAAATAAATCGATTTTTAAGTGTTTTTTCTAGGGGTGAAATAAAAATTCGAAAATTCCAAAAAAATTCGAAAATTCGAAAATGTTTTCGAATTTTTGAATCTTTTTTGGCCATCGTTAATGGTTTGCCCCCCAATATAATACCGCGTGGGCCGTGTAAACAGCCCACGCATTTTTTTAAACAAAAATGCACTGATCACCTTGCTCTGAACATTTCTTTTTATATGCGCCTATTCTGTTTTTCAAGGCCAGAATTTGGCCATAATACAGAACAGAGTCCTGGCTTAGTGCCAAATGCCATTTCGACGGCTTCTTTCCAGGCAGAAATAAGATTAGGATATTTTCAATTTTCACTGTTTTGTATTGCGATCACGATCAGCTGTGATTGTGATCACAATACAAAACAGTGAAAATTGAAAATATCCTAATCTTATTTCTGCCTGGAAAGAAACCGTTGAAATGGCATTTGGCACTAAGCCAGGACTCTGTTCTGTATTTTGGTCAAATTCTGGCCTTGAAAAACAGAATATAAGCATATAAAAAGAAATGTTCGGAGCAAGGTGATCAGTGCATTTTTGTATAAAAAATGTGTGGGCCGTTTACACAGCCCACGCGGCCTTATATTGGGGGGCATACCATACATCATTTAGACAACTCTTTGGGCTATCTTATGTATGGGGTGAATTTTCCTAACAAGTTTAGGGGGGGGGCCGTGAATGAATCATTTTTCAAAAATTTGTAAGCGTTCGGATCTAGGTAAACAGGGGTTTACATGTAGGTACATATTCAGATTCACAACAATTACTTTTTTCAATTGACCAAAAATCGCATGCTTAAATTATCATTTACACACTTCCATCATGAGATATAAATATGCAGAGTATTGTGGATTGGAATAAGTTCCAACACACAACACAATTGTGTCGTGCAGTTTTTGCGCGATACAATTTTGTCGCGCAGGTAGTGATGGAATGGCGCCGTGGCGCTGGCGCCATTTAAGGGTGGCAGGGTTTTGCCATGGCACCACTTGTGCATGACACACATTTTGTTGCGCAGTTTTTTGCGCAGCACAAGTTTGTTGTGCAGGAGACAACGCTGGTGATGAAACACCGCAATAACCTCAAATGGTGCCAGCACTGTGTCATCATTCAATCAATACCTGCACGACAAATTTGTGTTGCGCAAAAACTGCGCGACACAATTGTGTTTTGCGTTGGAAATTCCGGTTAGCGGAGTATTGTCTGCCGAGTCCAGCATTTAAAAATCATGGAAGATTTATATTTTTTCAATCATTAATATATCTTTTTTAGATATTTTCCTCAGATTTTTCCAGAGAGATTTAATTTTTTTTATGAGATGAAAAAACAACAGCGAAAATCTCATATTTTGTTTATCATTTTCTCTGCATTTTTACAGAAAGATTCAATTCGACTTTCTTTTTGACAGGTTTTCTGAGATTTCATTTCTTTATTTTTCTCAACATAACAAATTTTTTCAATGCATGTTGTGGAAGACAACTATTGTGTCAGCACATTGGTGACTAATTTAGCTCCAGTTAGGGTTGTTCCCATCCAGTCTATTGAACAACAGTGAAGTCATAATGTACAGGGTGCGGCAATTTAGACCTACGCTCTAGATTTCTAATAACCTGTCACTGGGTCGTCGGATTAACATCAAATTTTAGGTCAACATTAACAACTATATATGAAAGGATCCCTGAAAATATGGCTGTGATAGCTCCACTCGTTCTGAAGTTATTTATGCAAACACGTAAATGTCACTTTACAACTACCCTGTGGTAGGTTTCAAACAGGATCCACTTTTCCGAGGACCCGGATCGGGATTGGGATTGTTTTTTTCAGTCTTTCTCTCTTTATTTTTGCAGCGGCATGCCAAAATGTGTGCGCGCGCCACTAATACGCCAGGGATCCTTTCCTACTCCACGCCAGTTGTTAATGTTGACCTATAATTTGAACAACAGTGACAAGTTATTCTAAATCTAGGGCGTAGGTCTAAATTGCCGCACCCTGTATATTCAAATAAGGTGTAGTGGCTCCAGATACTGCACAGTTCTAGCATTGCATTTTCTCAGGTGCATGGTTGGTTTTAGTAAAATTCTTTTTACCAAAATTGTATTTTATTTTTATTAAAATTGTATTTTATTTTTATTTTATTCATGTTTCAGTTTATTTTATGTTATTTTATTCTGAAATGTCATTAATAAAATAAAATGAAACCATTTTACAAAAATTTTACAAATATTTTACAAAAATTTTACAAAAAATCGGAAATCTTGGATGCAAGGACATAATACAATGTGCACGCTAGAAGCATGCGGATGAATACAAAAAAAATTTTTTGTAAACTTGTGACACGGGTTGCGAGGTAGGTATTTTGTATTTTGACCCTCAGGGGGAGCTAATTGCTCCTCCCAAGGGAAGATAGCTAAAAGTGGGTTGTTGTTTTTTGGGTGGGGGGGGGGGCTTGCGGGATTCAATATATTTATAGGCTTTTTCAAGGTATGGAACAAAGAAAATAAGAAAAAAATCACAAATTAGTGATTTTTAAGGTGAAAATATTATAAAAAATGTGAAAATTGGCAATTTTGAGCAACAATTTTTCTCAATCACAACAATGAAAGATACAACAAAGCACTAGTTCTGCAAATTGGCAGCAAGAAACTTAAGCAACATGATAGAAAACTTTCTATAGAATTGAACAGACACTCAAGTTTTTGTAAAATTTTACTAAAATTGTACAAAAATTCGAATTATTGTACAATTTTACTAAAATTTTACAAAAATTCGAATTTTAGTAAAATTGTATTTTTATTTTATTAATTTTCCATTTTATTTTATTTTATTTTATTCTCCAATTTTCCATTTTATTTTTATTTTTTTCTGAGATTTTGCCAACCCTGCTCAGGTGTGATTTATTTTATGGTGATCGATATGCTTGGAAATCAGAGGCATTTGGTATCAAGCATCATAAACTTCCTAATACAGTGTGGTGTTGGTAATGGAACAAGAATGTGTTGTGCTTTAATTGGATCCCAATTCACAACTGGCAATACTAGCAGATCACCAGAGGAAATTTAGCCATATTTATAAACATCTGCTGCAGGTAATCCTAAACTTTAGCTTAAGCTCTTTACTGTGTCCTGTGTAGCACATTTTTAAAAAAGGTCATCATTTCTCAAGTAAATTATTTGGCTATAAAAGTTAGATGACAGTTATGTAACCTTCAACAAACATTATCTACTTCCATTTCATGTTTCATGTATTTTCATTTTATTGACACAAAATCTGTTAGAATTACACAGGGATTGCCACCATCATTGTAATTGACATTGGATTTATGTGTAGAACTAAATATTTATGTACTGCCATCCAAAAAATTGTTGTTATCACACCATTATAAATTGATCAGATAAGGTATCAGCCTGCAAGCTTGAAATACCTGACAAACTGCTGAAGTGCCAGGTGCACATTGTAACCTGAATGAAGGGTTCACTGGATTTGTAATGTATACAACAATATAAAAGATGTGTATAACACATTATAAGGCAGGTACAAATTCTTAGTAAGTAAAGTAATTGATTGCTTACCAGGTGTGATTTCATTGCATCTGTTGCATGTGTGTGGACACAGCTGTCTGACTATATCCAATGTTTTTCTATGGAAGAGCCTGCACCGGCGGCATGCTGAAAACGTTTTTGTCCATGATGGGAGAATATGATAAAAAAGAAAGAAAGAAACAATACATATAGTAATTTTCAAACTAATCTCACCCTTAATTTTTTGCTGGAAGCAGTCGCAGTGCTGGCGCACACTTTCCAAATTGGTCAATGGATGGCCACACTCACAACACTGTTCCCTATGTCACAATAGTGTATTTACATTTCACACATTTATGTCAAATGTAAAACTGTAAAAAACACATGTAAAACTGTGGCAGATGCTGCTAACTTGTAATCAGTACAGTTCTGGTGCTGGTCACATTCTTTGTGCAAAATCTGGCATGTGGTGACCCTGTCTTGCCAATCTGGATCTGTGCAATTCAGATCAGTTTCATTGTAAAATACAAGTGTGTGATGCAGTGCCTGCTGCGCATGTGCATCTGTTAGTTCATCACATATTGGTGCTAGGTCATTGCAGATTTGGGCAAAATCTTCACATTGAGTCACATTAGAAGTATCATCAGTCTGCGTGATTATGTGTGTGTGTGTGTGTGTGTGTGTGTGTGTGTGTGTGTGTGTGTGTGTGTGACATGTTTTGATGGAACAGTGTCAAAAATGCAGTGGGGTGGATTAAAACATGTGACTTACATCATGTGCAGTGATGTCTAAGGTTTTTTTTAAGTTTCTTTAAAAAAGAACACATTTAAAATGTGCAACACTATTCCATGCCCAACTTCACTTGAAGTCACAGACATTCAACAAAAGTTGATATACATAACAAGTCAACATAAAATGGATATTTTTGGCAGAAATCACCACTTATATGCCATCCCAAGACTCCACATCCAATCTATGGTTATATAACATCACACTGTACAGCCAGTTGTGTAATATCAATACATGTATACTGTAAATCCTCGAATAAGTCCCCCCTCGAAAAACTCCCCCCCCCCACGAAAAACTCTCCCCTCGAACCCCCCCCCCCTCCCTCGAAAAATTTCCCCCTTGAATAACTCCCCCTGTAAGCAGACTGAGGAAAGAAATAATCCCCCCCTCGAAAAACGACCCCCTCTTTTATGGGTTGGAAAGAAGTACACATGTAAAAAACTTATGTATATGTATATGTTTATTAAACGGATGCATTATTGTGTAGTTGATGCATACTAGCATTGATTTCATTGCACGAATTATGGGATTTCTTTTCTGGCTTACACATTTATGCAACTAACTTAACCCCATTCAGATGATATATTGATCATATCTTTTACTCATTATTCCGATGAAAAAATAACCCCTCCCTCGAATAAGTCCCCCCTCAAAAAATTCTGAGGAAAAATTACTCCCACAGGGAAGTATTCAAGGATTTACGGTATGTTGACTAATAACCATATCTGGGAGCTTTTGAAAAAAAACATTTTATAAAAAAACATATTTTTTAAAAGCAGGGTCATTGAAAAAATTGTGACATTTTACAAATGTGCCCAGCACACTCCAGTAGTTCCTCTACTGAAAATGAAAATGATTGTTATCAATAATTGTCAGTTTACACTAACGATGGCAAAAAAAGATTCGAAAATTCGAAAACATTTTCGAATTTTCGAATTTTTTTGGAATTTTCGAATTTTTATTTCACCCCTAGAAAAAACACTTAAAAATCGATTTATTTTGAAAAAAATTCGAAAATTCAAATTTTCGAAAATTCGAAAATAGTTTTCGAATTTTTCAGGGAATTCAGGGCAAAAATGCACTTTTAAGTTCAACGTGTGAAAAAAATTGAGAAAAATCGAAACGTTAAGCAGCGTTTACACTTTCACATGTGCCGACACAAAATTTACTGACTTTCATGTCATAAAATTTTTATATTTCTTGTGTCTGACATGTGTTTTTTGGAAGGCATTCAGCCCCAGGGAAAATGGTGCCGCATTGTGCCTACACACACTAGTCTTCTCCATGACTTCAGTGAAAACTAGTGATGTAAAAGCACCATGGCGTGGGTGCCTGGCGCTAGCGCCAAAGCAAAAAGCGCCATGGCGCTTTTTGGCACTTGGCGCTTTTTTGCTGAGGCGCCATTGGCGCTTGGCGCCATGCCCATGAAAAGCGCCATGTCACTTTTGGCGCTTGGCACTATTTTTGACAGGCGCCAGGAACAAAATGCCTGGCGATGGCGCTTGGTGCTAGCGCCAAAGCAAAAAGAGCCACAGCGCTTGTGGCGCTTGGCACCATTTTGCTCTGGCGCCATTGACTCTTGGCGCTAAGGGTCGGAAAAGCGCCATAGCGCTTTTGGCGCTTGGCACCAACGTTTTGGTTCTTTTCACATCACTAGTGAAAACTGAAATTTTTTCAAATGAAAATAAATCATCACAGTGGGATGATTCAATTTTTTATATTTTTGATCAAAGAAAGTTGAAATAAAAAAACTTTGAAAACTAAAACACATATAGTATACAATAGCATACAGTATCCTGAATGTCATCATGTTGTCATTTCAGTTTTCACCCAAGTCGCGGTGAAAACTAGTGTGTTTAGGGCCAATGTGCAAACACACAATGCAGCACACTGGTCCCCATAACTCCTTCCTTCCACCATTTTTATGCTAAATTATGGTGAAAATAAGGTTAAAAAGTGATCAAAACATTAAAACGTCCAAATTCTGTGTTTTAAGCTTCAGATTCAATATTTTTCAAAAAAATTCGAAAATTATTTTAAAAAATTCGAAAATTGCCAAAAAAGATTTGAAAATTCGAAAATTCAAAAATTAAATTCGAAATTCGAAAATTACTTTGGAGAAAAATTCGAAAATTCGAAAACTCATTTCAGAAAAAACACTTAAAAATTTAAATACTTTTTTTCCGACTGTTTGCCATCGTTAGTTTACACTCGCAGCTAGTTAACAATAACTACTGCATGCAACTTCTGTAAAGTAATGGAAAAATTTGTCACAGGTTTTTTATGTGCAGGTCTAATGTTAACATTTTTATGGCCTTGCATGCATGATTTGGATTTTTTTGTAATTATTTTTGTAATTTTTTTTGTAAAATGGTGTCATTATTTTATAAACGACTTTTGGGAATAAAAAAATTAAAAACTGAAACAAGAATAAAATTGAAATAAAATCCATTTTTATAATTGTTTATACAATTTGTATACAAATAATTTTTATAAAACGAACCCTGGTCATGACTTAAAAATCATGGGCATCATTACCGAAATTTGAAAAATACATTAAGCCCCCTGATCTTATACAACCATTGAATGATGTCAGTACAATGGTAAAGTGCAATCTTTAACCCTTGACACTTAACTTAAAAAACAAAATAAATGAAACAGCAGTGGCTAACATTGGTAGTTGACAGTGTCGAAGTACTGGTGTTTGGCTCAGCTGTAATTTATTAACTTTATTTCAATGGGTAATTATGCATTTCTGAAAATTTTATGATAAAAAACAAAACAATGTAAAACCTGTTGAAATTTCTGCTGGTTGCCCACATCCAATAATATCAAACCACAGCAAAATTGGTTCTAGTCCATCATCACTCTGATCCTCAGCACCAACTGGCATAGGTGAAAATCGAACATACTGCACCTCTATGTGTTTGTCGCTGAAGTCAACATCCATCACAACTTCACCTTTGATGTCATACAGGGTCTGAAAGATTAACATTGATTGTAACAACAACTAAAAAAATCCAGAAATGAGAATTCAAGCCTTGAGAATTGTCCATTCAGCGCCATCACTAGAAGTTGACACTCTAACAACTGAGACAACACCTTTTAGCTGCACACCAGACAAATGTATTGCTCTGCCAAAGTCAACCTGAAAAAACATGAATGAATAAGCAAACAAACAGCACTTCTACAAATGAAAAGAGTGTTCAAATGAAAAAAACTGGGTTAGTCAAGGATGCACAATTATTTTGGATGAACTTGAAGTGCCACTGGCCACATGCATCACAGCTTATTTCACATGTATTGTATTCGTTTTTGCATAGTGTTAGTGTTTCACACAGGGGTTGTACTTTTCAACAATCATGCCTGCAAACTCAGTACAAAGCTGCCTACAGGATAAACTGCCAGAATTTGTATGGGCTTTCAAGCAGCATAAAATGCCCCAGTACTTATAATCATGACACTTCATGTTAATATGATACAATTTACAGTACCACACTTTAAAAAAAACAACAGTTCTTTTGCTGTGACATGGTTAATTAACCTGCACCCATGGATCTTGGTCAGTGATGGATGGAATCCATCCAGATCTTCCAAGTATGCCCTCATATGCTACATTGCTGCCAACTGATGAGCTAGCAGAAACACTGTCTACAGATATCAGGGATGTGAGAACAGTGCCACAATTGCCTGTCACAGTCACACCTGCCATTGTAGTGCTCACATGTTCTGAGGAAACTGAGCTAGATATCATTGATGTGGTTGATGATCCTTGAAGCTCCGTTGTGGTAGACTTTATGGTACTTTCCACCTCTGTCACAATCTCAGTGACATTGTACTCTTCTGTAAGCCCTGCTTCTACAGTTGTTTGTTCAGTTTCTGGCTGCACCGTGGTTTCCCCTGACACAATGATTGTTGATGATGGAATTTCAACCTCTACAGTTGTACCTTCTGTTGGCACAGTTTCAGTTTCAGCTTGTGTCACAACCTCAGTGACATTGTATTCCTCAGTAAACTCAGATTCCACTGTTGTTTGTTCAGTTTCTGGCTGCACTGTGGTTTCCACTGGCACAATGATTGTTGATGATGGAATTTCAACCTCTTCAGTTGTACCTTCTGTTGGCACAGTTTCAGTTTCAGCTTGTGTCACAACCTCAGTGACATTGTATTCCTCAGTAAACTCAGATTCCACTGTTGTTTGTTCAGTTTCTGGCTGCACTGTGGTTTCCACTGGCACAATGATTGTTGATGATGGAATTTCAACCTCTACAGTTGTACTTTCTGTTGGCACAGTTTCAACCTCTACAGTTGTACCTTCTGTTGGCACAGTTTCAGTTTCAGCCTGTGTCACAACCTCAGTGACATTGTATTCCTCAGTAAACTCTGATTCCACTGTTGTTTGTTCAGTTTCTGGCTGCACTGTGGTTTCCACTGGCACAATGATTGTTGATGATGGAATTTCAACCTCTACAGTCGTACCTTCTGTTGGCACAATTTCAGTTTCAGCTTGTGTCACAACCTCAGTGACATTGTATTCCTCAGTAAACTCAGATTCCACTGTTGTTTGTTCAGTTTCTGGCTGCACTGTGGTTTCCACTGGCACAATGATTGTTGATGATGGAATTTCAACCTCTACAGTTGTACCTTCTGTCGGCACAGTTTCAGTTTCAGCTTGTGTCACAACCTCAGTGACATTGTATTCCTCAGTAAACTCAGATTCCACTGTTGTTTGTTCAGTTTCTGGCTGCACTGTGGTTTCCACTGGCACAATGATTGTTGATGATGGAATTTCAACCTCTACAGTTGTACCTTCTGTCGGCACAGTTTCAGTTTCAGCTTGTGTCACAACCTCAGTGACATTGTATTCCTCAGTAAACTCAGATTCCACTGTTGTTTGTTCAGTTTCTGGCTGCACTGTGGTTTCCACTTGCACAATGATTGTTGATGATGGAATTTCAACCTCTACAGTTGTACCTTCTGTTGGCACAGTTTCAGTTTCAGCCTGTGTCACAACCTCAGTGACATTGTATTCCTCAGTAAACTCTGATTCCACTGTTGTTTGTTCAGTTTCTGGCTGCACTGTGGTTTCCCCTGGCACAATGATTGTTGATGATGGAATTTCAACCTCTACAGTTGTACTTTCTGTTGGCACAGTTTCAACCTCTACAGTTGTACCTTCTGTTGGCACAGTTTCAGTTTCAGCCTGTGTCACAACCTCAGTGACATTGTATTCCTCAGTAAACTCTGATTCCACTGTTGTTTGTTCAGTTTCTGGCTGCACTGTGGTTTCCCCTGGCACAATGATTGTTGATGATGGAATTTCAACCTCTACAGTTGTACTTTCTGTTGGCACAGTTTCAACCTCTACAGTTGTACCTTCTGTTGGCACAGTTTCAGTTTCAGCCTGTGTCACAACCTCAGTGACATTGTATTCCTCAGTAAACCCAGATTCCACTGTTGTTTGTTCAGTTTCTGGCTGCACTGTGGTTTTCACTGGCACAATGATTGTTGATGATGGAAGTTCAACCTCTACAGTTGTACCTTCTGTTGGCACAGTTTCAGTTTCAGCCTGTGTCACAACCTCAGTGACATTGTATTCCTCAGTAAACTCAGATTCCACTGTTGTTTGTTCAGTTTCTGGCTGCACTGTGGTTTCCACTGGCACGATGATTGTTGATGATGGAATTTCAACCTCTACAGTTGTACTTTCTGTTGGCACAGTTTCAGTTTCAGCCTGTGTCACAACCTCAGTGACATTGTATTCCTCAGTAAACTCAGATTCCACTGTTGTTTGTTCAGTTTCTGGCTGCACTGTGGTTTCCACTGGCACAATGATTGTTGATGATGGAATTTCAACCTCTACAGTTGTACTTTCTGTTGGCACAGTTTCAACCTCTACAGTTGTACCTTCTGTTGGCACAGTTTCAGTTTCAGCCTGTGTCACAACCTCAGTGACATTGTATTCCTCAGTAAACTCTGATTCCACTGTTGTTTGTTCAGTTTCTGGCTGCACTGTGGTTTCCACTGGCACAATGATTGTTGATGATGGAATTTCAACCTCTACAGTTGTACTTTCTGTTGGCACAGTTTCAGTTTCAGCCTGTGTCACAACCTCAGTGACATTGTATTCCTCAGTAAACTCAGATTCCACTGTTGTTTGTTCAGTTTCTGGCTGCACTGTGGTTTCCACTGGCACAATGATTGTTGATGATGGAATTTCAACCTCTACAGTTGTACTTTCTGTTGGCACAGTTTCAACCTCTACAGTTGTACCTTCTGTTGGCACAGTTTCAGTTTCAGCCTGTGTCACAACCTCAGTGACATTGTATTCCTCAGTAAACTCTGATTCCACTGTTGTTTGTTCAGTTTCTGGCTGCACTGTGGTTTCCACTGGCACAATGATTGTTGATGATGGAATTTCAACCTCTACAGTTGTACCTTCTGTTGGCACAGTTTCAGTTTCAGCCTGTGTCACAACCTCAGTGACATTGTATTCCTCAGTAAACTCAGATTCCACTGTTGTTTGTTCAGTTTCTGGCTGCACTGTGGTTTCCACTGGCACAATGATTGTTGATGATGGAAGTTCAACCTCTACAGTTGTACCTTCTGTTGGCACAGTTTCAGTTTCAGCCTGTGTCACAACCTCAGTGACATTGTATTCCTCAGTAAACTCTGATTCCACTGTTGTTTGTTCAGTTTCTGGCTGCACTGTGGTTTCCACTGGCACAATGATTGTTGATGATGGAATTTCAACCTCTACAGTTGTACCTTCTGTTGGCACAGTTTCAGTTTCAGCCTGTGTCACAACCTCAGTGACATTGTATTCCTCAGTAAACTCAGATTCCACTGTTGTTTGTTCAGTTTCTGGCTGCACTGTGGTTTCCACTGGCACAATGATTGTTGATGATGGAAGTTCAACCTCTACAGTTGTACCTTCTGTTGGCACAGTTTCAGTTTCAGCCTGTGTCACAACCTCAGTGACATTGTATTCCTCAGTAAACTCTGATTCCACTGTTGTTTGTTCAGTTTCTGGCTGCACTGTGGTTTCCACTGGCACAATGATTGTTGATGATGGAAGTTCAACCTCTACAGTTGTACCTTCTGTTGGCACAGTTTCAGTTTCAGCCTGTGTCACAACCTCAGTGACATTGTATTCCTCAGTAAACTCAGATTCCACTGTTGTTTGTTCAGTTTCTGGCTGCACTGTGGTTTCCACTGGCACAATGATTGTTGATGATGGAATTTCAACCTCTACAGTTGTACCTTCTGTTGGCACAGTTTCAGTTTCAGCCTGTGTCACAACCTCAGTGACATTGTATTCCTCAGTAAACCCAGATTCCACTGTTGTTTGTTCAGTTTCTGGCTGCACTGTGGTTTTCACTGGCACAATGATTGTTGATGATGGAAGTTCAACCTCTACAGTTGTACCTTCTGTTGGCACAGTTTCAGTTTCAGCCTGTGTCACAACCTCAGTGACATTGTATTCCTCAGTAAACTCAGATTCCACTGTTGTTTGTTCAGTTTCTGGCTGCACTGTGGTTTCCACTGGCACAATGATTGTTGATGATGGAATTTCAACCTCTACAGTTGTACTTTCTGTTGGCACAGTTTCAGTTTCAGCCTGTGTCACAACCTCAGTGACATTGTATTCCTCAGTAAACTCAGATTCCACTGTTGTTTGTTCAGTTTCTGGCTGCACTGTGGTTTCCACTGGCACAATGATTGTTGATGATGGAATTTCAACCTCTACAGTTGTACTTTCTGTTGGCACAGTTTCAACCTCTACAGTTGTACCTTCTGTTGGCACAGTTTCAGTTTCAGCCTGTGTCACAACCTCAGTGACATTGTATTCCTCAGTAAACTCTGATTCCACTGTTGTTTGTTCAGTTTCTGGCTGCACTGTGGTTTCCACTGGCACAATGATTGTTGATGATGGAATTTCAACCTCTACAGTTGTACCTTCTGTTGGCACAGTTTCAGTTTCAGCCTGTGTCACAACCTCAGTGACATTGTATTCCTCAGTAAACTCAGATTCCACTGTTGTTTGTTCAGTTTCTGGCTGCACTGTGGTTTCCACTGGCACAATGATTGTTGATGATGGAAGTTCAACCTCTACAGTTGTACCTTCTGTTGGCACAGTTTCAGTTTCAGCCTGTGTCACAACCTCAGTGACATTGTATTCCTCAGTAAACTCTGATTCCACTGTTGTTTGTTCAGTTTCTGGCTGCACTGTGGTTTCCACTGGCACAATGATTGTTGATGATGGAAGTTCAACCTCTACAGTTGTACCTTCTGTTGGCACAGTTTCAGTTTCAGCCTGTGTCACAACCTCAGTGACATTGTATTCCTCAGTAAACTCAGATTCCACTGTTGTTTGTTCAGTTTCTGGCTGCACTGTGGTTTCCACTGGCACAATGATTGTTGATGATGGAATTTCAACCTCTACAGTTGTACCTTCTGTTGGCACAGTTTCAGTTTCAGCCTGTGTCACAACCTCAGTGACATTGTATTCCTCAGTAAACTCAGATTCCATTGTTGTTTGTTCAGTTTCTGGCTGCACTGTGGTTTCCACTGGCACAATGATTGTTGATGATGGAAGTTCAACCTCTACAGTTGTACCTTCTGTTGGCACAGTTTCAGTTTCAGCCTGTGTCACAACCTCAGTGACATTGTATTCCTCAGTAAACTCAGATTCCACTGTTGTTTGTTCAGTTTCTGGCTGCACTGTGGTTTCCACTGGCACAATGATTGTTGATGATGGAATTTCAACCTCTACAGTTGTACCTTCTGTCGGCACAGTTTCAGTTTCAGCTTGTGTCACAACCTCAGTGACATTGTATTCCTCAGTAAACTCAGATTCCACTGTTGTTTGTTCAGTTTCTGGCTGCACTGTGGTTTCCACTGGCACAATGATTGTTGATGATGGAATTTCAACCTCTACAGTTGTACCTTCTGTTGGCACAGTTTCAGTTTCAGCCTGTGTCACAACCTCAGTGACATTGTATTCCTCAGTAAACTCTGATTCCACTGTTGTTTGTTCAGTTTCTGGCTGCACTGTGGTTTCCCCTGGCACAATGATTGTTGATGATGGAATTTCAACCTCTACAGTTGTACTTTCTGTTGGCACAGTTTCAACCTCTACAGTTGTACCTTCTGTTGGCACAGTTTCAGTTTCAGCCTGTGTCACAACCTCAGTGACATTGTATTCCTCAGTAAACTCTGATTCCACTGTTGTTTGTTCAGTTTCTGGCTGCACTGTGGTTTCCCCTGGCACAATGATTGTTGATGATGGAATTTCAACCTCTACAGTTGTACTTTCTGTTGGCACAGTTTCAACCTCTACAGTTGTACCTTCTGTTGGCACAGTTTCAGTTTCAGCCTGTGTCACAACCTCAGTGACATTGTATTCCTCAGTAAACCCAGATTCCACTGTTGTTTGTTCAGTTTCTGGCTGCACTGTGGTTTCCACTGGCACAATGATTGTTGATGATGGAAGTTCAACCTCTACAGTTGTACCTTCTGTTGGCACAGTTTCAGTTTCAGCCTGTGTCACAACCTCAGTGACATTGTATTCCTCAGTAAACTCAGATTCCACTGTTGTTTGTTCAGTTTCTGGCTGCACTGTGGTTTCCACTGGCACAATGATTGTTGATGATGGAATTTCAACCTCTACAGTTGTACTTTCTGTTGGCACAGTTTCAGTTTCAGCCTGTGTCACAACCTCAGTGACATTGTATTCCTCAGTAAACTCAGATTCCACTGTTGTTTGTTCAGTTTCTGGCTGCACTGTGGTTTCCACTGGCACAATGATTGTTGATGATGGAATTTCAACCTCTACAGTTGTACTTTCTGTTGGCACAGTTTCAACCTCTACAGTTGTACCTTCTGTTGGCACAGTTTCAGTTTCAGCCTGTGTCACAACCTCAGTGACATTGTATTCCTCAGTAAACTCTGATTCCACTGTTGTTTGTTCAGTTTCTGGCTGCACTGTGGTTTCCACTGGCACAATGATTGTTGATGATGGAATTTCAACCTCTACAGTTGTACCTTCTGTTGGCACAGTTTCAGTTTCAGCCTGTGTCACAACCTCAGTGACATTGTATTCCTCAGTAAACTCAGATTCCACTGTTGTTTGTTCAGTTTCTGGCTGCACTGTGGTTTCCACTGGCACAATGATTGTTGATGATGGAAGTTCAACCTCTACAGTTGTACCTTCTGTTGGCACAGTTTCAGTTTCAGCCTGTGTCACAACCTCAGTGACATTGTATTCCTCAGTAAACTCTGATTCCACTGTTGTTTGTTCAGTTTCTGGCTGCACTGTGGTTTCCACTGGCACAATGATTGTTGATGATGGAATTTCAACCTCTACAGTTGTACCTTCTGTTGGCACAGTTTCAGTTTCAGCCTGTGTCACAACCTCAGTGACATTGTATTCCTCAGTAAACTCAGATTCCACTGTTGTTTGTTCAGTTTCTGGCTGCACTGTGGTTTCCACTGGCACAATGATTGTTGATGATGGAATTTCAACCTCTACAGTTGTACTTTCTGTTGGCACAGTTTCAACCTCTACAGTTGTACCTTCTGTTGGCACAGTTTCAGTTTCAGCCTGTGTCACAACCTCAGTGACATTGTATTCCTCAGTAAACTCTGATTCCACTGTTGTTTGTTCAGTTTCTGGCTGCACTGTGGTTTCCACTGGCACAATGATTGTTGATGATGGAATTTCAACCTCTACAGTTGTACCTTCTGTTGGCACAGTTTCAGTTTCAGCCTGTGTCACAACCTCAGTGACATTGTATTCCTCAGTAAACTCAGATTCCACTGTTGTTTGTTCAGTTTCTGGCTGCACTGTGGTTTCCACTGGCACAATGATTGTTGATGATGGAAGTTCAACCTCTACAGTTGTACCTTCTGTTGGCACAGTTTCAGTTTCAGCCTGTGTCACAACCTCAGTGACATTGTATTCCTCAGTAAACTCTGATTCCACTGTTGTTTGTTCAGTTTCTGGCTGCACTGTGGTTTCCACTGGCACAATGATTGTTGATGATGGAAGTTCAACCTCTACAGTTGTACCTTCTGTTGGCACAGTTTCAGTTTCAGCCTGTGTCACAACCTCAGTGACATTGTATTCCTCAGTAAACTCAGATTCCACTGTTGTTTGTTCAGTTTCTGGCTGCACTGTGGTTTCCACTGGCACAATGATTGTTGATGATGGAATTTCAACCTCTACAGTTGTACCTTCTGTTGGCACAGTTTCAGTTTCAGCCTGTGTCACAACCTCAGTGACATTGTATTCCTCAGTAAACTCAGATTCCACTGTTGTTTGTTCAGTTTCTGGCTGCACTGTGGTTTCCACTGGCACAATGATTGTTGATGATGGAAGTTCAACCTCTACAGTTGTACCTTCTGTTGGCACAGTTTCAGTTTCAGCCTGTGTCACAACCTCAGTGACATTGTATTCCTCAGTAAACTCAGATTCCACTGTTGTTTGTTCAGTTTCTGGCTGCACTGTGGTTTCCACTGGCACAATGATTGTTGATGATGGAATTTCAACCTCTACAGTTGTACCTTCTGTCGGCACAGTTTCAGTTTCAGCTTGTGTCACAACCTCAGTGACATTGTATTCCTCAGTAAACTCAGATTCCACTGTTGTTTGTTCAGTTTCTGGCTGCACTGTGGTTTCCACTGGCACAATGATTGTTGATGATGGAATTTCAACCTCTACAGTTGTACCTTCTGTTGGCACAGTTTCAGTTTCAGCCTGTGTCACAACCTCAGTGACATTGTATTCCTCAGTAAACTCTGATTCCACTGTTGTTTGTTCAGTTTCTGGCTGCACTGTGGTTTCCCCTGGCACAATGATTGTTGATGATGGAATTTCAACCTCTACAGTTGTACTTTCTGTTGGCACAGTTTCAACCTCTACAGTTGTACCTTCTGTTGGCACAGTTTCAGTTTCAGCCTGTGTCACAACCTCAGTGACATTGTATTCCTCAGTAAACTCTGATTCCACTGTTGTTTGTTCAGTTTCTGGCTGCACTGTGGTTTCCCCTGGCACAATGATTGTTGATGATGGAATTTCAACCTCTACAGTTGTACTTTCTGTTGGCACAGTTTCAACCTCTACAGTTGTACCTTCTGTTGGCACAGTTTCAGTTTCAGCCTGTGTCACAACCTCAGTGACATTGTATTCCTCAGTAAACCCAGATTCCACTGTTGTTTGTTCAGTTTCTGGCTGCACTGTGGTTTCCACTGGCACAATGATTGTTGATGATGGAAGTTCAACCTCTACAGTTGTACCTTCTGTTGGCACAGTTTCAGTTTCAGCCTGTGTCACAACCTCAGTGACATTGTATTCCTCAGTAAACTCAGATTCCACTGTTGTTTGTTCAGTTTCTGGCTGCACTGTGGTTTCCACTGGCACAATGATTGTTGATGATGGAATTTCAACCTCTACAGTTGTACTTTCTGTTGGCACAGTTTCAGTTTCAGCCTGTGTCACAACTTCAGTGACATTGTATTCCTCAGTAAACTCAGATTCCACTGTTGTTTGTTCAGTTTCTGGCTGCACTGTGGTTTCCACTGGCACAATGATTGTTGATGATGGAATTTCAACCTCTACAGTTGTACTTTCTGTTGGCACAGTTTCAACCTCTACAGTTGTACCTTCTGTTGGCACAGTTTCAGTTTCAGCCTGTGTCACAACCTCAGTGACATTGTATTCCTCAGTAAACTCTGATTCCACTGTTGTTTGTTCAGTTTCTGGCTGCACTGTGGTTTCCACTGGCACAATGATTGTTGATGATGGAATTTCAACCTCTACAGTTGTACCTTCTGTTGGCACAGTTTCAGTTTCAGCCTGTGTCACAACCTCAGTGACATTGTATTCCTCAGTAAACTCAGATTCCACTGTTGTTTGTTCAGTTTCTGGCTGCACTGTGGTTTCCACTGGCACAATGATTGTTGATGATGGAAGTTCAACCTCTACAGTTGTACCTTCTGTTGGCACAGTTTCAGTTTCAGCCTGTGTCACAACCTCAGTGACATTGTATTCCTCAGTAAACTCAGATTCCACTGTTGTTTGTTCAGTTTCTGGCTGCACTGTGGTTTCCCCTGGCACAATGATTGTTGATGATGGAATTTCAATCTCTACAGTTGTACTTTCTGTTGGCACAGTTTCAACCTCTACAGTTGTACCTTCTGTTGGCACAGTTTCAGTTTCAGCCTGTGTCACAACCTCAGTGACATTGTATTCCTCAGTAAACTCTGATTCCACTGTTGTTTGTTCAGTTTCTGGCTGCACTGTGGTTTCCACTGGCACAATGATTGTTGATGATGGAAGTTCAACCTCTACAGTTGTACCTTCTGTTGGCACAGTTTCAGTTTCAGCCTGTGTCACAACCTCAGTGACATTGTATTCCTCAGTAAACTCAGATTCCACTGTTGTTTGTTCAGTTTCTGGCTGCACTGTGGTTTCCACTGGCACAATGATTGTTGATGATGGAATTTCAACCTCTACAGTTGTACTTTCTGTTGGCACAGTTTCAACCTCTACAGTTGTACCTTCTGTTGGCACAGTTTCAGTTTCAGCCTGTGTCACAACCTCAGTGACATTGTATTCCTCAGTAAACTCTGATTCCACTGTTGTTTGTTCAGTTTCTGGCTGCACTGTGGTTTCCACTGGCACAATGATTGTTGATGATGGAAGTTCAACCTCTACAGTTGTACCTTCTGTTGGCACAGTTTCAGTTTCAGCCTGTGTCACAACCTCAGTGACATTGTATTCCTCAGTAAACTCTGATTCCACTGTTGTTTGTTCAGTTTCTGGCTGCACTGTGGTTTCCACTGGCACAATGATTGTTGATGATGGAATTTCAACCTCTACAGTTGTACCTTCTGTTGGCACAGTTTCAGTTTCAGCCTGTGTCACAACCTCAGTGACATTGTATTCCTCAGTAAACTCAGATTCCACTGTTGTTTGTTCAGTTTCTGGCTGCACTGTGGTTTCCACTGGCACAATGATTGTTGATGATGGAAGTTCAACCTCTACAGTTGTACCTTCTGTTGGCACAGTTTCAGTTTCAGCCTGTGTCACAACCTCAGTGACATTGTATTCCTCAGTAAACTCAGATTCCACTGTTGTTTGTTCAGTTTCTGGCTGCACTGTGGTTTCCCCTGGCACAATTATTGTTGATGATGGAATTTCAATCTCTACAGTTGTACTTTCTGTTGGCACAGTTTCAACCTCTACAGTTGTACCTTCTGTTGGCACAGTTTCAGTTTCAGCCTGTGTCACAACCTCAGTGACATTGTGTTCCTCAGTAAACTCTGATTCCACTGTTGTTTGTTCAGTTTCTGGCTGCACTGTGGTTTCCACTGGCACAATGATTGTTGATGATGGAAGTTCAACCTCTACAGTTGTACCTTCTGTTGGCACAGTTTCAGTTTCAGCCTGTGTCACAACCTCAGTGACATTGTATTCCTCAGTAAACTCAGATTCCACTGTTGTTTGTTCAGTTTCTGGCTGCACTGTGGTTTCCACTGGCACAATGATTGTTGATGATGGAATTTCAACCTCTACAGTTGTACTTTCTGTTGGCACAGTTTCAACCTCTACAGTTGTACCTTCTGTTGGCACAGTTTCAGTTTCAGCCTGTGTCACAACCTCAGTGACATTGTATTCCTCAGTAAACTCTGATTCCACTGTTGTTTGTTCAGTTTCTGGCTGCACTGTGGTTTCCACTGGCACAATGATTGTTGATGATGGAATTTCAACCTCTACAGTTGTACCTTCTGTTGGCACAGTTTCAGTTTCAGCCTGTGTCACAACCTCAGTGACATTGTATTCCTCAGTAAACTCAGATTCCACTGTTGTTTGTTCAGTTTCTGGCTGCACTGTGGTTTCCACTGGCACAATGATTGTTGATGATGGAAGTTCAACCTCTACAGTTGTACCTTCTGTTGGCACAGTTTCAGTTTCAGCCTGTGTCACAACCTCAGTGACATTGTATTCCTCAGTAAACTCTGATTCCACTGTTGTTTGTTCAGTTTCTGGCTGCACTGTGGTTTCCACTGGCACAATGATTGTTGATGATGGAAGTTCAACCTCTACAGTTGTACCTTCTGTTGGCACAGTTTCAGTTTCAGCCTGTGTCACAACCTCAGTGACATTGTATTCCTCAGTAAACTCAGATTCCACTGTTGTTTGTTCAGTTTCTGGCTGCACTGTGGTTTCCACTGGCACAATGATTGTTGATGATGGAATTTCAACCTCTACAGTTGTACTTTCTGTTGGCACAGTTTCAACCTCTACAGTTGTACCTTCTGTTGGCACAGTTTCAGTTTCAGCCTGTGTCACAACCTCAGTGACATTGTATTCCTCAGTAAACTCTGATTCCACTGTTGTTTGTTCAGTTTCTGGCTGCACTGTGGTTTCCACTGGCACAATGATTGTTGATGATGGAATTTCAACCTCTACAGTTGTACCTTCTGTTGGCACAGTTTCAGTTTCAGCCTGTGTCACAACCTCAGTGACATTGTATTCCTCAGTAAACTCAGATTCCACTGTTGTTTGTTCAGTTTCTGGCTGCACTGTGGTTTCCACTGGCACAATGATTGTTGATGATGGAAGTTCAACCTCTACAGTTGTACCTTCTGTTGGCACAGTTTCAGTTTCAGCCTGTGTCACAACCTCAGTGACATTGTATTCCTCAGTAAACTCTGATTCCACTGTTGTTTGTTCAGTTTCTGGCTGCACTGTGGTTTCCACTGGCACAATGATTGTTGATGATGGAATTTCAACCTCTACAGTTGTACCTTCTGTTGGCACAGTTTCAGTTTCAGCCTGTGTCACAACCTCAGTGACATTGTATTCCTCAGTAAACTCAGATTCCACTGTTGTTTGTTCAGTTTCTGGCTGCACTGTGGTTTCCACTGGCACAATGATTGTTGATGATGGAAGGTCAACCTCTACAGTTGTACCTTCTGTTGGCACAGTTTCAGTTTCAGCCTGTGTCACAACCTCAGTGACATTGTATTCCTCAGTAAACTCAGATTCCACTGTTGTTTGTTCAGTTTCTGGCTGCACTGTGGTTTCCCCTGGCACAATGATTGTTGATGATGGAATTTCAATCTCTACAGTTGTACTTTCTGTTGGCACAGTTTCAACCTCTACAGTTGTACCTTCTGTTGGCACAGTTTCAGTTTCAGCCTGTGTCACAACCTCAGTGACATTGTATTCCTCAGTAAACTCTGATTCCACTGTTGTTTGTTCAGTTTCTGGCTGCACTGTGGTTTCCACTGGCACAATGATTGTTGATGATGGAATTTCAACCTCTACAGTTGTACCTTCTGTTGGCACAGTTTCAGTTTCAGCCTGTGTCACAACCTCAGTGACATTGTATTCCTCAGTAAACTCAGATTCCACTGTTGTTTGTTCAGTTTCTGGCTGCACTGTGGTTTCCACTGGCACAATGATTGTTGATGATGGAATTTCAACCTCTACAGTTGTACCTTCTGTTGGCACAGTTTCAGTTTCAGCCTGTGTCACAACCTCAGTGACATTGTATTCCTCAGTAAACTCAGATTCCACTGTTGTTTGTTCAGTTTCTGGCTGCACTGTGGTTTCCACTGGCACAATGATTGTTGATGATGGAATTTCAACCTCTACAGTTGTACCTTCTGTTGGCACAGTTTCAGTTTCAGCCTGTGTCACAACCTCAGTGACATTGTATTCCTCAGTAAACTCTGATTCCACTGTTGTTTGTTCAGTTTCTGGCTGCACTGTGGTTTCCACTGGCACAATGATTGTTGATGATGGAATTTCAACCTCTACAGTTGTACCTTCTGTTGGCACAGTTTCAGTTTCAGCCTGTGTCACAACCTCAGTGACATTGTATTCCTCAGTAAACTCAGATTCCACTGTTGTTTGTTCAGTTTCTGGCTGCACTGTGGTTTCCACTGGCACAATGATTGTTGATGATGGAATTTCAACCTCTACAGTTGTACTTTCTGTTGGCACAGTTTCAACCTCTACAGTTGTACCTTCTGTTGGCACAGTTTCAGTTTCAGCTTGTGTCACAGCCTCAGTGACATTGTATTCCTCAGTGAACTCAGATTCCACTGTTGTTTGTTCAGTTTCTGGCTGCACTGTGGTTTCCCCTGGCACAATGATTGTTGATGATGGAATTTCAACCTCTACAGTTGTACTTTCTGTTGGCACAGTTTCAACCTCTACAGTTGTACCTTCTGTTGGCACAGTTTCAGTTTCAGCCTGTGTCACAACCTCAGTGACATTGTATTCCTCAGTAAACTCTGATTCCACTGTTGTTTGTTCAGTTTCTGGCTGCACTGTGGTTTCCCCTGGCACAATGATTGTTGATGATGGAATTTCAACCTCTACAGTTGTACTTTCTGTTGGCACAGTTTCAACCTCTACAGTTGTACCTTCTGTTGGCACAGTTTCAGTTTCAGCCTGTGTCACAACCTCAGTGACATTGTATTCCTCAGTAAACTCTGATTCCACTGTTGTTTGTTCAGTTTCTGGCTGCACTGTGGTTTCCACTGGCACAATGATTGTTGATGATGGAATTTCAACCTCTACAGTTGTACCTTCTGTTGGCACAGTTTCAGTTTCAGCCTGTGTCACAACCTCAGTGACATTGTATTCCTCAGTAAACTCAGATTCCACTGTGGTTTGTTCAGTTTCTGGCTGCACTGTGGTTTCCACTGGCACAATGATTGTTGATGATGGAATTTCAACCTCTACAGTTGTACCTTCTGTTGGCACAGTTTCAGTTTCAGCCTGTGTCACAACCTCAGTGACATTGTATTCCTCAGTAAACTCAGATTCCACTGTTGTTTGTTCAGTTTCTGGCTGCACTGTGGTTTCCACTGGCACAATGATTGTTGATGATGGAAGTTCAACCTCTACAGTTGTACCTTCTGTTGGCACAGTTTCAGTTTCAGCCTGTGTCACAACCTCAGTGACATTGTATTCCTCAGTAAACTCTGATTCCACTGTTGTTTGTTCAGTTTCTGGCTGCACTGTCGTTTCCACTGGCACAATGATTGTTGATGATGGAATTTCAACCTCTACAGTTGTACTTTCTGTTGGCACAGTTTCAACCTCTACAGTTGTACCTTCTGTTGGCACAGTTTCAGTTTCAGCCTGTGTCACAACCTCAGTGACATTGTATTCCTCAGTAAACTCTGATTCCACTGTTGTTTGTTCAGTTTCTGGCTGCACTGTGGTTTCCCCTGGCACAATGATTGTTGATGATGGAATTTCAACCTCTACAGTTGTACTTTCTGTTGGCACAGTTTCAACCTCTACAGTTGTACCTTCTGTTGGCACAGTTTCAGTTTCAGCCTGTGTCACAACCTCAGTGACATTGTATTCCTCAGTAAACCCTGATTCCACTGTTGTTTGTTCAGTTTCTGGCTGCACTGTGGTTTCCACTGGCACAATGATTGTTGATGATGGAATTTCAACCTCTACAGTTGTACCTTCTGTTGGCACAGTTTCAGTTTCAGCCTGTGTCACAACCTCAGTGACATTGTATTCCTCAGTAAACTCAGATTCCACTGTTGTTTGTTCAGTTTCTGGCTGCACTGTGGTTTCCACTGGCACAATGATTGTTGATGATGGAATTTCAACCTCTACAGTTGTACCTTCTGTTGGCACAGTTTCAGTTTCAGCCTGTGTCACAACCTCAGTGACATTGTATTCCTCAGTAAACTCTGATTCCACTGTTGTTTGTTCAGTTTCTGGCTGCACTGTGGTTTCCACTGGCACAATGATTGTTGATGATGGAATTTCAACCTCTACAGTTGTACCTTCTGTTGGCACAGTTTCAGTTTCAGCCTGTGTCACAACCTCAGTGACATTGTATTCCTCAGTAAACTCTGATTCCACTGTTGTTTGTTCAGTTTCTGGCTGCACTGTGGTTTCCACTGGCACAATGATTGTTGATGATGGAATTTCAACCTCTACAGTTGTACCTTCTGTTGGCACAGTTTCAGTTTCAGCCTGTGTCACAACCTCAGTGACATTGTATTCCTCAGTAAACTCTGATTCCACTGTTGTTTGTTCAGTTTCTGGCTGCACTGTGGTTTCCACTGGCACAATGATTGTTGATGATGGAATTTCAACCTCTACAGTTGTACCTTCTGTTGGCACAGTTTCAGTTTCAGCCTGTGTCACAACCTCAGTGACATTGTATTCCTCAGTAAACTCTGATTCCACTGTTGTTTGTTCAGTTTCTGGCTGCACTGTGGTTTCCACTGGCACAATGATTGTTGATGATGGAATTTCAACCTCTACAGTTGTACCTTCTGTTGGCACAGTTTCAGTTTCAGCCTGTGTCACAACCTCAGTGACATTGTATTCCTCAGTAAACTCAGATTCCACTGTTGTTTGTTCAGTTTCTGGCTGCACTGTGGTTTCCACTGGCACAATGATTGTTGATGATGGAATTTCAACCTCTACAGTTGTACCTTCTGTTGGCACAGTTTCAGTTTCAGCCTGTGTCACAACCTCAGTGACATTGTATTCCTCAGTAAACTCAGATTCCACTGTTGTTTGTTCAGTTTCTGGCTGCACTGTGGTTTCCACTGGCACAATGATTGTTGATGATGGAAGTTCAACCTCTACAGTTGTACCTTCTGTTGGCACAGTTTCAGTTTCAGCCTGTGTCACAACCTCAGTGACATTGTATTCCTCAGTAAACTCAGATTCCACTGTTGTTTGTTCAGTTTCTGGCTGCACTGTGGTTTCCCCTGGCACAATGATTGTTGATGATGGAATTTCAATCTCTACAGTTGTACTTTCTGTTGGCACAGTTTCAACCTCTACAGTTGTACCTTCTGTTGGCACAGTTTCAGTTTCAGCCTGTGTCACAACCTCAGTGACATTGTATTCCTCAGTAAACTCTGATTCCACTGTTGTTTGTTCAGTTTCTGGCTGCACTGTGGTTTCCACTGGCACAATGATTGTTGATGATGGAATTTCAACCTCTACAGTTGTACCTTCTGTTGGCACAGTTTCAGTTTCAGCCTGTGTCACAACCTCAGTGACATTGTATTCCTCAGTAAACTCAGATTCCACTGTTGTTTGTTCAGTTTCTGGCTGCACTGTGGTTTCCACTGGCACAATGATTGTTGATGATGGAATTTCAACCTCTACAGTTGTACCTTCTGTTGGCACAGTTTCAGTTTCAGCCTGTGTCACAACCTCAGTGACATTGTATTCCTCAGTAAACTCAGATTCCACTGTTGTTTGTTCAGTTTCTGGCTGCACTGTGGTTTCCACTGGCACAATGATTGTTGATGATGGAATTTCAACCTCTACAGTTGTACCTTCTGTTGGCACAGTTTCAGTTTCAGCCTGTGTCACAACCTCAGTGACATTGTATTCCTCAGTAAACTCTGATTCCACTGTTGTTTGTTCAGTTTCTGGCTGCACTGTGGTTTCCACTGGCACAATGATTGTTGATGATGGAATTTCAACCTCTACAGTTGTACCTTCTGTTGGCACAGTTTCAGTTTCAGCCTGTGTCACAACCTCAGTGACATTGTATTCCTCAGTAAACTCTGATTCCACTGTTGTTTGTTCAGTTTCTGGCTGCACTGTGGTTTCCACTGGCACAATGATTGTTGATGATGGAATTTCAACCTCTACAGTTGTACCTTCTGTTGGCACAGTTTCAGTTTCAGCCTGTGTCACAACCTCAGTGACATTGTATTCCTCAGTAAACTCTGATTCCACTGTTGTTTGTTCAGTTTCTGGCTGCACTGTCGTTTCCACTGGCACAATGATTGTTGATGATGGAATTTCAACCTCTACAGTTGTACCTTCTGTTGGCACAGTTTCAGTTTCAGCCTGTGTCACAACCTCAGTGACATTGTATTCCTCAGTAAACTCAGATTCCACTGTTGTTTGTTCAGTTTCTGGCTGCACTGTGGTTTCCACTGGCACATTGATTGTTGATGATGGAATTTCAACCTCTACAGTTGTACCTTCTGTTGGCACAGTTTCAGTTTCAGCCTGTGTCACAACCTCAGTGACATTGTATTCCTCAGTAAACTCAGATTCCACTGTTGTTTGTTCAGTTTCTGGCTGCACTGTGGTTTCCACTGGCACAATGATTGTTGATGATGGAATTTCAACCTCTACAGTTGTACCTTCTGTTGGCACAGTTTCAGTTTCAGCCTGTGTCACAACCTCAGTGACATTGTATTCCTCAGTAAACTCTGATTCCACTGTTGTTTGTTCAGTTTCTGGCTGCACTGTGGTTTCCACTGGCACAATGATTGTTGATGATGGAATTTCAACCTCTACAGTTGTACCTTCTGTTGGCACAGTTTCAGTTTCAGCTTGTGTCACAACCTCAGTGACATTGTATTCCTCAGTAAACTCAGATTCCACTGTTGTTTGTTCAATTTCTGGCTGCACTGTGGTTTCCACTGGCACAATGATTGTTGATGATGGAATTTCAACCTCTACAGTTGTACTTTCTGTTGGCACAGTTTCAACCTCTACAGTTGTGTCTTCTGTTGGCACAGTTTCAGTTTCAGCTTGTGTCACAGCCTCAGTGACATTGTATTCCTCAGTGAACTCAGATTCCACTGTTGTTTGTTCAGTTTCTGGCTGCACTGTGGTTTCCCCTGGCACAATGATTGTTGATGATGGAATTTCAACCTCTACAGTTGTACTTTCTGTTGGCACAGTTTCAACCTCTACAGTTGTACCTTCTGTTGGCACAGTTTCAGTTTCAGCCTGTGTCACAACCTCAGTGACATTGTATTCCTCAGTAAACTCTGATTCCACTGTTGTTTGTTCAGTTTCTGGCTGCACTGTGGTTTCCCCTGGCACAATGATTGTTGATGATGGAATTTCAACCTCTACAGTTGTACTTTCTGTTGGCACAGTTTCAACCTCTACAGTTGTACCTTCTGTTGGCACAGTTTCAGTTTCAGCCTGTGTCACAACCTCAGTGACATTGTATTCCTCAGTAAACCCTGATTCCACTGTTGTTTGTTCAGTTTCTGGCTGCACTGTGGTTTCCACTGGCACAATGATTGTTGATGATGGAATTTCAACCTCTACAGTTGTACCTTCTGTTGGCACAGTTTCAGTTTCAGCCTGTGTCACAACCTCAGTGACATTGTATTCCTCAGTAAACTCAGATTCCACTGTTGTTTGTTCAGTTTCTGGCTGCACTGTGGTTTCCACTGGCACAATGATTGTTGATGATGGAATTTCAACCTCTACAGTTGTACCTTCTGTTGGCACAGTTTCAGTTTCAGCCTGTGTCACAACCTCAGTGACATTGTATTCCTCAGTAAACTCTGATTCCACTGTTGTTTGTTCAGTTTCTGGCTGCACTGTGGTTTCCCCTGGCACAATGATTGTTGATGATGGAATTTCAACCTCTACAGTTGTACTTTCTGTTGGCACAGTTTCAACCTCTACAGTTGTACCTTCTGTTGGCACAGTTTCAGTTTCAGCCTGTGTCACAACCTCAGTGACATTGTATTCCTCAGTAAACCCTGATTCCATTGTTGTTTGTTCAGTTTCTGGCTGCACTGTGGTTTCCACTGGCACAATGATTGTTGATGATGGAATTTCAACCTCTACAGTTGTACCTTCTGTTGGCACAGTTTCAGTTTCAGCCTGTGTCACAACCTCAGTGACATTGTATTCCTCAGTAAACTCAGATTCCACTGTTGTTTGTTCAGTTTCTGGCTGCACTGTGGTTTCCACTGGCACAATGATTGTTGATGATGGAATTTCAACCTCTACAGTTGTACCTTCTGTTGGCACAGTTTCAGTTTCAGCCTGTGTCACAACCTCAGTGACATTGTATTCCTCAGTAAACTCTGATTCCACTGTTGTTTGTTCAGTTTCTGGCTGCACTGTGGTTTCCACTGGCACAATGATTGTTGATGATGGAATTTCAACCTCTACAGTTGTACCTTCTGTTGGCACAGTTTCAGTTTCAGCCTGTGTCACAACCTCAGTGACATTGTATTCCTCAGTAAACTCTGATTCCACTGTTGTTTGTTCAGTTTCTGGCTGCACTGTGGTTTCCACTGGCACAATGATTGTTGATGATGGAATTTCAACCTCTACAGTTGTACCATCTGTTGGCACAGTTTCAGTTTCAGCCTGTGTCACAACCTCAGTGACATTGTATTCCTCAGTAAACTCAGATTCCACTGTTGTTTGTTCAGTTTCTGGCTGCACTGTGGTTTCCACTGGCACAATGATTGTTGATGATGGAATTTCAACCTCTACAGTTGTACCTTCTGTTGGCACAGTTTCAGTTTCAGCCTGTGTCACAACCTCAGTGACATTGTATTCCTCAGTAAACTCTGATTCCACTGTTGTTTGTTCAGTTTCTGGCTGCACTGTGGTTTCCACTGGCACAATGATTGTTGATGATGGAATTTCAACCTCTACAGTTGTACCATCTGTTGGCACAGTTTCAGTTTCAGCCTGTGTCACAACCTCAGTGACATTGTATTCCTCAGTAAACTCAGATTCCACTGTTGTTTGTTCAGTTTCTGGCTGCACTGTGGTTTCCCCTGGCACAATGATTGTTGATGATGGAATTTCAATCTCTACAGTTGTACTTTCTGTTGGCACAGTTTCAACCTCTACAGTTGTACCTTCTGTTGGCACAGTTTCAGTTTCAGCCTGTGTCACAACCTCAGTGACATTGTATTCCTCAGTAAACTCTGATTCCACTGTTGTTTGTTCAGTTTCTGGCTGCACTGTGGTTTCCACTGGCACAATGATTGTTGATGATGGAATTTCAACCTCTACAGTTGTACCTTCTGTTGGCACAGTTTCAGTTTCAGCCTGTGTCACAACCTCAGTGACATTGTATTCCTCAGTAAACTCAGATTCCACTGTTGTTTGTTCAGTTTCTGGCTGCACTGTGGTTTCCACTGGCACAATGATTGTTGATGATGGAATTTCAACCTCTACAGTTGTACCTTCTGTTGGCACAGTTTCAGTTTCAGCCTGTGTCACAACCTCAGTGACATTGTATTCCTCAGTAAACTCTGATTCCACTGTTGTTTGTTCAGTTTCTGGCTGCACTGTGGTTTCCACTGGCACAATGATTGTTGATGATGGAATTTCAACCTCTACAGTTGTACCTTCTGTTGGCACAGTTTCAGTTTCAGCCTGTGTCACAACCTCAGTGACATTGTATTCCTCAGTAAACTCTGATTCCACTGTTGTTTGTTCAGTTTCTGGCTGCACTGTGGTTTCCACTGGCACAATGATTGTTGATGATGGAATTTCAACCTCTACAGTTGTACCTTCTGTTGGCACAGTTTCAGTTTCAGCCTGTGTCACAACCTCAGTGACATTGTATTCCTCAGTAAACTCTGATTCCACTGTTGTTTGTTCAGTTTCTGGCTGCACTGTGGTTTCCACTGGCACAATGATTGTTGATGATGGAATTTCAACCTCTACAGTTGTACCTTCTGTTGGCACAGTTTCAGTTTCAGCCTGTGTCACAACCTCAGTGACATTGTATTCCTCAGTAAACTCAGATTCCACTGTTGTTTGTTCAGTTTCTGGCTGCACTGTGGTTTCCACTGGCACAATGATTGTTGATGATGGAATTTCAACCTCTACAGTTGTACCTTCTGTTGGCACAGTTTCAGTTTCAGCCTGTGTCACAACCTCAGTGACATTGTATTCCTCAGTAAACTCAGATTCCACTGTTGTTTGTTCAGTTTCTGGCTGCACTGTGGTTTCCACTGGCACAATGATTGTTGATGATGGAATTTCAACCTCTACAGTTGTACTTTCTGTTGGCACAGTTTCAACCTCTACAGTTGTACCTTTTGTTGGCACAGTTTCAGTTTCAGCTTGTGTCACAACCTCAGTGACATTGTATTCCTCAGTGAACTCAGATTCCACTGTTGTTTGTTCAGTTTCTGGCTGCACTGTGGTTTCCCCTGGCACAATGATTGTTGATGATGGAATTTCAACCTCCACAGTTGTACTTTCTGTTGGCACAGTTTCAACCTCTACAGTTGTACCTTCTGTTGGCACAGTTTCAGTTTCAGCCTGTGTCACAACCTCAGTGACATTGTATTCCTCAGTAAACTCTGATTCCACTGTTGTTTCTTCAGTTTCTGGCTGCACTGTGGTTTCCCCTGGCACAATGATTGTTGATGATGGAATTTCAACCTCTACAGTTGTACTTTCTGTTGGCACAGTTTCAACCTCTACAGTTGTACCTTCTGTTGGCACAGTTTCAGTTTCAGCCTGTGTCACAACCTCAGTGACATTGTATTCCTCAGTAAACCCTGATTCCACTGTTGTTTGTTCAGTTTCTGGCTGCACTGTGGTTTCCACTGGCACAATGATTGTTGATGATGGAATTTCAACCTCTTCAGTTGTACCTTCTGTTGGCACAGTTTCAGTTTCAGCCTGTGTCACAACCTCAGTGACATTGTATTCCTCAGTAAACTCAGATTCCACTGTTGTTTGTTCAGTTTCTGGCTGCACTGTGGTTTCCACTGGCACAATGATTGTTGATGATGGAATTTCAACCTCTACAGTTGTACCTTCTGTTGGCACAGTTTCAGTTTCAGCCTGTGTCACAACCTCAGTGACATTGTATTCCACAGTAAACTCAGATTCCACTGTTGTTTGTTCAGTTTCTGGCTGCACTGTGGTTTCCCCTGGCACAATGGTTGTTGATGATGGAATTTCAACCTCTACAGTTGTACCTTCTGTTGGCACAGTTTCAGTTTCAGCCTGTGTCACAACCTCAGTGACATTGTATTCCTCAGTAAACTCTGATTCCACTGTTGTTTGTTCAGTTTCTGGCTGCACTGTGGTTTCCACTGGCACAATGATTGTTGATGATGGAATTTCAACCTCTACAGTTGTACTTTCTGTTGGCACAGTTTCAACCTCTATAGTTGTACTTTCTGTTGGCACAGTTTCAACCTCTACAGTTGTACCTTCTGTTGGCACAGTTTCAGTTTCAGCCTGTGTCACAACCTCAGTGACATTGTATTCCTCAGTAAACTCTGATTCCACTGTTGTTTGTTCAGTTTCTGGCTGCACTGTGGTTTCCCCTGGCACAATGATTGTTGATGATGGAATTTCAACCTCTACAGTTGTACTTTCTGTTGGCACAGTTTCAACCTCT
This sequence comes from Sphaerolaimus hirsutus, assembly GCA_964036195.1. Lineage (NCBI taxonomy): Eukaryota > Metazoa > Nematoda > Chromadorea > Monhysterida > Sphaerolaimidae > Sphaerolaimus > Sphaerolaimus hirsutus. The sequence goes on from OZ038458.1 coordinate 1,697,917, forward strand.
ACAGTTGTACCTTCTGTTGGCACAGTTTCAGTTTCAGCCTGTGTCACAACCTCAGTGACATTGTATTCCTCAGTAAACTCTGATTCCACTGTTGTTTGTTCAGTTTCTGGCTGCACTGTGGTTTCCACTGGCACAATGATTGTTGATGATGGAATTTCAACCTCTACAGTTGTACCTTCTGTTGGCACAGTTTCAGTTTCAGCCTGTGTCACAACCTCAGTGACATTGTATTCCTCAGTAAACTCTGATTCCACTGTTGTTTGTTCAGTTTCTGGCTGCACTGTGGTTTCCCCTGGCACAATGATTGTTGATGATGGAATTTCAACCTCTACAGTTGTACCTTCTGTTGGCACAGTTTCAGTTTCAGCCTGTGTCACAACCTCAGTGACATTGTATTCCTCAGTAAACTCTGATTCCACTGTTGTTTGTTCAGTTTCTGGCTGCACTGTGGTTTCCACTGGCACAATGATTGTTGATGATGGAATTTCAACCTCTTCAGTTGTACCTTCTGTTGGCACAGTTTCAGTTTCAGCCTGTGTCACAACCTCAGTGACATTGTATTCCTCAGTAAACTCAGATTCCACTGTTGTTTGTTCAGTTTCTGGCTGCACTGTGGTTTCCACTGGCACAATGATTGTTGATGATGGAATTTCAACCTCTACAGTTGTACCTTCTGTTGGCACAGTTTCAGTTTCAGCCTGTGTCACAACCTCAGTGACATTGTATTCCTCAGTAAACTCAGATTCCACTGTTGTTTGTTCAGTTTCTGGCTGCACTGTGGTTTCCCCTGGCACAATGATTGTTGATGATGGAATTTCAACCTCTACAGTTGTACCTTCTGTTGGCACAGTTTCAGTTTCAGCCTGTGTCACAACCTCAGTGACATTGTATTCCTCAGTAAACTCTGATTCCACTGTTGTTTGTTCAGTTTCTGGCTGCACTGTGGTTTCCACTGGCACAATGATTGTTGATGATGGAATTTCAACCTCTACAGTTGTACTTTCTGTTGGCACAGTTTCAACCTCTATAGTTGTACTTTCTGTTGGCACAGTTTCAACCTCTACAGTTGTACCTTCTGTTGGCACAGTTTCAGTTTCAGCCTGTGTCACAACCTCAGTGACATTGTATTCCTCAGTAAACTCTGATTCCACTGTTGTTTGTTCAGTTTCTGGCTGCACTGTGGTTTCCCCTGGCACAATGATTGTTGATGATGGAATTTCAACCTCTACAGTTGTACTTTCTGTTGGCACAGTTTCAACCTCTACAGTTGTACCTTCTGTTGGCACAGTTTCAGTTTCAGCCTGTGTCACAACCTCAGTGACATTGTATTCCTCAGTAAACTCTGATTCCACTGTTGTTTGTTCAGTTTCTGGCTGCACTGTGGTTTCCACTGGCACAATGATTGTTGATGATGGAATTTCAACCTCTACAGTTGTACCTTCTGTTGGCACAGTTTCAGTTTCAGCCTGTGTCACAACCTCAGTGACATTGTATTCCTCAGTAAACTCAGATTCCACGGTTGTTTGTTCAGTTTCTGGCTGCACTGTGGTTTCCCCTGGCACAATGATTGTTGATGATGGAATTTCAACCTCTACAGTTGTACCTTCTGTTGGCACAGTTTCAGTTTCAGCCTGTGTCACAACCTCAGTGACATTGTATTCCTCAGTAAACTCTGATTCCACTGTTGTTTGTTCAGTTTCTGGCTGCACTGTGGTTTCCACTGGCACAATGATTGTTGATGATGGAATTTCAACCTCTACAGTTGTACTTTCTGTTGGCACAGTTTCAACCTCTATAGTTGTACTTTCTGTTGGCACAGTTTCAACCTCTACAGTTGTACCTTCTGTTGGCACAGTTTCAGTTTCAGCCTGTGTCACAACCTCAGTGACATTGTATTCCTCAGTAAACTCTGATTCCACTGTTGTTTGTTCAGTTTCTGGCTGCACTGTGGTTTCCCCTGGCACAATGATTGTTGATGATGGAATTTCAACCTCTACAGTTGTACTTTCTGTTGGCACAGTTTCAACCTCTACAGTTGTACCTTCTGTTGGCACAGTTTCAGTTTCAGCCTGTGTCACAACCTCAGTGACATTGTATTCCTCAGTAAACTCTGATTCCACTGTTGTTTGTTCAGTTTCTGGCTGCACTGTGGTTTCCACTGGCACAATGATTGTTGATGATGGAATTTCAACCTCTACAGTTGTACCTTCTATTGGCACAGTTTCAGTTTCAGCCTGTGTCACAACCTCAGTGACATTGTATTCCTCAGTAAACTCTGATTCCACTGTTGTTTGTTCAGTTTCTGGCTGCACTGTGGTTTCCACTGGTAATATGATTGTTGATGATGGAATTTCAACCTCTACAGTTGTACCTTCTGTTGGCACAGTTTCAGTTTCAGCCTGTGTCACAACCTCAGTGACATTGTATTCCTCAGTAAACTCTGATTCCACTGTTGTTTGTTCAGTTTCTGGCTGCACTGTGGTTTCCACTGGCACAATGATTGTTGATGATGGAATTTCAACCTCTACAGTTGTACCTTCTGTTGGCACAGTTTCAGTTTCAGCCTGTGTCACAACCTCAGTGACATTGTATTCCTCAGTAAACTCAGATTCCACTGTTGTTTGTTCAGTTTCTGGCTGCACTGTGGTTTCCCCTGGCACAATGATTGTTGATGATGGAATTTCAACCTCTACAGTTGTACCTTCTGTTGGCACAGTTTCAGTTTCAGCCTGTGTCACAACCTCAGTGACATTGTATTCCTCAGTAAACTCTGATTCCACTGTTGTTTGTTCAGTTTCTGGCTGCACTGTGGTTTCCACTGGCACAATGATTGTTGATGATGGAATTTCAACCTCTACAGTTGTTCCTTCTGTTGGCACAGTTTCAGTTTCAGCCTGTGTCACAACCTCAGTGACATTGTATTCCTCAGTAAACTCAGATTCCACTGTTGTTTGTTCAGTTTCTGGCTGCACTGTGGTTTCTACTGGCACAATGATTGTTGATGATGGAATTTCAACCTCTACGGTTGTACTTTCTGTTGGCACAGTTTCAATGTCTATAGTTGTACTTCCTGTTGGCACAGTTTCAGTTTCAGCCTGTGTCACAACCTCAGTGACATTGTATTCCTCAGTAAACTCAGATTCCACTGTTGTTTGTTCAGTTTCTGGCTGCATTGTGGTTTCCACTGGCACAATGATTGTTGATGATGGAATTTCAACCTCTACAGTTGTACCTTCTGTTGGCACAGTTTCAGTTTCAGCCTGTGTCACAACCTCAGTGACATTGTATTCCTCAGTAAACTCAGATTCCACTGTTGTTTGTTCAGTTTCTGGCTGCACTGTGGTTTCCACTGGCACAATGATTGTTGATGATGGAATTTCAACCTCTACAGTTGTACCTTCTGTTGGCACAGTTTCAGTTTCAGCTTGTGTCACAACCTCAGTGACATTGTATTCCTCAGTAAACTCAGATTCCACTGTTGTTTGTTCAGTTTCTGGCTGCACTGTGGTTTCCACTGGCACAATGATTGTTGATGATGGAATTTCAACCTCTACAGTTGTACCTTCTATTGGCACAGTTTCAGTTTCAGCCTGTGTCACAACCTCAGTGACATTGTATTCCTCAGTAAACTCAGATTCCACTGTTGTTTGTTCAGTTTCTGGCTGCACTGTGGTTTCCACTGGCACAATGATTGTTGATGATGGAATTTCAACCTCTACAGTTGTACCTTCTGTTGGCACAGTTTCAGTTTCAGCTTGTGTCACAACCTCAGTGACATTGTATTCCTCAGTAAACTCAGATTCCACTGTTGTTTGTTCAGTTTCTGGCTGCACTGTGGTTTCCACTGGCACAATGATTGTTGATGATGGAATTTCAACCTCTACAGTTGTACTTTCTGTTGGCACAGTTTCAACCTCTACAGTTGTTCCTTCTGTTGGCACAGTTTCAGTTTCAGCCTGTGTCACAACCTCAGTGACATTGTATTCCTCAGTAAACTCAGATTCCACTGTTGTTTGTTCAGTTTCTGGCTGCACTGTGGTTTCTACTGGCACAATGATTGTTGATGATGGAATTTCAACCTCTACGGTTGTACTTTCTGTTGGCACAGTTTCAATGTCTATAGTTGTACTTCCTGTTGGCACAGTTTCAGTTTCAGCCTGTGTCACAACCTCAGTGACATTGTATTCCTCAGTAAACTCAGATTCCACTGTTGTTTGTTCAGTTTCTGGCTGCACTGTGGTTTCCACTGGCACAATGATTGTTGATGATGGAATTTCAACCTCTACAGTTGTACCTTCTGTTGGCACAGTTTCAGTTTCAGCCTGTGTCACAACCTCAGTGACATTGTATTCCTCAGTAAACTCAGATTCCACTGTTGTTTGTTCAGTTTCTGGCTGCACTGTGGTTTCCACTGGCACAATGATTGTTGATGATGGAATTTCAACCTCTACAGTTGTACCTTCTGTTGGCACAGTTTCAGTTTCAGCCTGTGTCACAACCTCAGTGACATTGTATTCCTCAGTAAACTCAGATTCCACTGTTGTTTGTTCAGTTTCTGGCTGCACTGTAGTTTCCACTGGCACAATGATTGTTGATGATGGAATTTCAACCTCTACAGTTGTACCTTCTGTTGGCACAGTTTCAGTTTCAGCCTGTGTCACAACTTCAGTGACATTGTATTCCTCAGTAAACTCAGATTCCACTGTTGTTTGTTCAGTTTCTGGCTGCACTGTGGTTTCCACTGGCACAATGATTGTTGATGATGGAATTTCAACCTCCACAGTTGTACCTTCTGTTGGCACAGTTTCAGTTTCAGCCTGTGTCACAACCTCAGTGACATTGTATTCCTCAGTAAACTCAGATTCCACTGTTGTTTGTTCAGTTTCTGGCTGCACTGTGGTTTCCACTGGCACAATGATTGTTGATGATGGAATTTCAACCTCTACAGTTGTACTTTCTGTTGGCACAGTTTCAACCTCTACAGTTGTTCCTTCTGTTGGCACAGTTTCAGTTTCAGCCTGTGTCACAACTTCAGTGACATTGTATTCCTCAGTAAACTCAGATTCCACTGTTGTTTGTTCAGTTTCTGGCTGCATTGTGGTTTCCACTGGCACAATGATTGTTGATGATGGAATTTCAACCTCTACAGTTGTACCTTCTGTTGGCACAGTTTCAGTTTCAGCCTGTGTCACAACCTCAGTGACATTGTATTCCTCAGTAAACTCAGATTCCACTGTTGTTTGTTCAGTTTCTGGCTGCACTGTGGTTTCCACTGGCACAATGATTGTTGATGATGGAATTTCAACCTCTACAGTTGTACCTTCTGTTGGCACAGTTTCAGTTTCAGCCTGTGTCACAACCTCAGTGACATTGTATTCCTCAGTAAACTCAGATTCCACTGTTGTTTGTTCAGTTTCTGGCTGCACTGTGGTTTCCACTGGCACAATGATTGTTGATGATGGAATTTCAACCTCTACAGTTGTACTTTCTGTTGGCACAGTTTCAACCTCTACAGTTGTTCCTTCTGTTGGCACAGTTTCAGTTTCAGCCTGTGTCACAACTTCAGTGACATTGTATTCCTCAGTAAACTCAGATTCCACTGTTGTTTGTTCAGTTTCTGGCTGCATTGTGGTTTCCACTGGCACAATGATTGTTGATGATGGAATTTCAACCTCTACAGTTGTACCTTCTGTTGGCACAGTTTCAGTTTCAGCCTGTGTCACAACCTCAGTGACATTGTATTCCTCAGTAAACTCAGATTCCACTGTTGTTTGTTCAGTTTCTGGCTGCACTGTGGTTTCCACTGGCACAATGATTGTTGATGATGGAATTTCAACCTCTACAGTTGTACCTTCTGTTGGCACAGTTTCAGTTTCAGCTTGTGTCACAACCTCAGTGACATTGTATTCCTCAGTAAACTCAGATTCCACTGTTGTTTGTTCAGTTTCTGGCTGCACTGTGGTTTCCACTGGCACAATGATTGTTGATGATGGAATTTCAACCTCTACAGTTGTACTTTCTGTTGGCACAGTTTCAACCTCTACAGTTGTTCCTTCTGTTGGCACAGTTTCAGTTTCAGCCTGTGTCACAACCTCAGTGACATTGTATTCCTCAGTAAACTCAGATTCCACTGTTGTTTGTTCAGTTTCTGGCTGCACTGTGGTTTCTACTGGCACAATGATTGTTGATGATGGAATTTCAACCTCTACGGTTGTACTTTCTGTTGGCACAGTTTCAATGTCTATAGTTGTACTTCCTGTTGGCACAGTTTCAGTTTCAGCCTGTGTCACAACCTCAGTGACATTGTATTCCTCAGTAAACTCAGATTCCACTGTTGTTTGTTCAGTTTCTGGCTGCACTGTGGTTTCCACTGGCACAATGATTGTTGATGATGGAATTTCAACCTCTACAGTTGTACCTTCTGTTGGCACAGTTTCAGTTTCAGCCTGTGTCACAACCTCAGTGACATTGTATTCCTCAGTAAACTCAGATTCCACTGTTGTTTGTTCAGTTTCTGGCTGCACTGTGGTTTCCACTGGCACAATGATTGTTGATGATGGAATTTCAACCTCTACAGTTGTACCTTCTGTTGGCACAGTTTCAGTTTCAGCCTGTGTCACAACCTCAGTGACATTGTATTCCTCAGTAAACTCAGATTCCACTGTTGTTTGTTCAGTTTCTGGCTGCACTGTAGTTTCCACTGGCACAATGATTGTTGATGATGGAATTTCAACCTCTACAGTTGTACCTTCTGTTGGCACAGTTTCAGTTTCAGCCTGTGTCACAACTTCAGTGACATTGTATTCCTCAGTAAACTCAGATTCCACTGTTGTTTGTTCAGTTTCTGGCTGCACTGTGGTTTCCACTGGCACAATGATTGTTGATGATGGAATTTCAACCTCTACAGTTGTACCTTCTGTTGGCACAGTTTCAGTTTCAGCCTGTGTCACAACCTCAGTGACATTGTATTCCTCAGTAAACTCAGATTCCACTGTTGTTTGTTCAGTTTCTGGCTGCACTGTGGTTTCCACTGGCACAATGATTGTTGATGATGGAATTTCAACCTCTACAGTTGTACCTTCTGTTGGCACAGTTTCAGTTTCAGCCTGTGTCACAACCTCAGTGACATTGTATTCCTCAGTAAACTCAGATTCCACTGTTGTTTGTTCAGTTTCTGGCTGCACTGTGGTTTCCACTGGCACAATGATTGTTGATGATGGAATTTCAACCTCTACAGTTGTACCTTCTGTTGGCACAGTTTCAGTTTCAGCCTGTGTCACAACTTCAGTGACATTGTATTCCTCAGTAAACTCAGATTCCATTGTTGTTTGTTCAGTTTCTGGCTGCACTGTGGTTTCCACTGGCACAATGATTGTTGATGATGGAATTTCAATCTCTACAGTTGTACCTTCTGTTGGCACAGTTTCAGTTTCAGCCTGTGTCACAACCTCAGTGACATTGTATTCCTCAGTAAACTCAGATTCCACTGTTGTTTGTTCAGTTTCTGGCTGCACTGTGGTTTCCACTGGCACAATGATTGTTGATGATGGAATTTCAACCTCTACGGTTGTACTTTCTGTTGGCACAGTTTCAATGTCTATAGTTGTACTTCCTGTTGGCACAGTTTCAGTTTCAGCCTGTGTCACAACCTCAGTGACATTGTATTCCTCAGTAAACTCAGATTCCACTGTTGTTTGTTCAGTTTCTGGCTGCACTGTGGTTTCCACTGGCACAATGATTGTTGATGATGGAATTTCAACCTCTACAGTTGTACCTTCTGTTGGCACAGTTTCAGTTTCAGCCTGTGTCACAACCTCAGTGACATTGTATTCCTCAGTAAACTCAGATTCCACTGTTGTTTGTTCAGTTTCTGGCTGCACTGTGGTTTCCACTGGCACAATGATTGTTGATGATGGAATTTCAACCTCTACAGTTGTACCTTCTGTTGGCACAGTTTCAGTTTCAGCCTGTGTCACAACCTCAGTGACATTGTATTCCTCAGTAAACTCAGATTCCACTGTTGTTTGTTCAGTTTCTGGCTGCACTGTGGTTTCCACTGGCACAATGATTGTTGATGATGGAATTTCAACCTCTACAGTTGTACCTTCTGTTGGCACAGTTTCAGTTTCAGCCTGTGTCACAACTTCAGTGACATTGTATTCCTCAGTAAACTCAGATTCCACTGTTGTTTGTTCAGTTTCTGGCTGCACTGTGGTTTCCACTGGCACAATGATTGTTGATGATGGAATTTCAACCTCTACAGTTGTACCTTCTGTTGGCACAGTTTCAGTTTCAGCCTGTGTCACAACCTCAGTGACATTGTATTCCTCAGTAAACTCAGATTCCACTGTTGTTTGTTCAGTTTCTGGCTGCACTGTGGTTTCCACTGGCACAATGATTGTTGATGATGGAATTTCAACCTCTACAGTTGTACCTTCTGTTGGCACAGTTTCAGTTTCAGCCTGTGTCACAACCTCAGTGACATTGTATTCCTCAGTAAACTCAGATTCCACTGTTGTTTGTTCAGTTTCTGGCTGCACTGTGGTTTCCACTGGCACAATGATTGTTGATGATGGAATTTCAACCTCTACAGTTGTACCTTCTGTTGGCACAGTTTCAGTTTCAGCCTGTGTCACAACCTCAGTGACATTGTATTCCTCAGTAAACTCAGATTCCACTGTTGTTTGTTCAGTTTCTGGCTGCACTGTGGTTTCCACTGGCACAATGATTGTTGATGATGGAATTTCAACCTCTACAGTTGTACCTTCTGTTGGCACAGTTTCAGTTTCAGCCTGTGTCACAACTTCAGTGACATTGTATTCCTCAGTAAACTCAGATTCCACTGTTGTTTGTTCAGTTTCTGGCTGCACTGTGGTTTCCACTGGCACAATGATTGTTGATGATGGAATTTCAACCTCTACAGTTGTACCTTCTGTTGGCACAGTTTCAGTTTCAGCCTGTGTCACAACCTCAGTGACATTGTATTCCTCAGTAAACTCAGATTCCACTGTTGTTTGTTCAGTTTCTGGCTGCACTGTGGTTTCCACTGGCACAATGATTGTTGATGATGGAATTTCAACCTCTACAGTTGTACCTTCTGTTGGCACAGTTTCAGTTTCAGCCTGTGTCACAACCTCAGTGACATTGTATTCCTCAGTAAACTCAGATTCCACTGTTGTTTGTTCAGTTTCTGGCTGCACTGTGGTTTCCACTGGCACAATGATTGTTGATGATGGAATTTCAACCTCTACAGTTGTACCTTCTGTTGGCACAGTTTCAGTTTCAGCCTGTGTCACAACTTCAGTGACATTGTATTCCTCAGTAAACTCAGATTCCATTGTTGTTTGTTCAGTTTCTGGCTGCACTGTGGTTTCCACTGGCACAATGATTGTTGATGATGGAATTTCAATCTCTACAGTTGTACCTTCTGTTGGCACAGTTTCAGTTTCAGCCTGTGTCACAACCTCAGTGACATTGTATTCCTCAGTAAACTCAGATTCCACTGTTGTTTGTTCAGTTTCTGGCTGCACTGTGGTTTCCACTGGCACAATGATTGTTGATGATGGAATTTCAACCTCTACAGTTGTACCTTCTGTTGGCACAGTTTCAGTTTCAGCCTGTGTCACAACTTCAGTGACATTGTATTCCTCAGTAAACTCAGATTCCACTGTTGTTTGTTCAGTTTTTGGCTGCACTGTGGTTTCCACTGGCACAATGATTGTTGATGATGGAATTTCAACCTCTACAGTTGTACCTTCTGTTGGCACAGTTTCAGTTTCAGCCTGTGTCACAACTTCAGTGACATTGTATTCCTCAGTAAACTCAGATTCCACTGTTGTTTGTTCAGTTTCTGGCTGCACTGTGGTTTCCACTGGCACAATGATTGTTGATGATGGAATTTCAACCTCTACAGTTGTACCTTCTGTTGGCACAGTTTCAGTTTCAGCTTGTGTCACAACCTCAGTGACATTGTATTCCTCAGTAAACTCAGATTCCACTGTTGTTTGTTCAGTTTCTGGCTGCACTGTGGTTTCCACTGGCACAATGATTGTTGATGATGGAATTTCAACCTCTACAGTTGTACCTTCTGTTGGCACAGTTTCAGTTTCAGCCTGTGTCACAACTTCAGTGACGTTGTATTCCTCAGTAAACTCAGATTCCACTGTTGTTTGTTCAGTTTTTGGCTGCACTGTGGTTTCCACTGGCACAATGATTGTTGATGATGGAATTTCAACCTCTACAGTTGTACCTTCTGTTGGCACAGTTTCAGTTTCAGCCTGTGTCACAACCTCAGTGACATTGTATTCCTCAGTAAACTCAGATTCCACTGTTGTTTGTTCAGTTTCTGGCTGCACTGTGGTTTCCACTGGCACAATGATTGTTGATGATGGAATTTCAACCTCTACAGTTGTACCTTCTGTTGGCACAGTTTCAGTTTCAGCCTGTGTCACAACCTCAGTGACATTGTATTCCTCAGTAAACTCAGATTCCACTGTTGTTTGTTCAGTTTCTGGCTGCACTGTGGTTTCCACTGGCACAATGATTGTTGATGATGGAATTTCAACCTCTACAGTTGTACCTTCTGTTGGCACAGTTTCAGTTTCAGCCTGTGTCACAACTTCAGTGACATTGTATTCCTCAGTAAACTCAGATTCCACTGTTGTTTGTTCAGTTTCTGGCTGCACTGTGGTTTCCACTGGCACAATGATTGTTGATGATGGAATTTCAACCTCTACAGTTGTACCTTCTGTTGGCACAGTTTCAGTTTCAGCTTGTGTCACAACCTCAGTGACATTGTATTCCTCAGTAAACTCAGATTCCACTGTTGTTTGTTCAGTTTCTGGCTGCACTGTGGTTTCCACTGGCACAATGATTGTTGATGATGGAATTTCAACCTCTACAGTTGTACCTTCTGTTGGCACAGTTTCAGTTTCAGCCTGTGTCACAACCTCAGTGACATTGTATTCCTCAGTAAACTCAGATTCCACTGTTGTTTGTTCAGTTTCTGGCTGCACTGTGGTTTCCACTGGCACAATGATTGTTGATGATGGAATTTCAACCTCTACAGTTGTACCTTCTGTTGGCACAGTTTCAGTTTCAGCCTGTGTCACAACTTCAGTGACATTGTATTCTTCAGTAAACTCAGATTTCACTGTTGTTTGTTCAGTTTCTGGCTGCACTGTGGTTTCCACTGGCACAATGATTGTTGATGATGGAATTTCAACCTCTACAGTTGTACCTTCTGTTGGCACAGTTTCAGTTTCAGCCTGTGTCACAACCTCAGTGACATTGTATTCCTCAGTAAACTCAGATTCCACTGTTGTTTGTTCAGTTTCTGGCTGCACTGTGGTTTCCACTGGCACAATGATTGTTGATGATGGGATTTCAACCTCTACAGTTGTACTTTCTGTTGGCACAGTTTCAGTTTCAGCCTCAGCTGTGGTACTTAATTCAGGTGATCCAGTGGTGACTGCCTCAGGCTCCGTGACTGTGGAAAATGCTTTAGTATTTGTAGTAGGTTTTTATTGCACACACACCAATAATTTCACTTACCTGCAGCGGATGTTTCAGTGCTTATAAACAATGTGGTGTCACTGGTTGAATTGTCAGCTGCTGTGCTTGTGTGTGGTTGTGATGTTGTTGTGATGTTTTCTCCATGTCCATAACCTCCTTGTGCTGTTAGTAGTTTTTGTATTTGATAGGATTGGAAGAATACACTTAGGGATGAAAAAATAACTTTTTTCATTGACCGTGCTTGTTTAAAAAGCACTTGAAAATGCATTGAAAAACGCAGTTAAAAATTTGCTTTCTTGATTTTTTTCAAAAAATATCAAGATATTTCTAAATTGTTCCAAATATAGTTGTGTTGGCATACTGTATTTCCTCAAATTACCCCATGGGGGTTTATTTGTTCAGAGTGGAAATTTTGAGGGGGTTTCAATGAGTGGGGGGGGGGTATTTCGAGGAAATATGGTATACATGTATATTACACAAGTGTCGGTACTTAGTGATGATATATAGCCATAGAATGGCTGTGGAGCCAATGTAATAATGCATTATGAGTCGTGAATTCTAAGCCATAGAAGGCACTTCACGCTTTTTAACAAAGAGCTGTTGTGCAAATGTATATGTGAGTGAAGTGTGTGGAAGCGCTAGCGTCGTGAAGTGTCTTCCACAATTTTGGAAGCGCCTGACGCGCGTGGTGAAGCGTGTGGAAGACACTTCACCTGAAATTTCGTAATGCTGGTGGATGCGTGTGGAAGCGTGTGTAAGCGCACCGCTTCACGCGCATCTAGCTCGCTTCCACACGCATCACGAACCTATTTTTTGCTGTGCATTATCATGCAAATACCAAACTTTAAAGAGTTTGGAAGTTCCATAACTCTCTAACCAATTTACACTGCAATAGAATGTAGCTCAATGGCTCGAATCTCTCAAATATAGCCAACAGTTAGCAATCAACCAACCAGATATAATGCCTCCACTCTGTCCAAGTGCCTCCTTTTCCTTCTCCCATTGTTGAAGCTCTTCTTGAGTCAGCCATCTCAAGTAGAGAGCTGTTCCATTCCAGAAGCATTTCATCGGGCCATCATTTACCTCTTGAATTTGGTTCACGGCAAAGTAAACATCTTCACTGAAGCATCCTGCATGCAAAGATACAACAATGATGTGTTTCTTGGCATTTGATATGGAGCAATTTGATTACCAATTTGCCTCGCTGCTGAAATGCCAGCAGTTGTGTATACACATTGGTACACAGTTGTGTTTACAATCCATTTTTCAAATAGCTCATACTCTGTGCCATTTGGTGCAAGGCATATGGTTGAGCCAACTCCAGCTGCCATTATTGGATGCAGTTAGTATCAAGTAATGCAACAACCTCAATATCTAAATTGTAGAACCTGTCAATTCTTCAGCTATCCACCCTGTTCCATCTCCCTTACAGTACCAAAAGGATGGTCCAATTTTTTTGATCCATCTTGGTGGCACATACTCATTTTCATCCCCAACAAGGCACCCTGGAATATTTAGAGTATCTTTGTTACAGTCACATGCAAAAACAAAACCTTCTCTGGCAAGCACATGCCTATAGACCATATAAAGCCAATTCCACCACTGAAATAGCATTGATATCTCTGTTTTCTGATTGGATTGTTCCATATTTCATGAATATCATGATCACCCGTCTCATCAGTGCAGTTTACTGTAGAACAAAATCAAATTTCAAATGATAATGGTGGGGAATGATGGAAAAAAATAGTAAAATATACTGATCACCTTTGATTTTTTCAAGTATACAGATAGATTGATTAGCTGCATCAGCTTTGCATGAATAGTATGTATCTCCAACTTTCTTGTAGTTGCCTATGGCAACGATCTCCCCATTGTGCAAGACACAACCTAAAGAAAACAATAATTTTTAAGTGGTCTGAATGTATAAATTATGTGGCTGAAAATAACCTTCAGCTTTGATCAGATACTGCACAGATTCTCCTTTTATTTTTTCACATGTCAAAGCAATACCTTTTTGTACCAAACCAGATGTTCTTTCGTCAACCCACTGGTCACCAGCTTTGTATACAAACCCATTCCAGTGGCAACCCTGGTCTGAAATGTGGCAAATTTGCTTATTTGCTGTTATCTTATATTTGTTGTGAAGAATGTGTGCATGTTGTAGTCATGCTGGTGATAACAACATGTTCACAGATAAAAAATGACAGGTAACTGAATGATACACCTTGTTTATCCTTTCTATTTCTTAAAACAAACTCACACACAGAAGTAATACATAACCCTTCAGCAGTGGCTTTTTACAGTGCAAGCACTGGGTAACATTTACTATGCATTTACACTTTTTACATGTACACTGTCCTATATACTGAGATCAGCCTAACAAACTTACTTCTAACATATCTCTTTTGTATACCATTTCCAGTAGTTTCACAATGCACTATGGTTCCATCCGGCTGTGTGTATTCGCTGTCTGGCTCCATTTTGTATCCATCATCAGCTATGCACTCTGGAAAAGAATTATCTTTCAGAGAAGGATATCTGAAAATTAATCTAAAACATTGTCTTTTTCTTGTCCAATATAAATATCTTCCTAACTACAGTTAAGCTTGATTAATTGAGGCTTCACACATGAAAAATATTTCATATGTATCACACAAACATGGCTGAAAAATCACATTTTTGTCATCACAGTCGTCACAGTGTAAACGCTGTCTTATGGTAACTTTATGGCGACCTGTAACTTCTGCTCACAAAACACACAGATAAACTGCACCTATATGCATTGAAATCTACCATATCTCATCAGAATGATTAAGTTCTGTGAATTCCCATCAAAAGTATTTAATAAAAGATTTAATTCAATTAAAATATAAATGACCTATTCTTTATTTGTTTGCAATTTTATGATAAAAATATTGCAGTATAATTCATGTATAATTTTCAGATTTTAATAGTTTTTCGATGTCATATGTTCACTTCAGTGCACCAGACAACATAATTAATATTGCATACTGAAACTGACGCATTGGTTCATAGTAAAGTGTCATTTTCCACTCCACTTTCCAGTGACAACTGAACACAAAGTGCTTTGTGTTAAGTCGATTTCCTGGCATCAATTCTTCACCACCCTCCTGATTTGATGGCACACATGCTGTAATGATTGTTTATGAATTAATTGTGATTAGAGTAATTTTTGATTGAACGAGGAAGTAAATGATTGATAATGTCTGCTACTGAAGTCACTGCTAATAAAAAAAGTATGTTCTTACTACTTTAAAGTGCTTTTCCAGAGTGCAAAGTTTCTGAAAAATTGTTATGTAGTGACTGAACATGTGTGACGTGATGGTAATGATAAGTGTGACTCTGGGAGTGTAAAAAATCCCAACCTTCAAAATTAAGAGCCCCTGGGGCCTAGAACGTCAATGTTTACTGTTTTAAAAATACTGTGTGAGCTTATCACAACTTTCTGTGCACTGGTAAATTTCTAATGCCGATTTCTTTGTTTTTTTTATTAAGGTGATATTTATGTACAGTGTATAATGCAGTTCATGTAAATATATATTTACTTCTGGTGCATGGAACTCTGTAATAGAGAATTTGATTGTCATAAGCCCCAATGCAGTACTTTTTTGGTAATGCATAACTTTTGTATGTAGTCAAATACAGCAAAATACAAATCATGAATTTTGTTGATACTCTGTCTACTTGACGACATCAACTGACCAAAATATTTGCAGCTCATAGTCACCTGATTTATTATATGACTTAATCTACTACATATCACTTACTACCATATTCCTTCATATAGAAGAGCGCCTTTCCATCTTTTCGCCAACTTTTCACCTGCCTTTCTATTGGAGGTGCCGTTATATTGGAGGCTGCCATTCTATTTTTTCACCAATTTTTTCACACATTTCTCATGTGAACATGAGCCTCATTTTTAATGAAGCTGGAGCAATATTTTAATGTAAGGGCATCAATTTGACATTTAACATCTATTTTAATGCTTTGATCATTTTCACCATCCACTTTATACTTAATTTTGTGTTTTGGCACACTCCCAACATAATTTCTACTTGCCGTTCTATTGGAGGTACCGTTCAATTGGAGGCTGCCGTTCTATTGTTTTCGTGCGCGCAAAAACGTGTCAAAACCTGCCGTTCTATTGGTGGTCTGCCATTCTATCAGAAGAAATACGGTACTCACTTTTTTGTCACTTGCCCACTTGGCCCCAGGGTGGGATCACGCCTCATTACTAAGAGTTGAGTAATTAAATAAATTTAACTCTTCCACCATTAATAAGAGTTAAACATTCTGGTCAGCGAGTGCTCACTTAGTCTAGATATCGTCAGCAATACCTACTTCGTTTATATGAGATTTTATCACTTTTGAATTCTCTTTATGCCCGTTGTGCAACGATTACTTTGCAATTGCATGTGCAGACAGCAATTGATAGTGGCATTTTTTTGCTACCTAGGTATATTTTAATTTTCTTAGTTCTCAATTTTTCTCTAGTTATTATAATCAGACAAAAAATATATATATATATATATCTTAAGTCAGTTAATGTTGTAGCTTACTGTTGCAGTTTCAACTTGCTATGTATGCACAAAAATTTAGGGCATGCCACAAATGATGTTGATGTGATGCAACACAAACAACTGTAGTAAATATAACAACAATAGATCTAAAAAAATCCAACCAATCCCCGCCTACCAATAGGCTTGGTTTCCTGAAAACCAAAAACCATTGCACATTCAAACTTGATATAATTCTCCACCCATGTTTGTCCAGGTTCACAATCTGCTGGACTGAGAAATGGCTGCAGTTGACCGGCGGTTAGCGTCGCATCTTGCAGAATGAACACTGCCACAATGAACAGACAACTTGTGGCAGTACTCAACCCATCAGTTTTTCTTATTTTCATGATTTTCTATGGAGCCTCCAGCAGTCAAAAGTGTTTGCCTCTAGAAGTGTGATTAAAAATAGAAAGAAAATAGAATTTTTCTTAGAAATTTAGAGGCTTGTTAAAGTGTGCATTGTTCGGTGCCGAGACCGAGCCAGCTTTACACGCTGCTTATGTAATGCTGACGTGACATAGATTAGTGCTTGAATTTTGCATCCAATTATCACACTTAAAGGTTCGCTGCCGATAAATCGCTTTCATTCTGTGGAATAGGTAGGAAATG
The DNA here is from genome assembly GCA_964036195.1 of Sphaerolaimus hirsutus. Classification (NCBI taxonomy): domain Eukaryota; kingdom Metazoa; phylum Nematoda; class Chromadorea; order Monhysterida; family Sphaerolaimidae; genus Sphaerolaimus; species Sphaerolaimus hirsutus. The sequence goes on from OZ038458.1 coordinate 1,714,620, forward strand.
ACAAGCGGCTGATCAAATGTCAATAGTTCACGCGACACTTAACACTGCCTTCTCGACTGCGCAAACATGGTAGATGCGCTGCAAAATTCAAATGAACACACGTTTTTCAAGTTGTTTTTGGACAGTGGGTGGATTAATTCATGCATAGGTAAAATAGCTGGTAAAGTTTGACTTTGAATATTGTTTTCAGTGTGCTCTGCTGTTTATTCAGCTGACCTCTGCTGCACCGCTTATACCTATTTTCCTATTGAATTTTGTTAAAACTGTGCCATCATGTGGTGTGTAGATCCGAATGGGAGCTAAATATGATATGAAAACTATGGTATTTCTATGGCATCAGGGGGCAGTCCCAAACCCTGTAAAGTGTAAAATGTCATGCAAAATATCAATCAAAACAAAAAAGACAAGAGTGTATTCCTTAAGTTTGAATGACAATTGACACTTTGCATTTGTCATGACAATCAACACATTGCATGACATTTACGTGACATTTAACACTTTTCATTACATTTGTCATGACAATTAACACTTTGCATGACCTTTTAGGGTCGTAGGGAAAGTTCTTTCCGCTTCAGGTTCGTCTCATTGGAGTGCCTGGAATTGTGTTATTTAAGTCAAGTTATGTAAGCTGGATTTACAGCTTGATGTTAAATTCAAGAATAAAGTTTACTGTGACATTGATCACATAAAATTGGATTATGATACATTTCTGAAACTTTATGTTTTTAACGGATTTTACATAGGAATTTCATAGAAAAATCAAAAACTTTGGAAACGGTGGATCGTGCATGTTGCGTTTTGGCCATAATTAAGAGATTTATTTGTACTGGAACCACTTTTAAGCAATCAATTTCGTGGTAAAGCTTTATGCTTGTTTAAATTCCAGCTTTTATACACCAGCTGAAAGCTCACTGATCGTCCAGGGCGATCCAATGCGAGACGATCCTGAAACGGAAAGAACTTTCCCTACAGCCCAATACTTGACACTTTACTTCACACTTTACAGGGTCTGGGATTGGCACCTGGAGTTGCTAAAAGTGTCAAACGTTTTCAAAGTAACTATACATAAACATAAAGTATATTTTATTTACCCACTACCTGAGTAAAGAAAATGTGAAGTAAAGAACAAGGGACAGTTTTTCATAGAACACTTTTCAATACATCCACTAAACATTCAAAAAATACTACAAGTGAAAAAGATTGTTTCCAAACATGCTTTTTCTTTTTCTTTTTTACTCTATTTCATATCAGTTGACAGTTTTCAAAAACGTTTGCAAACTACCGCAAATCCTCGAATAAGACCCCCCTCGAATAACTCCCCCCCTCGAATAACTCCCACCATTTGAATAACTTTCCCCTCCGGATGAAAACTATACAATACAAAAATACAAAAGAATATTATCCTACAGCAGCAACAGCAGATACATGATGTGCATGCAGTGTATACACATCTTTTTGTTGTTGTTGGAATGTTATATACCTGAATTATATGAGTTTACAGACTGCACCCATACAATGAATTAAGTCAAAGTTTTATGAGGAAGAAATAACTCCCCCCCCCTCGAATAACTCCCCCCTTGAATAACTCCCCCCTCCAAAACGTCTGAGGAAAAAATAACTCCCCTGGGGTCTTATTCGAGGATTTAGGGTATATTCTAGACAACCATGAATGTTAAAAATATTTTTTCTGTACTCAGATACTTTCAAAAACTATATGTAAAAAATGAGTGCAAATTTGTTGGAAAAAAATGTAAACACCGGGACTTAGTGGGTACTAGGTACTAGTGATGGTACGGCGTCATGGTACTTGGCGCCATAAGATGCCCAGCGCCATGGCGCCATTGGCGCCTGGCACCACTTTTGCGGCGACCAATTGGCGCCTGGCACCATTGTTTATGATGGTGCCAGAAATGGCACCAAGCCAAGGTAACATCAAGAAAATAAAATTTTTGGTGTGTGCTCTGAAGTATTTACTTCGAACTGTATCACACATAGTGTAATACATATATAAGCCTATCTAATTTCCGATATGACTTCAGGGGGTGGGGCGCAGAGTGTACAGCACCAATTCAGAAAGTAGAGGGCGACTTGGCTTTGATTGTGTTCATATGTCAACTCTGCAAATTTTAGAGAGACATGTAACATGTGACATCTTTACCCCCTACTACCATATTACTTCTAATAGAAGGGCACCCTTCTATTTTTTCATCAACATTTTTACCTGCCCTTCTATTGGAGATGCCCTTCTATTGGAGACCACCCTTCTATTTTTTTTCGTTAAAGTTTCAACCAATCGTTTACAACTTCTGCCAAGGTTTTTCAAAGAGTTACGTCACAGACAGTTCATAGAATAACGATACACATAGCGCTCATCCAAGATTCGATGTTGAAATAGCACAAAATCAATGGACCAAAGCCACAATTCACAGCATCCGTTGCTATTTCTGATGGATTTGGCACAATTCCAGCACTTTGTGTACCTTCTATTGGAGACTGCCCTTCTATTTATTTGATGGCCTAAATGTACTCAAAAAGTGTACCTTCTATTCTTGGAGATGCCCTTCTATTGGACACCTGCCCTTCTATTAGAAGAAATACAGTATTTAGGAGTGAAGACTTTACTCAATGGCTGGAGATGGTCAAGGATGACTTGTTTGGGAGGGGGGGAGACTTGTTTGAGGATTTATGGTAAAGTATGTATATTATAAACATGTCTGAATGATAGCCATAGTAATCAGTCTACACTGTATTCAAACTGCACAATTCAACTTTCATCGAAACCAGTGTTGTGGAAATGTGTTTGTTTGCCTGAAAATACCTGGGTTGGTTAGGTATATTATGAATGTTTATACTTCATAAGACAAGATGAAATGTAAAAAATAATCAGATCAGATAAAATTGTACATTTGGTAGATCATGTGATAGGTACTGGTAGATATTCACAGGTGGCAATCCCAAGCCCTGTGAAGTGTAAAGTAAAGTGTCAAATGTAAAGTCAAATGCAAAGTCAAATGTAAAGTAAAGTGTCAAATGTAAAGTAACATGCAAAGTCAAATGTCAAATGTAAAGTTAAGTGTCAAATGTAAAGTCAAATACAATATCAAATGTCAAATGTAAAGTAAAGTGTCAAATGTAAAGTCAAATGTACAGTAAAGTGTTAATTGTGTATCCAAACCTTATTTTTCATATCCAAATCTGATGTTTTTGTATCCAAATATTTAGACAAAAATTAGATTTGGATACAAAAACATAAGTTTTGGATATGAAAAATAAAATTTGGATACACAATTGGCACTTTGCTTTACATTTGGGGTATTTTGGTAACTGTGATGATGTGATTTCCATGTATGATTTAAAATGGCTGTGTAATAACAGTCATTGGGAGAATGATATGTAGTACTAACAAACAAAACTGCTAAACCCTCAACAACAACAGTATGATTATACAGCTTATCTGTATTGTAAAATATTTTGATGAAAATTTTCATGGACAAGTAATGTGCAATCAAAAGACCCCCCATAATTTTGACTGGCATTTCATGGATTGACAGCATGATTCTGACTGTACCAAAACTGAGCTTTTCGCGTGAACAAAATGGTGTTTTCAAATGCTCTGGCGGTGGTAGCACAAAATTTCACATAATGTTTTGTTTTACGCTTTCCCAGGTATTTTCAAAGTGTTTTTTATTTTAGTATAATTTTCAATGTTTAGAAAAGGTATTTACATTTATATTGATGTTCCAAAAATACCAGTATTTTAATAGCTGTGGAATAATCATTGCCAGGGTCACTGTTGGAATATACCGTATTACCTCGAAATACCCCCAGGGGGTTTATTATTTCGCCAGCCAAATTTGAGGGGGGATAATTCGAGGGGGGGGGGGTTCGAGGGGGGGGGTCTATTATTTCGCCAGAAATTTTCGGAAATTCCCCATACGCAGACGTAGAAAAATCAAACAATCACATAGATTTATATGTGTTTATAGGCATATATTACTGTAATTACAAAAAAACCCTTCCCCAACGTCACTTAATCATCAGTTTTAACGTGTGTTCTGCAAAGTACAGATCACAAACTGCGGTATTTGTCATGTACGTTCACGTTACACTCAATTTTAGGGGGGGTATTTCGAGGGGGGGTTTATTATTTCCTCAGCCGAAATTTAGGGGGGTATTTCGAGGGGGGGGGGGTTAATTCAAGGGGGGGATAATTCGAGGTAATACGGTATTGAAGAAAATGGAACATTCTATGAGAATCACATATCATATTTGATGCTGTTTCTGTGACTGCCAAACTGTCCATTAACATTCAAATACTCCCATCAGTTTCCAATCATATCTGTACGGTACACATTGTAAACGCACATGCACGCTATGCTATACAACCCATTGTCAACTGAATGAACAAAACACTAGCATCGATTTTTTGCATCCTAGGAAACCTTTGGCGCCTTTCTGGCGCCATCCAAAGTAGTAAAGTGCGCCAGGTGTAAAAAGTGATGGCGCCAGAAAAAGTGGAGCCGGGAACCAGAAAAAACGGCGCGAGTTGCCAGAGAAAATGGCGCCAGCACCATGGCACTGGCACCATTCCATCACTTATATCTGATGTAAATAAGCATAATATGGTATTTATATTAAACATATACTGTATTTCTTCTAATAGAATGGCATACCTCCAATGTAACGGCACATCAATAGAGCGGTGGCAGATTCTGACACTTTTTTACACCCTCAAAAAGTATAAAGTGGCAGCCTCCAATAGAACGGCACTTTCAATAGAACGGCAGATAAAAAAGTTGATGAAAAACTAGAACGGCACCGTTCTATTAAAAAAAATATGGTACCTATATTTTATATATTAATATGATCAGACGGAAATAAAATTAGTTACTTACATTACAAGGAAGATGTATCATACTGTATCACCTAGAATTGTAGTTATACCTAATATGTCAAAAAAAATTTTTTACGGAAAACGGAAAGGTAAATTTTTTTCACTTTACGGAAAACGGAAAATGGAAAGGTAAAAAAAAATTTCTGCTGGAAAACAGAAAACGGAAAGGTAAAAAAATTTCACTCAGCGGAAAACGGAAAACGGAAAGGTAAAAAAAAATTGTTGGTTGGAAAACGGAAAAATGAAATGCCGGAAAACGGAAAACGGAAAGCAAAATTTTCACGGAAACGGAAAAAAATAAAGTGAAATTAGCACGGTATTAGACAAATTTGCAGAAGGAAAACCTGCATGCAGGTTTGCCTGTTTGGCTTTGATTGTGGTAGCTGTACATTCTGCAACTATGGATCATGCCTGTAACTTCACTTGTAGTTCAAGCTTAACTGAACCAACAAAAAATCATCAAAAAGTAGCCATAGTGGCCATAGGAAAGGAAACACTACGACAACTTCACAGTCTAGAAGCAGTGGGAATCACTGATGACCCCTATGCAATTGATGACAACATTGCAGAGGAGATGATAATAAATAGCATAAAATTCAACGACAACAACAAACGATACTACCATATATCCTTGAATAAGACCCCCCCCCCCCCCTTGAATAATACCCCCCCTTGAATAACACCCCCCTGTTGGCCAGGCGAGGAAAAAATAACGCCCCCCCTTGAATAACTCCCCCCTCTTGAATAAGCCCCCCCCCTCTAGGTAAAACGATCGTTGAGCAACACACGAAAATGAAAACGAGACAAACAGAAAAATAAAGCTATGTCTGGGCTGATTCATCGAATGGGGTTTGGTGTGTGAAACAAAAAATACAAAAGAATGTTAGCCTATGATATTTTTTAGGTTTAGATGATTGAACACAAATTTTAGGATGGATACGTTGTTTTGTTAGTGTTGAACTGGTCATTTTCTGCATTAGATGTGTTGGCGGGATGCATACAAACAATGAATAATATGAAAGTTTTCCTGGAAGTTCTGAGGAAAAAATAACTCCCCCCCCCTTGAATAGTACCCCCCCCCCCCTTGAATAACTCCCCCCTCCAAAACCTCTGACGAAATAATAACGCCCCTGGGGTCTTATTCAAGGATATACGGTATATTGACTGGCCATATAAAGAGAGTATCAGTGACCTGCCCACGGGAAAAGCAGAAGCCTTGGTGCAGTTTAAATCACTGATAAGAAGATTCAACAAAGATCCAAACTTATTCAAACAATACCAGAAAGTTTTGGATGACCAACTAGAAAAGGGAATAATTGAGATCTGTGACGACAAAACAGACAACAAGGGGATTCATTACCTGCCACACCAGCCAGTAATCACGCCAGGCAAATCGACATCATGCAGAATCGTGTACAATGGGTCGGCAGGTAAGCCCAGTTTCAACGAGTGCCTTTTTAGAGGACCAATTACAACACCATTAGCACTGGGCCTACTCCTGAGGTTCAGGGCAGGCAATCTAGCATTAATTGCCGATATTGAAAATGCATTTTTGCAAATAGGATTGCATGACCAAGCTAGAGACTACACATGATTTTTCTGGCTGAAAGATGCCTCAAAACCAGTAACTGAAAATAACTTAATAGTACTTTGTTTTAAACGCGTACTGTTTGGACTTGTCTGCAGCCCAGCAATTTTGGGAGCAGTCATAAAATACCATTTAAATGTGACAATAAACAACTTGAATGAATATGAAGAAAATGAAGGGGAACGAAACCAGTTGGCGATGATAATAAACAACATTTACGTCGATAACTTCATCATGAGTGTCACGAATGAAGTTGAAGCTTTAGAACTATATTACAAAGTCAAAGCTTTATTTAACCAATGTTCTATGAACATGAGGGAATGGCTGTTAAACTCCAGATCAGTCATGAATGAAATAGCAGAAAACGACAGGAGTCCAAAGGTGAATAAAATTGTTGCAGTAATGGGCATGAAATAAAATCACCGAACGGACATGCTGGCAATATCAACACCAAAATTGCAAATTGACAGCATCACAACACCAACCAGAAGAAACTTGAATAAATTATTGGTGTCAGCATATGACCCAATTGGGTTCACAGCACCTGTTTCACTGACCCTGAAATCCCAGTTGTCAATGCTGCTCCAAGAGACAAAAACAACACGATGGGATGAGCCAATTGAAGATAAATACAGATTGGAAAAACAATGGAAAAATGCCAGAAAACTGAAAATCGAGCCAGAAAATGGAAAAATGGTCTGATAAAATGGAAACAGAAAAGTAAAAATTTTTCAGCTGGAAAACGGAAAAATGGGCCGAAAAACGGAAACGGAAGGGTAAAAAAATTTTCAGCTGCCGGAAAACGGAAAATGGAAAGGTAAAAATATTTCAGCTGCCGGAAAACGGAAAGGTAAAAAATTTTCGGCTGCCGGAAAACGGAAAACGGAAAGGTAAAAAATTTTCCTGCGGAAAGGCGGAAACGGAAAACGGAAACGGAAATTTGACACCCTAGTTATACCATTGCAGGGATGCAACAGAACACCAATTTTATGCCAAGCTTCAGAAACGTTCAACGTACAGTGAAGAATAATGTTCACATAAGATTTGGTTACAAAAACAACAAGATTTGTCTACAAAAGATAAGATATGGATACAAAAGATAAGATTTGGATACAATTTGCTTTACAGTTTCCACAGTATTTATATTTGTCATGACAATTGACATTTCACTTAACATTTTCATGAAAATTGACACTTTCCATTCCATTTCATATGACATCTTGACACTTTACATGGCTTGGGACTGCCCCAGCTCCGCGAATGAACAGGTTAAACTATAAACAACAGAAAACATTTTTTACAAAAAAATGAATTTTTACTAAAATACTATACAATTTTTACAAAAATATGAATTTGTATACAATTTTACAAAATTTTTACAAAAATTAGAATTTTTATACAATTTTTATTTTTATTTTGAAATTTTCCATTTTATTTTATTTTATTTTTTTCTTCAATTTTCCATTTTAATTTAATTTTATTTTTATTATTTTTTGAGATTTTGCCAACCCTGCACATAACTAGATACCTAAAATTATGAGCTGAAATTAATTAGGTATCTATTTCCGTTGAAATTGCAACTCATTTACAATACTGAAAGCTGAATTTCAAAATTTAATCATTGATATTCAGAACTGTCACTTAAGTCTGGCTCAGTCCTGCACCGTGTAAAATGTGCCATGTAAAATGTAATACAAAATACAAATGTCATGTTGCCTGGCTTTAGCGCCAATACAAAAATCGCCTTTGGCGCTTTTGGCGCTTGACGCATGTTAACTGGCGCTCTTTACATCACTACTTCCATATTTTTCTGAGAATTTTACGTGTCATTTGGCAATTTTTTTCTGTCATTTTACATTTTACATTTACTGGGTGCAAGTCTAGCTCTGTCTGTTGTATAATGCAAGGTAAAATGCAACGAAAAAGGGAATGATCTTAATGAAAGAATGTGCTTATGTTTCAAAAATTGCGGACAATACGTGGCTTACTTCAATAGCAGAGATCGCGTGAGAAACTATGCAGTATAAGCGTAACATATTATTACAGAAAGGTGTTAAATATCTGCTACTGTTGGCAGTGTGTAAAGCATCTTTTGCATGCGTATTTGAATTGATTTATCCTATGGGTAGATAATGTACGGTATTACCTCGAAATACCCCCATGGGGTTTATTATTTCGCCAGCTAAATTTGAGGGGGGAGGGGGGTTAATTCGGGGGGGGGGGCTTATTCCAGGGGGTAGTTATTATTTCTACAGAAATGTTCGTAAGGATCGTAGTAAATAGCAGGCATTTGCATACCCAAAACAGGTAATAAATGTGTCCAAACAGGGTATATTTGGACATAAAAACGTAGATACCGTATTACCTCAAATTAACCCCCCCTTCGAAATACCCCCTATAATTGAGTGTAAAGAGAACGTACATGACAAATACCGCAGTATGTCATCTGTACGATGCAGAACACACGTTAAAACCAGAGTTGCAAAAACGTATTTAAGTTTACCCGAAATACCCGGTTATTCAGGTATTTATACTTACGTTTACGTTTACGCTTTCCAAAAATACCATTACATTTTGTTACGTTTTCCTGGCACAATTACCCGGGTACCAGAGAAAACGTAAAAAATAAGTGAACGGAACTGTATTATTTGACAAATGTAGTGTATTATGATGAGTTCATCATGCTTAAATGATAAGAGGGTGCCAATTCCGCAAGTGGAGAACTGAAACAATGTATAAATTATAAGTGAAAAGTAAAAACTTGAGAGGAATGTAAATTTATGAGTGAGGAGTGAAATGAAATCAAAAACGTTTTTTGTGTCTTCTTCTGACCTGCCATGTGTCCTTTAACTTGCCATTTCACTTGCCACTTATAAATTTACCGTAAATAACTTTTACTTCCCATTCAACTTGCCATACTCCACTTAAGGAATTGGCACCATGACGCTACACGCACTAGTTGACAACGATGCCAAATCTCAACCGGTTCCGATCCGATCCCAATTCAATATCACGATCCGATAATTTGATATAAATTATAGGTAAAATACAGGTATGTAGGTAAACAGATGATGTCAATGAAGATCATAGGAACATACATAATGTTGTAAAAATGTTCTTTTTATATTCTGTGATAGTGGTAGCACTTAATATTAATTTTTACATTTACGTTTTATTTTACGTATTCCCAGGTATTTTAAAAATACCTTACGTTTTAGTATTTTTACTCCAAAATTTGAAAAGGTATTTACGTTTACGTTTACGTTTTCCAAAAATACCAGTATTTGTACAACTCTGGTAAAAACTGATGATTGAGTGACGTGAGGGGCAGGGTTTATGTGTATATATACAGTTATGTATGCCTACAAACACACATACCGTATTACCTCGAAATACCCCCAGGGGGTTTATTATTTCGCCAGCAAAATTTGAGGGGGGGATAATTCGAGGGGGGGGGGTTTTTTCGAGGGGGGGTCTATTATTTCGCCAGAAATTTTCAGAAATTCCGCATACTCAGACGTAGAAAAATCAAGCGTTTACATATAGACGTATATGTGTTTTTAGGCATTAATAACTGAGGCGTCCAATTCTAAAAGTCGACAAGTCCAAAATATGAAAATTTTGAGTTAGACCCGGAAACGTTGTCTGGGGCTACTCCCGCACATTTTTCATAATTTTCCATATATTTTTTGACCTCACATGCCCATATGGCAAAGTGCCAAATTTGACATTTTTGGGAAAAATGCAAAAAAATTTGGGCAAGAAGTCGACAAGTACACTTAGTTTTGGGCTAAAAGTCGACAAGTCAACCTTCCGCCGCATTCTGTTATGGGAAAAAAACGCAAGAAATGTGATAAGTCCATCATGGACGCCGATTTCTAAAACTCGACAAGTCCAGAAATTTCCCATAAGGCAGGCGCAACCTGGGGGCAATCCCAAGCCCTGTAAAGTGTAAAGTAAAGTGTCAAATGTAAAGTCAAATGCAAAGTCAAGTGTCAATCAAAACAAAAAAGAAAAGATTTTATTACTGAACTTTGCATGACAATTGACAGTTTACTTTGCATTTGACTTTACATTTGACAGTTTACTTTGCATTTGACTTTACATTTGACACTTTACTTTACACTTTACAGGGCTTGGGATTGCCACCTGGGCGGGAACAAAAATGTTCTCGAGTGCAAGAAGCCGACAAGTGCATTTTCCTCCCCAAAACAGTTTTGTTCGGTCCGAGTAGAATTTTATAGACACCCAATTTTTCCATTATACGTTGAGAGCAGGGGCTGAAAATTTGACACGTTATTGTTAACATTTGGAACTTAATGTTGAGCATGAGAGAGCGCCATTGGACACGCACCTCGGACCTGGAATTGGAAATGAAACTTAAAATGCGATTTACTCAAAATCGCATTTTGTGGACTTGTCGACTTTTAGAATTAGACGCCTCAACTGTATATAGGTACACATAAACCCTTCCCTAACGTCACTCAATCATCAGTCTTAACGTGTGTTCTGACTTTACAGATCACAAACTGCGGTATTTGTCATGTACGTTCTCTTTACACTAAATTTTAGGGGGGGTATTTCGAGGGGGGGTTTATTATTTCTTCAGCCGAAATTTAGGGGGGGTATTTCGAGGGGGGGGTTAATTCAAGGGGGGGGGGTAATTCGAGGTAATACGGTACATCTATGTAATTGTTTGATTTTTATACGTCTGAGTATGGGTAATCTCCGAAAATTTCTGGCGAAATAATAGACCCCCCCCCCTCGAATTACCCCGCCCTCAAATTTTGCTGGCGAAATAATAAACCCCCCCCCCTCGAATTACCCCGCCCTCAAATTTTGCTGGCGAAATAATAAACCCCCTGGGGGTATTTCGAGGTAATACGGTCAGGGACGTATCCAGGATTTTTGAGCGGGGGGGGGGCTGTTTGTTTACAGAGCCCGGCGAACGGGGGGGGGGGGGCTCAGCCCCCCCCCTAAAATTTTACCTATACAGTGGCGGAATGGCGCCATGGCGCTGGCGCCATTCGTAGGCGCCACGCCATGGCGTCATTGGCGTTGGCGCTGGCGCCATGAACCGCCGATATGTATGTAAATATACATACATATAGAGTGATGGGCACGAAATTCAACGTATTTTACAGATGTTTGAGGGTGCAGGTTTCGATTTTCCGATAATTCCGGTGGACGGTGGAAAAATGCGCGCTCGCGCGCAAAATTTTTACATAGTACCTTGGAAATTAGTACCAAAAACGGCATTTTCCTCGATTTTTTCCGGTCTCACCCGGGAACGGGGGGGGCTGCAGCCCCCCCCCCCCCGCCCCCCCCCTGGATACGTCCTTGAATACGGTAGCTACACAAACTAGTTTGTGTAGCTGCAATGTCAATTAACGGTAACAAAATACATTATGTACATCATTTCGGGAGGGGGTATTTCGCGGTGGGGGTTTATTTTTTCCTCAGCCCATTTTGAGGAGGGTTAACTCGAGGGGGGTGGGGTTTATTCAAGGGGGATAATTCCAGGTAATACGGTATTTTTATTATGTGTAGGAGAGTTACAGCTGTGAAAAATCAAAAAAGTATATTCACATTCACATTATGTGAAAATCAAAAAGGTTTCTTCATTTATCATGATTGATGATGCAAAAATTGTCTGAAATTTTCAGAAAACGTGAACTATCCATGCTAATGTTAATTAAGCTGATAGCAATACAGTACCTGGTCGGTCAGATATGCAACTTTTTCTTCCAACCATAAAGAAACAAGAGGCTGGGGGTCCACCACAATTTTGCTGTTGCTCAAACAAAAATTATGATTGAAAAAATACAATGTCACACAAAAATTTATTACTGTTTAGTGGTCACAAGAATAATAGCCGAGACGCTGGGGTGCCGTTTAGGTCCCTTTTTGAAAATGTTTTGATATTTTCATAGATTTAAATATTTTTATTTTGAAACTTTGGTTCGATAATTTCATTTTCAAATGGATTACATACATGTATTACGGTTGTTTGTTTGATTTTTTTATTCTTGGCATAATTATTTCCTGTAAACTTGTGTAAATTTACGGCTAGGGCCCATTCCGCATGTAGACCAATTATTGGGTATATTGTTTTTCTGTTGTCAGCTGATTATTACCCGATACCCGGTTAGATTTTTACCCGGAACCGAAATTTTGATCATTTTAGAACCGAACCGGAACTGAGTTTAAGAACCGAACCGAGAACTGGAACATAAAATTTTCAGGAACCGAGAACCGATACCCAAACCGAAATGTTTTGGAACCGAGAACCGGAACCGAAAATTTTGAAATTCCCAACACTACGCCAGGGGCCAGATTCAATTCTCGCGTAATGCGCCCTACACGCCCGAAATCGGGCAGCCTCCCTACAGATTGTTTACGGTTGCCCGACACGCACGCACCTCCCGACAACACAATTCAATTGCGTGTCGGGAGACGCAATTCGGGTGTAGGGCATACATAATCAATTTGTAGGGAGGCTGCCCGATTTTGGGCACATCACTTAACAAAAATGTTTACAATGTAAAAAAGAAAAAATTTAGGTTGCCTACTGATATAATAAAGCACAAAAATTTGCCTGAACAAATCGCCGGACCGTATTTAACTAGCGGGTTGAAGCTGTTGTTTGATATTTACTGACGTTTTTTCACGGCGAGAAATGAACGCGTCCCGCCATTGTCACCCACTTTTCACATGTCTAGCTGGCTTGGTATAAAATGCATGTGCAGTGCATTGCATACCCTATCTTAATGAAAATGTGTCGTTGGCTGTACACTTTACCGTATACTATCTGAATAAAAAACGATATTCCACATATTTTTATCATCACATTTCATTACTTTATTGCATGAGTTTGTTCCACATATTTTAAATGACTTTATTTACTATTATTTATATACACATAGACACTGCGTACAGCGTCCAGTGTGATCAGTACATAGAAAATGTAGTGTATATATCAAAAATACGCGATAATATTGCAAAAAACGCATGAAACTTACAAAACGTTTTCACGCCCAGCAGCATTTTGCTATAGGGCAGATTTTTATTTTTATTTTTATTTTGTAGGCCACGCGCCCGACAAAACGCGTGAATTGAATTGGGAATTGGTTTGTAGGGTGCATTGCGCACATGACTCGGCTATGAATTGTACACGGTTTTGTCGGGCGTGTAGGGTGATGCGTGTAGGGTGTAGTGCATAACTTGCGAAAATTTGTAGGGAGAATTAAATCTGGCCCCAGGTATAATTAAATGTGTTCCGGATCAACATGCGGGATGGGTTTACATGCGATATAGTGCACTGCCTAAATTTACTTCCCTTTTTTATGTGTCTTATAGTTCCCTGTACCTAATATTTACGTTTCAACTAGGATTCAGTTGAATTTTTGGCTCAGTGAAGAGACATGAGGTGAATCCACTCGACATGGTATAAAAAATTCAGATTGACATTTCACAGACACAGAAAAATTCACCGATTTATTTATCTAGTGTTTCTGGCCTTATGCAATACCGTTTTTATTGAGTTTGCATATTGCCATCAAAAAGCTGGAAGAATTCCTCATATATTTCGATTTTATGTAGATGTGCCTGCAAACAGACAATCACTTGGGGACTTTCATTCTAAAAGTTCACATATCCAGATTTTTCGATTTTTCAAAATCGTATTTTTAAGTTTGGCGCTGGCCCGGCAGCGCCATGTTTGGGCGACAAAGCTGGCCCTGCACTTTTCAGATATCTCGGACATTTGTCTACAATTTTTGTGTCCCTAAATTTTGTCGGCTGGCAAATATTTTGGGAGTTATCGTTATGTCATATTTTGTAAACCACCCAAAATAAGGAGTAAATTTGAAAGTTTCCTAACGGTGCATCGCAGGGCAAAACCAATTACACCACTGAAAAGCCCTTTTCGAAAAGTACCCAAACCTAAATTTTCAAGTTCTATATTTAAACCCGTACTCGATTTATAGAGCAAAATATTTTTGGAAATTCACGTATGAACTTTTGGAAATGAAACTTTATTTTGTATGGGACAAAATTTTTTGGCTTAAGGTTTGTTGGCTCTTCGCGAGCGATCCGGAGCACGCGTGAACTTTTGGAAATGCAACTATTTTTTGGACTTGTGAACTTATGAAATGAAACTCCTGTGGTCTGGGATGGATATGTGAACTTTCGACGTGAAACTTCTGTTTTTCATAGGGGATTTGAGATGGATATGTGAACTTTCGATATGAAAATTGTGATTTTTCTGAAAATCGGTACCACTGTATCTCACGAACGAAATGGACTATAATGCTGATTTTTCTTCTTCTAAAATGTGAAAAACTATACGTAGAGGTCAAATCCACGCTTAACTCGATTTTTCTGGATTTGGCGCTTGTGAACTTTTGGAACAGGAGGTCCCCACTTATCATGTAAATATAACTAGGTAACCCTAATGAGTGTTTTTGAAAGTTGTTAGACAAAAAGTGCAAAAACAAATTTTCCAGCTTAAAGAATCATTCACATACCGTATTACCTCTAATATAAGGTATACCTTATATTGTTTTTGTCAGATTTTTCGAGCCAAAAGTTATGCCTTATATTAGAGGGTACCTTATATTAGAGGGTACCTTCAATGATTTTCACCAGATTTTAGAGAAATTTTACCAACAGTGAACAACGACACAATTCAATTTTTTCAAGTTAGAATGTACGAAATAGGTGGTACAGTATCACTACAAAATGGCAGAAGGCGACGAAGAGTTATCGCAGTGCCCTTCGGCACCATTTTCATCATTTTCCGCCATGTTTTGCAACCGTTTTTATGATTTTGCGCATTTTGGCACGCAGCCAGCTGTGCCTTATATTAGCGGTATGCCTTATATTAGAGGGTACCTTACATTTTTTTCGTCGGTTCAAAATAGCCAAAAGTTATACCTTATATTAGAGGGTACCTTATATTAGAGGGATGCCTTATATTGGAGGTAATACGGTAACTACATCAAAAATGAATCTATAATACACCATTTGCTATTCAATTTATTGCGTTCAAATGGTAAAAAACCAAAACTTGTGTCAAATATGAAATTACATACGAAGACAAAGAACAACAAAAGTAAAAAATTATTTTTAATCCAAGCATGCACAAAAAACAACAAAAAGATATTTGTGCCTACATGCGGCATGTCACAGTCGTTCTCAGGGGCAGCATAGCACCCCTCAGATTATTAAATAAAATTTGTCAAATATACCTGGAAAATTGCCGTTCCAAGTTTTTTAATGACTCACGGGCCTCTAGAAATTTTTCTGACGTTTGAAATTTTGCATAATTTTTGACGAATTTTTCTGACATTTTACATTTCTGGCATCGACAATTCACTTACATAAATTGACGCCGCGTCAACTAGTGTGTGCAGGACCCGTCGCCTAAAAAACATGCAATAACTGTCCCACCACAAAATCACCCAAGCCTATCCCGCACCCCCTTCAATGGCCCCCTGACCACCCACATCATCCCCCAAATCGCCCTCTTCCCATTCGTCCACGTCGTCAATGTCCCCTCTGGCTTGGCGCTGTGCCAATTGGTCATAGGTGAGCATGGCCACCCCCAATTGGTCACTAAGCGCCATGGGCTTCGCCATGCATCTGGGAGCAGTCTCAGAGCCTGTAAATGACTTGGAAAACGTCTAATGTCATGCAAAGCGTCTAGAGTCATGGAAAATGCCTTGCAACGTAGGTTTGTCATGTTGCAGGGCATTTTCCATTACTTTAGACACTTTGCATGGCATTTGACATGTTTCAGGGCACTTTACAGGGTCTGGGAGTGGCACCTGAGCCAACTGCGGGTTACTTGGATGGCTTCTTCGATTGAGAGTGAGTGGTTTGCCTGGAGGGGTTGGTTTTTTAGAACGATAAGTATTGAAGTGTTTGAAGTGATAAGTGGCTTGTAAAGTGATAAATGAAAAATCAAGTGACACGTGGTAAGGTTAAGTGGCAAGGTCTCGCTAGAAAGAAAACCTTTTTTTCAACGACAGGGGTTTTGAAAAACCTTTTTAACAGGTTAAAAAAAATAAAAGTTTTTTTTTCAAAATCTCCGAGACATAAATTTCACATGTACCCGTGATTAGGGTGTCAAAAAAATTTTTTTACGGAATACAGAAACGGAAAATTTTTTTCAGCAGCCGGAAAACGGAATGTAAACGGAAAAAAATTTGCACTTGGCGGAAAACGGAAACGGAAAAAAATTTCAGCGGCCGGAAAACGGAAAAAGAGGCCGGAAAAACGGAAACGGAAAAATCAAATTTGCACGGAAATGGAAAAACTTGCTGAAATTTTGCCGGAAAATGGATAAAACTGCGCCGCGGCCCAGACAGAGTTAGGGTCATGTTTAGTGATGGAAAAGCGCCATGGCGCTGGCGCCTGGCGCTAGCGCCAAAGCAAAAAGCGCCATGGCGCTTTTGGCGCTTGGCGTTAAAACGCTCTGGCGCCATTGGCGCTTGGCGCCAGGGTCTGAGAAAGCGCCATGGCGCTTTTGGCGCTTGGCGCCATTTTCTGGTGGCGCTATTGGCGCCTGGCGCTGGCATTTTAAATGGCGCCAAAAAAGCGCCAACCACATTTATAAAAATTGCTATAATATTGTGAAATCGACACTCCAGTTGCTCAATTTTGAGAGCAACTGAATAAATATTGATTTGTGTAAGCGTGTTATGGGACATTAATAGGTAGTTATAAAATATTGATAAATATTAGGAGACAACTTTATTATATACAAAGTACACAAGCATAGGTGTCTAAATGTGTTTACTTTTTACTCAAAAGTCCTCATATTTGGAAGTGGAGCAAATACTTTTGTTTGCTCAAAAAATGTACTGGTATTGTATTCATCCACCTGTTTTTTCATTTTAAGCCTCAACTGATAAACATTGATAACTAAGAGTTGATTTCAAGGAAATGGATTTTTATATTTTCTAATCGCCTCGGACACTTTCCCTTCCTGAATGGTTCCCCCCATCACAATGGTCAAATGAAAAAATTATTCACCTGGGGAATTATTTGAGCAAATACAGTATTTACTCTGTTTGCGAGTACATGTATATTTTCTTCCAGTAAATGTAAATACATTTTAACTACTATGAATACAAAAAATTGCTCTGTATAGCAACAAAAATACCATAAATTCTTGAATAAACCCTACAATCACTCCAACTGTTAGCCAAATAAGGAATAAATAAACGTCGCTTAAATAAGTCCACCCAGCTGTGTGAGGAACATTGGACTGTTTGAACATGGTTGATTAAACTTTTATGACAAAAGTTAAATTGACTACATGGACATCAGCGGTACGTCACAGCTATCCATTCATTATTCAACAAACGAATTCAAGAAAATCTTTCTGGTGCTGGCGCTATTGGCGCTTGGCGCCATTACCCTCTGGCGCCATTGGCGCTTGGCGCTGAGGTTCAGAAAAGCGCCATGGCGCTTTTGGCGCTTGGCGCTATTTTGCTCTGGCGCCATTGGCGCTTGGCGCCGTGGGTAGGAAAAGCGCCATGGCGCTTTTGGCGCTTGGCGCTAAAAGCCTGGCGCTTTTTCCATCACTAGTCATGTTGTTATTGAAACTGTAACTGTATCTAGTGGAGGGTAGCCATTTTTGCGCTGTAACTACCTGCATTTGATTGTTTTTTGAGATGACATTTTTTGGTAAAGCGCTTATCCGACTGCAATAAAAGCATAACTTTTGTATAGCTATCCGACTGCAAACTTTGCACTGAAATAATTTACCATACCCCATCCAAAGTAGTAAAGTAATGTATTTTTCGTCTCGTCACAATGCACTGCCTTCATCATGGAACAATCAAACTGAGAATTGCAAACATAACTTTTTTCATCAAAATATGGTCACATTCTGTGTAAAGCATGAGCAAATAAAAGTTTTTTTTTCAAAATCTCCGAGACATAAATTTCACATGTACCCGTGATTAGGGTGTCAAAAAAATTTTTTTACGGGAAACGGAAACGGTACATTTTTTTCAGCAGCCGGAAAACGGAACGGAAACGGAAAAAAATTTGCACTTGGCGGAAAACGGAAACGGAAACGGAAAAAAAATTTCAGCGGCCGAAAACGGAAAAAGAGGCCGGAAAAACGGAAATGGAAAAATCAAATTTGCACGGAAATGGAAAAACTTGCTGAAATTTTGCCGGAAAATGGATAAAATTTGCTGCAATTTTGCTGGAAGTGGAAAAAATTTGCAGTAATTTTGCTGGAAACAGAATTGTTTTTACATCATTGACAATCTGCATGAATTTTTACCAGTTTGGCTGATCAGAAAACAGACAGTTGAGCCAGAAAAAGGTAAAATGAGGCGGAAAAATGGAAAATTGAGGCGGAAAATGGAAAAAAGGCAGAAAAACTGGAAATTGAGGCAGAAAACGGAAAAAGGGCAGAAAACTGAAAATTTAGCCGGAAAATGGAAAATGAGCCGGAAAAACGGAAACGGAAAAAAAAGTTGCCGGAAAACGGAACGGAAAATGGAAAAAAATTTCAGCAGCCGGAAAACGGAAAAAATTTGCAGGCGGAAAACGGAAACGGAAAACGGAAATTTGACATCCTACCCGTGATTAACTGTAAAAATTAATCAACGTAAAAAATTTGACTGTAAGCAGAAGCAAAAACATCACATTCATCGGTACGGAAAATCGCCCCCCCCCCCAACCGGTCTCAACTGCTGCTGAATCCACTTTGGCAATTTCCTTCGTTTATCGGCGCGGGCGAACCTCCGATCTGCCAAAATCATAGCTCCGTAATCATGCTTGCCGCGCAGCGCCCTGCCCAGACATTGGGCGGCGGCTCGCAGCGCGTCGAACGCCAAGAAGTCCGCCTCGCCGATGCCGCACCTGGTGGCCGGGTTGGACTAGGTAGTGTGAGGGGGTGAAAAATGGGGAAATCTGACGAGTGACAGGGAAAGTGGTCTGTCAAGTGGTAAGTGGTAGTAGGTTAAGTGACAAGTGACAAGTGATTATAAGCGACGAGTATTTTTGTATAGATTTTCATCTCAGTCGAAACGCCATATTTCTTACCAGCTGTAACTAGTCCACTTATCACAAAATTGACGACAGAGGTGGATGCTACCCACAGGGGTAACCGTTCAGTGAACCCGCATTAACTTCAGATTTCCGTTTCCGAATGAACATTCAGATAGTCATATAATACGAAATAACGGTCACTAACTCAAATAAATTCCCCGGAAATTGTGATTAAAGTTAAGTAAAAAAAGAATTTTGAATTATTCCACCAAATTTCACGGGCATAAACCCCCCCCCCCAAAATCTAACCTATCCCTCATATACTCCAGCCTAGCCCTCAGCACCCTCGACTCAGTGTACACATACGGTATGCCCAACATCAACACAGCGCGACCCAAATGATGGGCGAAATCGACCCCCTCAGCGACTTTTCCCCGCGCCACTGACATGAAAACTGCGCCGCGGCCCAGGCAGAGTTGGGGTCGTGTTGTAATTGAAACTGTCACTGCAGCTATAACTGTATCTAGTGGAGGGTAGCCATTTTTGCGCTGTGACTACAGCATTCGATTGTGTTTTTTTGAGATGACATTTTTCGCTGAAGCGCTTATCCGACTGCAATAAAAGCATAACTTTTGTATAGCTATCCGAATGCAAACTTTGCACTGAAATCATTTACCATACCCCATCCAAAGTAGTAATGTAACGTATTTTTCGTCACAATGCACTGCCTTCATCATGGAACAATCAAACTGATGAGAATTGCAAACATACCTTTTCATCAAAATATGGTCACATTCTGTGCAAAGCATGAGGTCATTGAGTAGCTCAGCGTATTGAGTACATTGGTATTGTATTCGAATGCTTCTGATACTCAGAGTATAGAGTATTGAGTACTTCAAAAGCATTTCTACGCCGTATCAAAACCGCCGTATCAGAACAAATAGAATACAAAACAGACTGTATTTGATGGTTACAGTTTGTGAAAGACTGTTACATTCCGAAACTGTATCTACAAAGCGCAACTCTGTAAAACCGAGTCGCAAGCGCGCACGTAGCTCGAAAGGGCTGCCGATGTTTCAGCATTGTCTTGCGTTTCCATGAAAATCAACTTGTGTCTGCGCGTGACGGGTGGGCTTAGTTTGGCAAATTTCCAACAAGAAATTACAAGCGATTTGATGTAATTTCTCGACTTTCGCGTATTGAGCTTTCCGAAACGGATAATCCAAATTTTGATCTATCGCTCCACATTTGTTGATAAATTTGACGAAAATCGAGAGCGAGAACTATCTACACAGCCACAATGATTACAATATCAATTTACCGAAACATCACAAAACCGATCAAACAATAAAAAAAAATTTCACTCGCAGTAAACGATTCTCGCTTGCAAAACTCACTTGAGGACATCATCAATGAGACCGTGTTCGTACCAAGCGCCAATTACAGACTCCATATATTCGTATGATGTAAAAAATACGACGATGCCGTCACCCACCGTTTGGCACATTTCCAACAGCAGTGTACCTGTGAAAAAAATGAACTTTTCAGTTAAAAAAGATGTTTAACTTTAAGATGTTTGTTTCAGTTAAACTTTCGTTTTACTTATGCAGTGTGTAGACAGTCCGGATGTGCAAGAATATTAGTTGTCAATGGTGGAAAAAGAGTTTATGTAAATAATTTTGAATTTTTTGAATTTTGAATAATTAAGCCGTTTTTCATTTCTTCTGCAATTTTTCTTTCATTTCTTTGAAGCAATTTCACCAACGGAAAAGCGCTTAACAACGCACCAAAATCCATGCTGGCTACCCCCGGACCCAAATCAATTATCACGTAAGGCGCCCGACACCCTATAATAGCATGAAATTGGGCGCCTTCAGGGCCGTATCCAGGGGGGGGGCGGGGGGGGCTGCAGCCCCCCCCCCTCCCGGGGCGAGACTAAAAAGTGACCGGAAAATGCATCTTTTTCAACGTCAGCGTAAAAAATTTTGCGCGCAAGCGCGCATTCTTCACCAGATATAAGGTATTATCATCGGATTTGTTTCATGTGGCCACAAATCATTATAAATACACCCAATGTTGTGTTTTTTTGCTGTTTTGTATGTATATTTACATACATATACAGCATTCCATGGCGCTGACGCCAACGCCAATGGCGCCATGGCGTGGCGCCTACTAATGGCGCCAGCGCCATGGCGCCATTCCGCCACTATGTAGCTAAAATTTTAGGGGGGGGGCTGAGCCCCCCCCCCTCGCCGGCCTCCGTAAACAAGCAGCCCCCCCCGCTCAAAAATCCTGGATACGTCCCTGGGCGCCTTAAACCCTAATTGAACCTGGCCTTGACTGACCATAATTTCTCACAACGGCCGCGTCACTCCTGAGTTCATATTTGCTAGTGATAGCTACTTGATCGTTGCCTTTGGCTACAATCAGTGGCAAAATACAGGGCCGCGCCAGCGACATTCCAAGGCTAGCCTGAGAGTGAAATAGGGTGTTTGATAGGGTGCTGCACTTTGATTTTGATTTTTTTGGTTGATATTTTCGATGTGAAATTTCAAAATGATGCTAAAATTTGAAACTTTTTCATTGAATTTTTTTTTTTGTATAAGTTTTCTTGCTCCAGATAGAAATTTAGGTATCCCACCACCCACTAGACCCCTGGTGCCGATTTGACATGCATATTACCACTGGTGGTTGTTTTCATTGATTTTGTGTATTTTTAGTGTCTTTCATGCATGCTATCATAAATTAATAAGCTGTGATATGTTATTGTAGTATAAAATATCCAGCCAATGTGGTTCCACATAGGGTTGGCCGATGGTTTTTTTTAAACGTTTTTTTAAAAAAAAACAACGTTTTTTTAATAAAAAAACATGACATCCGAAATGTTTTTTTTTTTTTTAAAACATCGGCCAAAATTTTTAGTACTAAGCACTAGGTATTTTGCAAAATTTTTGCGCGCAAGCGCGCAATTTCACACACAAATTGACATTGGTGGTTGTTTTCATTGGTTTTGTTGCATTTTTAGTATCAAAACATCCATTTCTATGTTCTACCATGGGTGAATAAGCCGACATATGTTGCTGTAATATATAATATTGAGGTAATGTGCTTCCATGTACCTCCACAGTGTGTAACTTCACTCCCAAAGTAACAACCTCCTTTTATAATCTTGTTTGATCACCATTCCGTGCCAAACTTTACCTGAAGTCACGAACATTCGACTATAAGGCGATATACGAACGATATGTCAACGAAAAATGGATATTTTTGACACAAATCACCACTTATAATGCTATCCCATGGCTCCACAGCCATTATATGGTCATATTTAACATCACAGAGTATTGCCAGTGTCTGATATACCTATATATGTTGACACTAGGTCATATCTGGGAGCTTTTAAAAAAAAAACGTTTTTTTTTTTTAAAAAAACATCGAGTTAAAAAAAACGTTTTTTTTCCAACCCTAGTTCCACATACTTCTACAGTGGGAAACATAAGTCTCAATGTATTAGCCTTCTTTTATAACTTTATTTAAGCACTATTTCAAAACTAACTTTACTTGAACTCACGACCATTTGACAAATAGCAATTTACATAACGAGTCAGCATAAAAAGTGGATTTTTTAGCATAAAACCCCACTTAATATGCTATCCCACGGCTCCACAGCCATTATGACTATATATCATCACAAGTACTGCCACTTGTACGATATACCTGTATATATTGACTCAGAACCATATTTGGGAGCTTTCTAGGAAATGTCTTGAGATTTTTTTTTTTTAAAGCGAAAAAAGCGCATTTTTAAAAAAGCGGGGCCCTTGAAAAAAGCGCTTTTTATCCATCCCTACTTGTAACCAACTTAATTGCTTAAGGGCATTTTGCAATACAGCAACATATGAGCATATTTGAATATATTCAAATTTAATGTTTAGTGGTTATAAATATTCCCAGCACAGCTAAATATGCATTCCAAAAACAAACACTTTAGGCTCGTGAACCAGGATACCACTTTGACAGTTTTGCTAGTGAAATGATTTGTGTTACATGCTGTATACTCCGGTTACTTAACACCCTGCACGCGTGGTTCCCGCTGGATGTGTGCCAACGATGGTTAACGCGTGCGAGTTTCATAAAAAGATGACAAAATTGATTGTTGTTATAATGTTTTTCATTGACATATTCACATCGATGAATTTTCTTAAATCTTTTTACGGAAATCGCATGATTTAACATGATTTAATAATCATTGGCACACTTCCAACACGAGACATAAATCAGTGCGAGGGCAGAGTATCATGTACGCCGACCGCCGAGTATACTTTGCAGTCCACACTGAAGTCTGAAATCTACCATATCAATTCTGAATACCGAAAAAATGGTCGATATTCGATATTTTTTCAAAATGTTCGATATTCGATATGAAAAAAATAGTCGATATTCGATGTTTGATACGATGTACGCAACTGACAAACACAGTACGCAGCATCGCAGCCTGTCTTATAGTCACGTGCCCCCAAAATCCACAAACTGAACGAAACTATAAACCATAGCGAGTTTGCGTGGTTTCGTAGGTTTCAAAATAAAATAAAAAGTCACTTCAAACCGGAAACTCCAAAACGCACCATGACGGCGGGTGTAAAATCCAACATGCGCGGGTACATGCCCAGCGGCGACAGGGTGCCGGATGTGATCAGAACTGATTGAAAGCGAGTGAAAATTGGGCGGATTGCCAACGCTGCGTCTAGACATCTGAAATGGGGGGGGGGGTGTTATAGGGTGGAAGGTTTTAGAAAACAAAGATAATTTTTGAAGGAACCTTTTCAGATAAATAAAATATCAAGATTGTAGATTTTTTGACACAATTTTCATCAATCGTCAATTACATCTAAAATCAAAAGGGAAAACTGGAGTATCATATCAAAAAGACTACCGGAAATACTTAACAAAAAAAAAACGAAATTGCATTTCTCGTGACTTGTGCATATCTGGAAGCTTTTAAAAAAGCGTTTTTTTAATATAAAAAACTTTTTAAAAACAGCGTTTTTTATTTAAAAACATGGCGTTAAAAACGTTGTTTTCCAACCCTAAGAAGAACCCCGGCAGGGGTCCAAATCTACAAATCCCCTGCGACAAATCTTCAATTTGTCTGTAAACAGTACAGTAAACCAAGGACGTAGCCTGGGGGGGGGGGCGGGGGGGCGCCGCCCCCCCCCGTTCGCCGGGCTCCGTATACAATCCGCCCCCCGCTCAAAAATCCTCGCTACGTCACTGCGGTCAACCAGACAGTTCGGTAACGGGTAAATTACGATGAATCGTCCACGTTTCGGTAGCAGACGGTGAATCCTGCCGCCAAATCCCGAAATACTGCAAAACCAAAAACATCCCACCTCAAATGCATCACGGCCGCATTTCTCTCATCGGCCGGTTCCACAATCATCGCAAAACCTTCGCTATAAGTCGCCGCCAAAGTTGCGAAATTGGCCAAGGCATTCAAAGCGCTGAAATCTGCCAGGTCAGCCAATTGTAGGGTGCGTAAAAGTGACGCCAGACGCTCAGAGCAGAAACGCATCGGTCTGAGGTAGGGTTCAAACGGGATTGACTTTTCGGGATCGGGATTGACTTTTTGAGATTTCGGGATCAGGATCGGGATTGGGGTTTCGGGGTCGGTTACGGGATCGGGATCCCGTTTGAACCCTAGTCCGAGGTTCGAGTTGATGTTTTGAGCTATTTAACTAGCCATGGAAACAGCAATGTTTTTGAAGCTACTTGATTAATCAATCAATTTACAAAAATCAATTTTTTTCAATCAAGTTTTTCAATATTGCCGAAATGTGAGTACAGGAAAACGATAATGGATTGAAGTGGTACATGATGTAAATATTCTCATACCGTAAATAAGTGGTAATTATGTCGGCGATAATTATGTCAATAAATATTCGTATATGGGTTGTTCGTTGAGATTGCACATCGGAAAGAAAAGCCTATGCACACCACTGAATGCAAAAAAGGCAAAAAATAGGGACCCCCCCCCCCCAAAAAAAAACCACGCACTTTCTCTCCACGCCCACCCTCATCTGCACATCCTTCAGCAGCGCCGCCGGCGACTCCACAATGGCAGCCCCGCCCCCAGCCGCGGCCACCGCCCTCAATCTGTGCTTGGCGTACTCCAGGGGGCAGTCCCAGACCCTGGAAAATGGCCCGTAAAATGGCTAACGGCATGCAAAGTGTCTGACGTCATGCAAAATGCCTTGGACAATTTCAGATGCCATGCAGTGGCAAAAATCATGTAAAATGTAAAATGTCACGCAATGTGGTTAAAATCATGTAAAATGTCACGCAAAGTGACAAAAATCATGTAACATGTCATACAAAGTGGCAAAAATCACGTTTTGTTTTATTTTACCGGTTATTTGACATTTTGCAGGTCATTTAGCATGACTTTTACATGACATTTTCCATCTTCCAGGGCGTGTTACAGGGTCTGGGAGTGGCACCAGCAGGCGGCGCATGAACGCGGCAAAGTGCCCGGCTGTGCGGATGGCGCCCGGCATGGACTCGTCTAGCAACGCGCTGGGGAGTATCGGGTTGCCGAGGAGCTGTGGGGGGGGGGGGTTGGGAGTGAGTGGTAAAGTAAAGTAAAAAGTGACAAGTAAACTTAATCTAAAAATCTTTAAAGAAATGTTTTTAGGGGTCTCCAATAGGGGGCTGGGGAATGGGGCTGCTATAACCCAGCTATCTTTCTTTCCTGATACGAACATTTGGCAGATATCCCGACCCCCCCCCCCCTCAAATCAGCCAGCTATCAGCAACTTCCTATTTTTTTGTCTAAACCAATGCACAGTTCCAAATTCAATCAGCAAAGTATTATCAACGGGGGTCTCCTAGGGGGGGGGGCTGCTCCCCCCCCCCCAAATCCGCCAGCTACCTATCCATCCCGGAGGCCGCTCAGCTATCTATCTATCCCGAGGCAAAATTTTCGGCTAGAACCCCCTGCCCCCCCCTAAATCGCTCAGCTATCTACTTCTCTGGAGCGATTTTTCATAATATTTGCCCCAATTTTCTCTCAAAATCGTTAATATTCATACCATTCATGTCTATATACCTACTTTTAGCCATTTTTAGCCAATTTTTGCTACTCTCTTAACCTGTTTTTAGCGATTTTCCCCCTTCGTGCCTTCTATGCATTGAAAAAGCCCACATACTTTGCCACCGCGAGCCCCCACCCAAGCCCCCCCAGTAAAATTTTTCAGCTATCTATCCCACCGGAGGGGCGATTTGCTATCAATCCAGCCCCCGCAAAGGCCAAAATTTGGAGACCCCTGATTATCAACCGAAACCTGAAACACAAAAAAAAATTTAAAAAACCCACAACATGTTCATCTCTTTTCCTCCTAGCCTCCGCCATATTTTTCAACATTTGTTCATACTCCCGCTGCAGTTCGTCGGCGCGCGCATTCCGCATGTCGGCGATCATTTTGTCGATTGTATCCAAATTCGACGCGCATCTGCGAATCGTTTCCGGCTCGAGGGAAAGTAAAAATAGATATTTTAGTGCAGACTTATCAGGGCGCCGCCCCTCCCCCCCGCCCTGTTCACTGGGCTCCGTGCACAATCGGCCCCCCCCCCAGCTCAAAAATCCTGGCTACGTCCCTGCACATATGGTTCAAACGATATATCGTATCGAATATCGGATATCGACCATTTCTTAATATCGCATATCGATATCGAAAATTTTGAAAAAAATCGAATATCGATATCGAAAAGTCATATCGTTCGAACCCTACCTACACATTATATTTATCACTTAAAAATCATCATAAAATTATTCGCGTCATTGAATTTACACATAATCCCCCATTTTTCCAGAAAAATTCAATTGAAGACAGAAATCAACTGACGTCCATCAAACTCAGACTCAGGAAAACTTTCCCCAAAAAAACCGTTTTCAAAAATGCCCACCTGACAAGAGTATTCTGCCTCAAAGAAACGGACATACTTTCAACGCAAACATCGTCGATATTATGTGCTTCGTCGAAAACAATCATAGAAGCTCTGGGCAAATCCGCTGAGACTATTTCCGCGATTTTTGGATCCAAAAGGTAGTGATAACTGTAGACAATGATTTGGGCGCGGGCGAGCGCGTGTCGAGTGAAAAAGTACGGGCACCAGCCCTTTTTTCTCCCTGTGAGGGCCGTATTATGGTGGCGGTTTAATAGGAGAGGAGACAGTAATTGAAGCGTTTGATTCCGTAACCCGTTAAGTGCAAAAGTGAAAAAAATTGAGTTAAGTGCGGATCTGACGTATATGTATATATTTCTTCGTGATAAAAAAAAAATTACCTCAATATCTCATACCGTTCCCGAGATATCGTTTTTTGAAAAAAATGCAATTTTGCATCAGAAACCCGTTATCTGCAGCCCAAAATAGGTGAGTTTGCACTCGAAACCCGTTATCTACAAAAAAACTATCATTTTTTGCACCCGAAACTCGTTATCTGCAGAGAAAAAAGTTTGCATCCGAAACTCGTTAAGGATTTAGTATGGAGGTGTCAAAATCACCATACAAAAATGGAGTTTGCATCCGAAACTTGTGAAGGAAATCTGTACTGGTTTTTATGAATTTGCGCCCGAAACTCGTTATCTGCATGCATTTATGCTGATGTGACGTCAAACAAATCATCATAACTCTAGGTATATATGCCGGCCAGAGGGTTGTAAGGATGGAAAATGTAGAGAAATTCATGAACTTTTCAAAAAGTTTCGGGCAAGCGTTGTCACTAGAAGCATGCCCGCGCGGGCCAATGTCAAAGTTTCAAATGCGATTTTCAAAAAACCCAAAAACGTGCAGATAACGGGTTTCGGAATCAAACTCCTCAATTTTTGAGAGGTATTCACTGTGTGGACTGGAGATGCTAAAAACGTTGTTTTTAAGCAACATTTTAAAAAACGGCTTCGATTCATGTTTTTAAATAAAAAAACGTTTTTTTATAAAAACAAACATCACTTTAAAAGTGCATTTTCTGAGAAATCTACCCATCCATGCATGTATAGTAGTGGGTACTTAAGACCACTTAGGTGAACGGTATAAACGAAAAATTTTCATTATGGAAAAAAAATGTCAGTGGTACCTCATTTTTGACATTTTTGACACTTTTCTCAGGTACCCACTTAAAATACGCACGTATATCCCGTAAGTCATCCCTCGCACTAAAAAAAAAATTAACCCAGCTCTTTCAAATCATCCAAGCTATAAACTCCATTTGGCATCACAAACTCCCTGCCTTCAATGTCAAAACATTCATAAAAGGCGCACGAAGGCACCGAGGGGTCTAATATCCGTTTTGCGCGCACAAATGGGGCAGTTAAAGCCAGACATTTTCCATCCACCTGCAAAAAAGTGTGAGTTTTGGATAAAAAACAGGTTGTGTTTAACACTGCATATTTAGTAAATCACTGTAAAATATTCTGTGGGTGGGGGGGGGGGGGGGGTTCAAATTCAATACATAGGCTCTTTCAAGGTGTAGAAGGAAGAAAATGGAGCAAAAATTAAAATTAAAAAATTTTACCATTGTCGCCATCTGTCGGGTTCCGACAATGGCAATTTTTTTTTCTCAAACGTCTGTAACTCTTAAACGACAAGCACGATTAATCTGCAATTTGACATGCATATACGCCTAGGTGGTATGTGTACTTGGCCATTTTATCTGATGAATATGGATATTTTTACTTGAATTACTGAACTTTTTCATGTTGTCATGTGGGCAAGATATATAGGCTAGAAAGAATGCAATGCATAGTAGGGTTCAAACGATATATCGTATCGAATATCGAATATCGGATATCGACCATTTTTTAATATCGAATATCGATATCGAAAATTTTGAAAAAATATCGAATATCGATATCGAAAATTTTGAAAAAATATCGAATATCGATATCGAATATCGACCATTTTTTCGATATATCGAACCTGTGTTGTGTCCCCAAATTTACTTTTCATTTTCATTTTGAGATGTTTATGGTTGATCTGATGTGCTTATAGTATTGTATTTGATGAGTAAAAGTACAGTATTTATAATGTCATTGTTGTGGGAGTGCTAAATTTGAAGCCAGAAAACGCTGATATACTTTTTTTTGCAACATGCCCTTAAGCAATTAGGTTAGGATGAACTGTAATATCTACCAATTGTTATTTGTCTGATACACTTTGATTCATCATGTTTTTCTTCTATTTTCTACAATTGAGTGATGTAAAGCTTGTTAAAATCACTTGCACCATTCAAATTTCAGTAAAGAGATGATTAAACATGTGTGCAACCACATGAAAATACAATATGCCACTTGAAATATGCCTTGCTATACCAAAAGCATACCGCAATATCGAATATCGAAAATATCGAAATATCGAATATCGAATATCGACCATTTTTCAATATCGAATATCGATATCGAGGTTCCATATCGTATCGATATCGAATATCGAGTTTCAGAAAAAAATATCGAATATCGATATCGAAAATTTTGAAAAAATATCGAATATCGAATATCGATATCGAAAAGTCATATCGTTTGAACCCTAATGCATAGAAAGCAGAAAGGGGGAAAATTGCTAAAAACTGGTTAAAAATAGGCAAAATAGGCTGAAAATGGCTAAAAATATGTTTATAGATATGTGTACAGGCGAAAGCCGCGATTGTGGACGTGAAAACCTATAAAATTGTATGAAAATTAACGAACTTGAGCGAAAATTGGGGCAAAATTTCTAAAACAATCGCTCCAGATAGGTAGGTAGCTGAGCGATTTTGGGGGGGGGGGCTGGGGGGGGGTAGCAGCCAAACATTTTGCTCCAGGATAGATAGCTGGACATTTCGGGGGTGAAACCCCCCCCCCCCCCCACTGACTATACAAACCCATGACGGAAATCATTCACAAAGCCCACCTGAGATCCAAGTTTTGCACTGGCAACGGATTCATTGATGCACAGATTTTTGCGTGCACTCAGAGTCACCGCTAGCATTTTCGGCGCGGCGCCATTGCTCGATTCGTAGAAACTGGAAAAGTAAAATTTAGATTGGAATGTAAAATTTTCGAGAGAAAATGTCACTTTGATTAGACATTTTGAAATAAAAAATACATACAAATAAGAAGAATAAGAAAAAGAAGTTTAATTTTGTGCCAGAGAAACAGCTGATAAATGGGGGGCAATTTTGGAGGCATTTTATTAATCTTGATAAAATTACCAAATAATTCACTTGAAAAAATTTTTAGTGTTAATCAATTCACCAGTAGCTTCAAATGGAGTCAAACAATTTAGTCTAAAAAAACAAACAATTTTCTAACCTAAACAAATGCTTCAACTCTCCCATAACTTTGTCAATTTCAGGTATCGTCCGTGAACAATACACCAATCTAACCAATTTTTCTGGGTGATTTAGCATGTATGCCAGCCCCAGAGAAAGTATAGACACCGTTTTTCCTGTAAATGACGATATTTCAGGGGGGTTCTGAATGTTAACTTCATTTGTATATGTAGTTTTAGTTTATGTAATTGAGTTTTGTGTTTATTTTGGTGACATGTATCATGTTTATTGACCTCATGTGTATCATGGACATCGTTTATAGCTACGGCGTCAGGAGTAAATAATTTGCAAAAATAAATGTACGGTGAAGAATACCGGATATCGCGTCGCGTTTTTTGGATCAGTGCCAACTTTCAGTTGCATATTTGACATGGCGCGCTTAGAGAACTACGTATACGGTTCGTTGACCACGTTCATTCCAGAAAATTGTATAACAACAAACCACTGGAATACACACAAAAACGCTCAATCACGGTACCCCCCCCCCCAAAAAAAAAGAAAGAAATATTTCCGAACCAGTTCCAGAAGACATTTCTAAAAGTGCATGCGATTTTGCATCGAGTGCCTTTTTAAGCAGCAGCATATACTGGTATTGTTCCGGATAAATATAATCGTACGGGAATAAAACCCGCAGACCGCCAACGTCTATCGGTCGCATTTTCGAAACTATTTCTCGGCAATTTGAACTTTTTTCTTTTTGGGAGATTTTACTAGCGGTTATGGCTGGTGGTTTGCTTCGCTTGGGCTTTTTATTACTCTGTGTGAGTGCAGTATTTGCAAGTGAAAAAAAAACGTTTTTGTCCAGTGATCGGCGGGTTACTTTATGTGTTTGTGTGATATTTAGAAAAGTTTGAAAAGGCTGATTTGTTTTTGACAATACATAAAAATTGCCACAGGAACACGTCAAATCAACTTCATTTCATGGGGTATAAAACACCACTCTTTTGCATGGTCAACAACAGAGAATGCCACCTTTATATTCAGGAATGGCAAGTATCATTTTTGTGCCGAAATACTAAGTTGGGACAAACATCAGCAACAACAAATAAATAATTATCTGTGTATAAATATAAAAATCATAAATATTTTATTTCACAAAAATAGGCAGACATACAGATAAGATAAATGACATAACATTGGATGGGCTGTAATGGAGGGGGGGAGTTGCAGTAAGGTGTGTCAAACAAACATAGAAGGTATTTAAAATGTTTCTGCACTTTGTCAATCAAGCAGAAAAAATGTGTTATTGATGTAATAAATACACACAAGTGCTGTAGTGACTACTGTATTTCCTCGAATTACCC
The DNA here is from genome assembly GCA_964036195.1 of Sphaerolaimus hirsutus. Lineage (NCBI taxonomy): Eukaryota > Metazoa > Nematoda > Chromadorea > Monhysterida > Sphaerolaimidae > Sphaerolaimus > Sphaerolaimus hirsutus. The sequence goes on from OZ038458.1 coordinate 1,746,788, forward strand.
CCCCCCCTTGAATTAACCCCCTTGAAATACCCCCAGGTGTTTTTGAACTAGGACAAAATACCCACCCCCCCTCGAAATACCCCCCGTCTGGAAAAAGGTACATCATATAAGGTACATATGATGTATTTTTTGATGTAAATTTGCATCGCAGCAACACATAGACTAGTGTATACTGGGGAGACACGATACACAGCAAAAAATGGATCCGTGATGCGTGTGGAAGCGGGCTGGATGCGCGTGAAGCGGCGCGCTTCCACACGCTTCCACACGCTTCCACCAACATCACGAGATTCTGGGTGAAGTGTCTTCCACACGCTTCAGATATCATCACCACGCGCTTCACGCGCATCCAAACATGTGGAAGACACTTCACGGCTCTTGCGCTTCCACACGCTTCCCCCGCGTATACATTTGCGTGGGAGCGCCATGTTAAGAAGCGTGAAGTGCCTTCACGCAGATTTTCGTGATGTGTGTGGAAGCGCTGGCAGCTTGGTGAAGCGTTCGGGAAGTGTTGGCGTGAAGACACTTCCCGACGCTTCACCGCGCATCCACACACCAATTTTTTGCTGTGATACTCTACAAACAGATAGGAGTTATGTCTTCGGCTGGCAGACGGCCAGCTGAGAACTTATGACCAACTAACTTAAGACGTGATGACGTCATGAAGACGACGTGATTGCGAGAGATGATGATGGTGACGAAAGTGATCACGTCATGTTGGAGTGTTTCCTCCGGGAGAATGTACGGCGCAATGTCGTCAGAGTATATGTGTACCTTCTATATCTACGTTGATACGTATGGAAATATCATGTGAAGTAACCTGTATCACTGTTTTGGGTACGTCAAAGCCCATTCTTAAAAACCACCCTTTATGAAAATTTCTGGCGAAATAACAACCCCCCCCTCGAAATGCGGTATTTTAGGTAATTGAAGGTATTAAAGGAAATACGGTATTTTAAAACATCGGATACCGTAAAGTATTTCCTCTAAATACCCCCCCCTCGAAATACCCCCGTCTCGAAATACCCCCCCCCCCCTCAAAATAGACACTATGAAATAATTACCCACCCCCTCGGAATACCCCCCCCCCCCAAATTGAGTGTACAGAGAACGTATACAACAAAACTGCGGTTTGTGATTCGGGCAATGCAAAACACACGTTAAAAACAATGATTTGTTACGTTATGACATTGTTATACGCGGCGGACATCACACTTAGTATGAAAACCTACCATAGCCCATCTGAATAATGAACCAAAACTTTTACATTTTTTCATCATAATATTTCGTTTTTACTATGAAATAATTTATTGCAAAATTTATCAATACAAATTTATTCATAAAATTATGGTAGGTTTTCATACTAGGTGTGCATTCCGCCAAGTATACACACTTAAATAAGTCAATAGACTCTTATATATAGCGGTTATTGTTGCATTTTTCTAAGTCTGCGTACGTTACATATGACAATTTAGTACTGGAATTTTAAAAAAATTCTGGCGAAATAATAAGCCCCCTCGAAATACCCACCTCGTTTACCGTATTTCTCCGTGTAAACCGCCCGGGCGTTATACAAAACCGAGGCACTTCTCGGTAACCTTTTTTAAAAACTTGTATAACGCCCGGGCGTTAAATCATTGCGAGGGGGGCGTTATGCAAGGAAAAATTTTGCTTAAATATTTACATAATTTGTGTTCCCTCCTCGTGTGCACCGAATTCAATGGAAAAACGTACATTCCGCAGAATAACAATGCGTGCCGCAAGGCACAACGTTCAAATAGTTCAAACCAAGTGGACCTTTCATTACCATTCAGCTTGATTTGTCCTGAAAATATTCCCACTTGGCTAATGTTTTTGGAACCAAGCATAGCGCCCCGGGGGCGCTATACAGCTGTATAACGCCCCGGGCGTTGTGCACGGGGGGGCAGTTTACACGGAGAAATACGGTAACCCCCCTCAAAATTTTCACTCTGAAACAGTCAGCCCCCGGGAGGAATTAAGAGAATTAAATACGGTAAGTTTTTGTGTATTTTATTCAGTTCCCCAGTATTCCTGATATCTGTGCACTGATCTTAAGCACAGAGGAAAATTGTATGCTCAGTTAGCGACAGTTACCTTTTTGGTATCGTTGTAAAAAAAATGCCAACAGTTAATAAAATACACAATCCACAAGTACACAAATGTAGGAAAAAAACACCACAAAAATCAACAGCCACAATGTCCACATGGTCAACAAAATCGAATGCAAGGGTTTTCAATGGGGGCTGTGTGTAGTCCCGAGTTGTTAAAAGTACTGAACTTTTTCAAAGTATACGTAAAGTATTGTTTTTTACTCACACCCTGAGTACTGAAAATGCAAAGTAAATTTTTTTACTTTTACTCATGAGTAAACATTAGTAAAATACTTTTCTGCCCAGTGAACATAAAAGTGAGTATTTTCGATGAATTTTGCCCCAATTTTCACCCAACATCACTAATTTTCGTACTTTTTTGAACATTTGAACCCTAAAATTCACTAGTTCATGTGCTATTTGCCATTTGAAGCTATTTTAAGATTTTTTTCCCTATTTATCGCTATTTTTCTCCCTTTTCCCCATCTATCCCTTGAAAATGCCTATAACAAAACCTATCTGAAATAGGTTTTCTGTACTTGAGTACTTTCAAAAAGTATACATAAAAGCGAGTACAGGTACTTTTTTCAAAGTATACGTAAACATATCTATTCAGTACTCGAGTATACGTACTTTTTGAGTAAATGTACCGTATTACCTCGAAATACCCCCACGGGGGTTTATTATTTCGCCACCAAAATTTGAGGGGGGTTAATTCGAGGGGGGGGGTTATTCGAGGGTCGTGTTTTTTCGTCAGAAATTTTCGTAAGGATCGTAGTAAATAGTAGGCATTTGAAAGCCCAAAACAGGTAATAAATGTGTCCAACCAAGATATATTTGGACATAAAAACGTAGATTAGCTATACAAACATGTCCATGTGTAGCTGCAATACAGATAAACAGTAATATACATCATGTACATTGAATACATGACGTATTTTTTATGTACATGACGTTAACGATGGCAATCCCTCCGAAAAAAAGTATTTAAATTTTTAAGTGGTTTTTCCAAAATTTGGATTTGAATTTTCAAATTTTTCCTCAAATTAATTTTTGAATTTCAAATGTAATTTTCGAATTTTTGAATTTTCGAATCTTTTTGGGCAATTTTTGAATTTTTTTGGGTAATTTTTGAATTTTCCTACATACTTTTCGACTTTTTTTGAAAAATATTGAATTAAGAGATTTAAGCTGTTAATTAGTTATGTTGGAATAGTTATGGGTGCTTGGTGCATTCCTGCACATTCCTCAATGTGTGATGAAGCCACCGAAGTCAGCGTCTTCTGCCACCGAATCCGGCAACTCCAAGACCGTAGTGAGAAACGGCCTTTAGAGTGGTTTGATTTCCCATTGTAGCCGAACGTCCACTTGTCGACAGCCAAGTTGAGTTTATTTTGTGGTTGCATGTTGAAAGGGGTTTTGAGATTGTTTCAGGTACTTTATTCAATCAGATACAGCTTGGATACAAAAGCGCAAAGTTAGCGAGCTTCCTAGTCGAAGTTTCTATCGCTAGCTTATTTTCTGGGTCGGGACTGGGGTCATAAGACTGAAGTAAAAACTTCCATAGTAGCCGAGACACAGAAATTGTGTATAAAAACATGGCTACAATAATTCCCTAAATACAAATGCACAAATAAGACATAAATGCAACAATAAGACACATTTAGCCGAAACAGTTGGCTTATGCTGTGCGTGCATACATTCAAATAATTATGGTAAAGAAATACTAGGTACAAATTGGGCGAATAGAAAAACTATTAATCTTGTGAGGCGCGAAGTCGGCAAACTCGGCCGATTTACTAATCTGTTTCAATTTGTCAGAAAACATTGACGCACTTTGGAAACTAATATGTTAGAGCTGGGAATTGTAAGTAGCAATGTAAATGTTCCCAATTACGTAAGTAGAGCAGGGTATATTCAACATAACAATAATCACTTCCTGGAAACGTATATTTGATAATTGGCAAATTGGGACTTATTCAAGGTAAATGGGTATATTAATTAAGCAGGGTTAATATCATATATTTGACATAATTTGAGCAGGGTATTACCTTAAATGTCAAAGTAATATAAACATAAAGCATTGAAAGGCTAATATAATTATGCCTATGCAAAGGGCTTGTTGATTACGTACCGTAAATGCTAGTCACTCACAGGGCACCAATTCTCTATTAGGACGCTGGCCTAAGTAAGTACGTAGAACATAAATAATTACAAGATTTGAGTTTCCCAAATTGCAAGCAAACCATGTAAATGTATATATAATAATAATCAGAAAATTATGGTGAATCGAATGAGCCTAATTTTATGTTCATAAACCTAATAATAACTTATTTGTCCTTTTAACGTAAATATTCCACATAAACCTATCAATAACTTATAAAACACTTTCCTAATCAAATATTCTCCATGGATAAATAATATAGTGCGGGAAATATATTTGTGTGGTAAATTAATATAGTGCATGAATTAGAGATAATTGCGTGGTTGAAATATATAGTGCACTAAACATATAATTGTGCAAATAGACAAATGGGTAAAATAAACCTAATTATCAAATCTCTGTATTTCTTTATCCATCCATCCTGCTACGGTCAACACACAATGTGACGGGGTCTGCCCATAGCTGGAATTGGGGGTGGCTGTTATGAGGGGGGGGGGGTGGTCCACCTGACTTTTGTGTCATTCCATTCTGTTGTACATTCACTGGTTATGTAATTGCAAAAAAAAAATATGACCCTGTATTTATGTGATTTTTATTTATATGTTTACCATAAATCCTTGAATAAGTCCCTCTTGAATATCTCCCCCTCAAATAACTCCCCCTCGAAAAATTCCCCACAAAAATCACTGACAAAAAATACCCCGCTGGGGGACTTATTCGAGGATATACAATATTTATATTAAGTAAATATATGATGGCATGTTTAGAACAATTTATTTTACATATTGAAATACTGGGTTAAATTGGCATAATGAACTTATACACCACTAATCCAACCTCAAAAATGGAATCTACAGGTTGTGCAGATCATTTTTAGTAATTAACGGTCCAAATCAGCCAAGAAATGGCTGAGTTATTAAGCTTAAAAGTCAACTAGCCAGATCAGCCATGTAAAATCAACACCTTTTATAGACGTTCTTGGGACTGGGGGACGATTCAGTAAACAAAACAATTTAGTTGACGTGCTACAGAATGGGGCGACACAAAGTCTGGTGGACCCACCCTCTAAAATGCCTTCCCCGATTCCAGCTATAGGTCCACCACAGGTGCCATTTCAATATTCAATGACATTTTTTTGTTTCGATAGACTGTTTCAGACGTACCGCGATTCCGCGCATCAATTATCGATCGATTTAGCACATAGAACCTAAGAATGTGTTTTATGTCCTTGAATTCCCTGAAAAATTCGAAAATTATTTTCGAATTTTTTCAAAACAAAATCGATTTTTAAGTGTTTTTTCCAGTGGTGGAATAAAAATTCAAAAATTCCGAAAAAATTCGAAAATTCGAAAATATTTTCGAATTTTTTTTTGCCATCATTACATGACGTACATCATTCCGAAGGGCGGGGGTATTTCGAGGGGGGGGGGTTATTATTTCCCCAGCCGATTTTGAGGGGGGGGGGGGTTAATTCGAGGGGGGGGGGGTTAATTCAAGGGGGGGGATAATTCGAGGTAATACGGTAAATACGTTTTAACACCTATGGTGTAGTCCCCCGAATCGGCGAATCTATTTATCCATCACTGTTTGTTAATATTGCTATCTACCTATCGACACCAAATTACTGGAGACCCCCGATCAAATGCACAGTATTCCTCAAAATCCGAAGAAAAAACTCAAACAACTTTTCTGTGTTTCCGTATTCTCCAATAGGAATCTCATTTGAGTTTTGAGTATTTCAAAATCATTGAGTTTCTGTGTTTCTGTGTAGAATAAAAACACAGAAACACAATGAGTTTTTATGTTCAGTTCGTGTGTGTTTTCCATCGTTGGAAATCAGATGGCAAGTTACCTATTCGAGTTGCATTTTTAGGGGATACCTCAATTTTGACTTTGAATGTCACTGCTTCTTTTGATTGCTTGAAAGTGTAATTAGGCACTAAAATTGCTAAAACTGAAATAAGTTCACTGTTTGTCTCCTTATTTCTTTCTAGTTCACAATAATGTCATGTGACTAAACTCGGCGGACATGAAACGAATCAGCGATTCGGCCCTTCGTTACCAATGACGAATGTTTTTTAATTTGAACTTGAATGGACGGATTCCATTCGGTTCACGATATATTTGATTCAATCCCTCTTTTTATGCGAGAACGATGTGAATTTGATAGACAAATCGTTATAGTAAGTCGGATTGTTAGGTCTTAGGTAAGATCTTATCGTCGCAGTCCCGACAAATTCATTCAAAAAATTACGTATGAACTTACCGCTGCATCCAACTTACTGTTGCGTTTTATATGAACGAAGTAAAAGACGCATGATTTCCGATCGCGTCAACGATAATGACCGCAGAATGCAATTAAGTCAACACAAGTGTCAACTCGTGTGTGGGCTGCCATTAGCGACCAATTGCGGTCGCTGAATCGCATTCCGCAGCCATTTTGGTTGACGCTGACGGAAATCCTGCGTCTTTCATACTTGGTAACATTCTCGCAAACGATAACTTGGACGTGTGCCAACTAAGAATATACGCAGTCGTACGAAAATTCCTTAGACCATTGACTTCTATAATGTCCGTCGAGTTTATAATATGTCAAAGACATTTTTGAGAAGGTCGATGGCATTATATCACATGGGTTTTTTTCATTTAAGACGAATATGGAACAGCCGAACAGAAATACAGGTGAACAAACACATGAGGTAATTCATTTCAATATATTTACATAGCATTTGAAAGCAGTTGTTAAATATATTCACTTTTACTTAAACACATACATAAAATACCCATTTATATATTAAAAGCATTTGTGTATGTAAACCAATTTCAAAATGTTTATTTTATGAAGATTCTTCTTGTATTTTGGAACATCCATGAATTGATGAATTTTGAGGTATTCTGGTGATTTTTATCATCTGATGTTAAGCTGTGTTAAAAAGTAAATATCTTTCTCCCATGCTTTAAGTACTCTGAAACAACGCTTTTTGGAAACTCAGCAGACTACTGTATTTCCTCGAAATACCCCCCGGGGGGGTGATTGTTTCATAGTTGTCTCGAGAGGGGGGGGGGGGGTCAAACGAGGGGGGGGGGGCTATTTCGAGGAATGTTGTGCCAAATTGATCACTAGGTGTAAAACCTGGTTTTGAAAATCGGTAGAACGAGAGTAGACCCAAGCGTAACACAGACATTGAAGATGAAAATTTTCACTTTAAATTTTTTTCCTGGAAAAAATTGAAAAAAATTTTCAGTTTGATTAGTGACAAATTTACATCCCCATGGTTTTGGTGGTGGGTTAATTCAAAATGATTTGTTTCACCAAATTTAATATACCTTTCAGAAACTACTGCACTTTTAACAACTCTGCATCTTCAAGATTTCTCCATATAAAATGATCGAACAGCAGCTTTTCTACATCATTCAAGACATCTCTTGTAACTTAACTGCTAAAATTTCACATTCTTTCTATTTTTATTGAATGCCACTAACTTTTTACCAGAAACAAAGTAAGATCAAGATTTTGGAACATCTTGAAGTTGAGGGATTTCCCCAGCCAACCAATGAGGCGAAACAGTGATGCTACTTTCTGAGCCAAAATCACTGCCATTATGGATTTGGTGGTGCGCATTGATTGCCGCCACATTATTTGTGGCTGATGGAACGGAAATATCTGCTGGTAAGGTTGACTTTATGATTGTCTGGATGCTTGAAGAAAGTGAGAGCTTTACTTAATGGTCTATCAATGGTCAATAAAAATTTGCGCAAGCACTTCGATTTTTTTGTGAAGCGCATTTCATAAATGATTTCAATAGATAAATAATTATGTTAATCAGATGGCATTCACCAGATATAGTCCACTGGACAGATACACACATGTTTACCGGATACAATCTGAATGAAAAAAAATCGCATCACATTTAGCATTTTAGCAACAAAAAATGATTTACCGTATTACCTCGAATTAACCCCCCCTTGAATTAACCCCCCCCTCGAAATACCCCCCCTAAAACTGAGTGTAACGTGAACGTACATGACAAATACCGCAGTTTGTGTTCTGTACAATGCAGAACACACGTTAAAACTGATGATTAAGTGACGTTAGGGAAGGGTTTTTGTGTATATACAGTTATAGATGCCTATAAACACACATACATCTATGTAATTGTTCGATTTTTCTACGTCTGCGTATGGGAAATTTTCGAAAGTTTCTGGCGAAATAATAGACCCCCCCCTCGAATAAACCCCCCCCTCGAATTATCCCCCCCTCAAATTTTGCTGGGGAAATAATAAACCCCCTGGGGGTATTTCGAGGTAATACGGTAGGTACATTTTTCCTCATAATAGGTTTCTCTTTCATCTGACTACTTTCAGTTGCACGTGTGATGATTCCCACAGCATTTATCTGATGATATTTTCACCAAATTGTAGTTAAACATATTTATGTTGAATCAAAAATACATGTACTTAAGTACTGAGTAAATACATTTACAGTCCCTCTGAAAAAAGTACTGATATCTTTTATGTATACTTTTTGAAGGTACTTGAGCACAGAAAATGTATTATGGATTGAATTTTTATAGGCTTTTTCATACCTAGAAGGAAAAAATGATAAAAAAGCTAAAAAAGGGAAGAGTTGCCAGACAATGGATATATACCCGAAATCCTCAAATAAAACCCCAGAGAAGTTATTTTTTGTCAAAAGTTCTTGTGGGGGGAGTAAATTGTGAGAATACCTATACAATTGGAAGTAATATGGTTAATATGTAGTCAATATAAAACCACATCCAAATTCCAGATACCGTATTACCTCGAAATACCCCCATGGGGGTTTATTATTTCGCCAGCAAAATTTGAGGGGGGGTTAATTCGAGGGGGGGTTTATTCGAGGGGGGGTTTTATTATTTCGCCAGAAAATTTCGTGGAATTCGTAGTAAAGAATACGCTATTTCTTACACAAAAACGGTAATAAATGTGAGAATATAGGTTATATTGTGGCTATAGATGTACATCTGTACACAAATGAGCGTATAAGAGTAGCTGCGATGCAAATAAGTAGTAATAAATACTAGTGATGTTAAAGGCACCGGGAAAAATGGCACCGCACCGCACCGGCACCTTTGCCAACGCATGAAAAGGGCACCCGGCACCCTGGGGCACCGGCCAGAAAATGGCACCGCACCGCACCGGCACCTTTTGGAAAAAATGGCACCGGCACCGTAGGGCACCGGCGGGTTGCCGGTGCTAGCACCGAAAGGCACCGCACCGGGCTGGAATTTCTGAAGTAAATATCGGGCAGTTTCTCAGTGGTCTCACCTTTGGAAGTGCATATTTCGATGAATTTTCAACCGCTTTTGACGGTTGAGCACTTAAAATGACCAGAATGATGTGGCAATCACTTTTATGAAGCAATTACAATGATTACAAATGAAAGATAAAATATTTAATTCACTGCAATGTCCACAGCCACTATTGTCTACTGATCGGAGTCGTTGCTGTACAGAGAATGGAACTATCTCTGTCATAAACTGACAACAAATCTTGAACAAACAAGTAAGATAAATATAAAATATAAAAATGATTTAAAATTCAACAAAATTTTAAATTCGCTCATCAGATCACGTATCGGGTATAATGGATTTCACAGTAGGTATATTTATTTGATGGGAGGTTTACAAAATAGGCAAAAACGGTTGGGTAAATATATCGCTGTTTTTTGAAATATGAATAAGCACATACTATGGACAAAATTGCACAGCACATGAAGCCTTGGCCGGTGCCTTTCCCGGTGCCTTTTACTTTGGCCCTGGTGCTAGCAACTTTGGCACCGGCAACAAAATGGCACCGCACCGCACCGGCACCGGTGCTATTCTGTAAAAAATGGCACCGGCACCGGCATGGCACCCCTGAAGATTGCAATGGCACCGCACCAGCACCGGTGCTGGTGCCCTTCGGTGCCCAGCACCGGGGCACCGGTGCCCCGGTGCCTTTACATCACTAATAAATACATCATGTACATTGCATACATGATGTACATCATTCCGGAGGGGGGGGGGGGTATTTCGAGGGGGGGGGTTTATTATTTCCCCAGCCCATTTTGAGGGGGGGTTAATTCGAGGGGGGTTAATTCAAGGGGGGGATAATTCGAGGTAATACGGTATGCATTTTTCAGTCTCAAAACTGCGCTTTCTTGTAGATGGCCAAACCGTGGCGGCACTGTCAATTGATGTCACATCTTCAACGGTTCCTGCTAATGGTACTGCGACTGCTGCCACAACAACTGTGAATGCTACTGATCCGCCGGTAAGCTGATGCCTGATAGTAGTGGTTGCAAAGGCATGAAAATGGCTGCAGTAGCGATGTTGAAGGCACCATGGAATATGTCACCGCACCACACCAGCACCTCTGTCATTCCTTAGAAAAAAAGGCACCTGACACCTTGGGCTACTGTTAAAAAGTCACAGTATTAGCACTGGTGCTATTCCAGTAATGATGGCAACCCCCCCGGAAAAAAGTATTTAAACTTTCAAGTATTTTTACTAAAATGAATTTTCGAATTTTTGAATCTTTCCTGAAAATACTTTTCGAATTTCGAATTTAGTTATTGAATATTTGAATTTTTTTGGTAGTTTTCTAATTTTTTTGGACACTTGAAAAAAAAATAGTTTTCAAATTTTCTCTGAAAAAATTGGATTTAAAGAATTAAATGCCGTATTTGGGTAGTTTTCATGTTCAGATAACACTTAAACCCTGATTTACAGTTAAAGTCACAGAAAGTACTTATGTGGACCAATTTATGCTTTGATTTCACACACTCATCGATCAAAAACAGGGAAAGGCAATGAAATGAAACATTTTCAAAAGCAACACCAATACACACATAAATCACCTGCAGCTTCTACACAAACTTTTTACAATTCACTTGAATTATAACCTTATTTTCTAGGGACAATGGGCCCTGTAAAATGCGCTGTAAAATGTCAAATGTCATACAAAGTGTCTAAAGTCATGTAAAATTTCCTGTAAAATTGCAAATGTCATTCAAAGTGTCTAAATTCATGTAAAATATCCTGTAAAATGGAAAATGTCATGCAAAGCATCTTATTTATGTCATGTAAAAGTCCCTGGAAAATTAGTTGTTGGTTGGCTGCAGTTGGTTGCATGTGCAGTGCCCGTTTACCTGTGTTTGAATGGCTTCCAAAATAGACAAACATCTTGATCGATGAATGATCGATGATCAGTTTGTTTTTGGATGGAGCGGCGTCCGTTTCAGCGAAATTAGGGTGACATGGTTGGTATTGTTCAGGCTTCTTGGTGCATTTCTCCACGGAATTGCTGCGGTTGCGCCACCAACATTTACATGCTTTTTACGCTTTTTATGTGTCTTTTTACGGCTCGGTCAGACGCACCGCAAATCAATTGAGGCGTCTAATTCTAAAAGTCGACAAGTCCAAAATATGAAAATTTTGAGTTAGGCCCGGAAACGTCATCTGGGGCTACTCCCGCACATTTTTCATAATTTACATAAATTTTTGAATTGTATAAATTTTAAATTTTTAAATTTTGTAAATTTTTTCCATACATTTGTTACTAACGATGGCAAACCCCCTGGAAAAAGTATTTCAATTTTCAACATTTAACACTTTACAGGGCATTTTATGTCACGTTTCACACTGTGCATGACATGTCACATTTTACACAGCACTTTACAGAGTCCAGGAGTGCGTGCATCCTAGGGTCAGATTTAACCTTCAAGTAATGCACCCTACATGCCAGACAAAATCAAATGTGTAAATAAAGCAAAAAATAATTCTATGGAGTTGATCCATAAATTTGAAAACAATTGTTGAATCGCAAATTTTATCATAACATTGTGATGTGATGTCACACACATTGGACAAACAATAATTATTTGTCATCAAATTTCTTGGCAATCCGCCAAACTTTCCTCTTTTGATCTCAAGTAAAGGCATTATTTTCAATTTTGTATACCTACCTAGTTATTGTGCATGTCTGTATATTCACTGCTCTCTAGCTTCACGTTTAGGGAAAAATGAAAAACATTGTGAAAAACACGTTTGTCTTCAAATTTATGGGTCAGAATCCATAGAATTTGCTCAAAAATGTCCCAGGGGTACTGCAGTGTGGTACCCTTTTTGTTGTCGCCAAGGTGCCTGGCAGTCACCCCCTATATTGAATGATGTCGAGGTACGTAGTGAAGGTAGTTATGTAAAGGCACTGGGGCACATGCATCGATGCTAGTGCAGTATACCTTTGCAAATTTCAGAGGAGCCCTGCCAGTGCCAGTGCCATTTTTTGAGTATCACTGGTGTGGTGTAGTACCCTTTTTGAGTTTGTCTCTGGGTGCCAGGACTAGGGCCAAAGAAAGAGGCACCTGAAAAGCACTGACCAAGTATCCATGGGCTGTACAATTTGACCACATTATGTGTTCATTCATATTAAAAAATGGCAATACACCCAACGGTTTTAAGTCTATTTTGGAAAAAAATTGCCTGCAAAATGTACTGTGAAATCTCCATACCCCATCAGAAGAGGGTTGCATTTGAGAAAGCATAAGGGGCTTTGTGCAATACATAACTACATGAATGCACTTAATAGGGACTAGAATGTATGAAATAGTATATTGAACAATACCCATTCATAACATGCAGGATGAATGCTTATATGCTTCAAATAAAACAAAGACATATGAACAGTCCATGGCAGAATGTAAAGAATTGCTAGGTGGCGTGCTCGTTAGCTTTTCAACAGAGGATGCAAGAAACAAGGTTATTGAACAAATTCCAAGTTATACTGGAAAATACTGGATTGCAGGAAAGTATCAAAAGTGTATTGAGTTCACAGAAGACAGGAACTACACATCAGTTTATGATCTGATAATTAACGGTTTGTCAACTCCTGAAAATTCCATATAACCTTGAATGACATCCCAAAGTATTTATCATGCTGTCTAATCATTAGATATACATTATTCAGCCCATATTTTATGATAGCACAGTACAAATGAATATTTTTCTCAGTTCAAAGCATTTGGGTTTTATATCCAATGGTAATTCATTCTGTCAAACAAAATTGGAAACAATAAAGTAGCCAGTTTACCACAAGCCCTTTTATTTTTGCTCTGGAGGAAACCCCACGTCAAACTGTGCTATCTGTAGGGTGTCAACAAAAACTTTTTTTATGGAAAACAGAAACGGAAACAGAATTTTTTTGCACTTGCCGGAAAACTGAAACAATTTTTTTTGCATGTGCCGAAAAACAGAAAACGGAAAAATGAAAAGGTGGAAAACGGAAATGGAAACAGAAAAATTTGCTGAAATTCTACCAGAAACATAAAAAAATTGCTGAAATTTTGCTGGAAATGGTAAAAAGAATTTGCAGAAATTTATCCGGAAATGAGGAAAATTGCTGGAAAAAGAAGAAATAAACATAATTCAGAACCTGCATGCATGTTTACCTGTGTTGCTGAAACATACAAAAGAAAATTTAGCTGAAAAATGATTAAAAATTTGAAAAACAGACAATTGAGCCGGAAAATGGAAAAAAAGGCGGAAAAAGTGAAAACTAGGCTGGAAAACAGAAAATGAGCCAGATAAACGGAAATGAAAACAAAAAAAAAATTGAGCAGCTGGAAAATGGAAATGGAAATGGAAATGGAAAAAATATTGCCTGCAGAAAGCGGAAACAGAACACAGAAAACTGAAAGTTGACAACCTAGCTATCTGCACTACCTTTAAAATCTGTTTCCAGATGAAATAAATTCTGCCAACACTTTTCCTATCACTACTGTCTATTATCCCTCCCAATCACCACCATCAATTTTCATAAGTTTATCCCATTAAAATTGAAAATGAATATAAGTCTCAAAGGGGAGTTATTGTTTTAAAATCATTTTAAACCTAAGGGGTTATTTAAGGCTTTTTAGAGAGGAGGATTTCTTTATCCATCAGACTTTTGCATCAAATGAATGATCAATTCACTGTGCAATTTGGGTAAATTTAGTTAAATGAATCATTAGTTGGAATAGAAATTTCGTAAATGAAGCATAAAATCCATGAAAACCAACAGCAAATTATTCACTTTAATATTGCAGAAGGCATAAAAACACATTTTTCATTCATGTGATATTTTTCATACCCATCAAAGTGGGGCAGTTTTTTGAGGGGAGTGATTTATTCCTCACTTAAGCTAACAGGGAGTGTTGTTCAAACATAGGTATTAAAAAAGATATCTGATACACAACAAATGTCACAAATTCTGCACTTTTCAGCATACCCACTCCAGCACTGCCACACAATGTTGCCAAATAAAACTGTCATTACAACACCCTGCAACCAAGAACATAAATTCATCTGCACATACCCATGCAAGGGATCAGTTGCAACTGGACAAACTGATGGTGAATCTACCACCAATGCACAGCCTGGCATTCCAAATGAATCAATAACAACTGTGCCTGGACAAACTGATGGTGAATCTACCACCACCAATGCACAGCCTGACATTCCAGATGATTCAAAGACAACTGTGCCTGGAGAAACTGATGGTGAATCTACCACCACCAATGCACAGCCCGGCATTCCAGATGATTCAAAGACAACTGTGCCTGGAGAAACTGATGGTGAATCTACCACCACCAATGCACAGCCCGGCATTCCAGATGATTCAAAGACAACTGTGCCTGGACAAACTGATGGTGAATCTACCACCACCAATGCACAGCCTGGCATTCCAGATGATTCAAAGACAACTGTGCCTGGACAAACTGATGGTGAATCTACCACCACCAATGCACAGCCTGGCATTCCAGATGATTCAAAGACAACTGTGCCTGGACAAACTGATGGTGAATCTACCACCACCAATGCACAGCCCGGCATTCCAGATGATTCAAAGACAACTGTGCCTGGACAAACTGATGGTGAATCTACCACCACCAATGCACAGCCTGGCATTCCAGATGATTCAAAGACAACTGTGCCTGGACAAACTGATGGTGAATCTACCACCACCAATGCACAGCCTGGCATTCCAGATGATTCAAAGACAACTGTGCCTGGACAAACTGATGGTGAATCTTCCACCACCAATGCACAGCCTGGCATTCCAGATGATTCAAAGACAACTGTGCCTGGACAAACTGATGGTGAATCTACCACCACCAATGCACAGCCTGGCATTCCAGATGATTCAAAGACAACTGTGCCTGGACAAACTGATGGTGAATCTACCACCACCAATGCACAGCCTGGCATTCCAGATGATTCAAAGACAACTGTGCCTGGACAAACTGATGGTGAATATACCACCACCAATGCACAGCCTGGCATTCCAGAAGAAACAAAGACAACTGTGCCTGGACAAACTGATGGTGAATCTACCACCACCAATGCACAGCCTGGCATTCCAGATGATTCAAAGACAACTGTGCCTGGACAAACTGATGGTGAATATACCACCACCAATGCACAGCCTGGCATTCCAGAAGAAACAAAGACAACTGTGCCTGGACAAACTGATGGTGAATCTACCACCACCAATGCACAGCCTGGCATTCCAGATGATTCAAAGACAACTGTGCCTGGACAAACTGATGGTGAATCTACCACCACCAATGCACAGCCTGGCATTCCAGATGATTCAAAGACAACTGTGCCTAGACAAACTGATGGTGAATCTACCACCACCAATGCACAGCCTGGCATTCCAGATGATTCAAAGACAACTGTGCCTGGACAAACTGATGGTGAATCTACCACCACCAATGCCCAGCCCGGCATTCCAGATGATTCAAAGACAACTGTGCCTGGACAAACTGATGGTGAATCTACCACCACCAATGCACAGCCCGGCATTCCAGATGATTCAAAGACAACTGTGCCTGGACAAACTGATGGTGAATCTACCACCACCAATGCACAGCCTGGCATTCCAGATGATTCAAAGACAACTGTGCCTGGACAAACTGATGGTGAATCTACCACCACCAATGCACAGCCCGGCATTCCAGATGATTCAAAGACAACTGTGCCTGGACAAACTGATGGTGAATCTACCACCACCAATGCACAGCCTGGCATTCCAGAAGAAACAACCACAACTGTGCCTGGACAAACTGATGGTGAATCTACCACCACCAATGCACAGCCTGGCATTCCAGATGATTCAAAGACAACTGTGCCTGGACAAACTGATGGTGAATATACCACCACCAATGCACAGCCTGGCATTCCAGAAGAAACAAAGACAACTGTGCCTGGACAAACTGATGGTGAATCTACCACCACCAATGCACAGCCTGGCATTCCAGATGATTCAAAGACAACTTTGCCTGGAGAAACTGATGGTGAATCTACCACCAATGCACAGCCTGGCATTCCAGATGATTTAAAGACAACTGTGCCTGGACAAACTGATGGTGAATCTACCACCACCAATGCCCAGCCCGGCATTCCAGATGATTCAAAGACAACTGTGCCTGGACAAACTGATGGTGAATCTACGACCACCAATGCACAGCCCGGCATTCCAGATGATTCAAAGACAACTGTGCCTGGACAAACTGATGGTGAATCTACCACCACCAATGCACAGCCTGGCATTCCAGAAGAAACAAAGACAACTGTGCCTGGACAAACTGATGGTGAATCTACCACCACCAATGCACAGCCTGGCATTCCAGATGATTTAAAGACAACTGTGCCTGGACAAACTGATGGTGAATCTACCACCACCAATGCACAGCCCGGCATTCCAGATGATTCAAAGACAACTGTGCCTGGACAAACTGATGGTGAATCTACCACCACCAATGCACAGCCTGGCATTCCAGATGATTCAAAGACAACTGTGCCTGGACAAACTGATGGAGAATCGACCACCACCAATGCACAGCCTGGCATTCCAGATGATTCAAAGACAACTGTGCCTGGACAAACTGATGGTGAATCTACCACCACCAATGCACAGCCTGGCATTCCAGATGATTCAAAGACAACTGTGCCTGGACAAACTGATGGTGAATCTACCACCACCAATGCACAGCCTGGCATTCCAGATGATTCAAAGACAACTGTGCCTGGACAAACTGATGGTGAATCTACCACCACCAATGCACAGCCTGGCATTCCAGATGATTCAAAGACAACTGTGCCTGGACAAACTGATGGTGAATATACCACCACCAATGCACAGCCTGGCATTCCAGAAGAAACAACCACAACTGTGCCTGGACAAACTGATGGTGAATCT
The DNA here is from genome assembly GCA_964036195.1 of Sphaerolaimus hirsutus. Taxonomy (NCBI): domain Eukaryota; kingdom Metazoa; phylum Nematoda; class Chromadorea; order Monhysterida; family Sphaerolaimidae; genus Sphaerolaimus; species Sphaerolaimus hirsutus. Next base: position 1,764,326 of record OZ038458.1, read on the forward strand.
ACCACCACCAATGCACAGCCTGGCATTCCAGATGATTCAAAGACAACTGTGCCTGGACAAACTGATGGTGAATATACCACCACCAATGCACAGCCTGGCATTCCAGAAGAAACAAAGACAACTGTGCCTGGACAAACTGATGGTGAATCTACCACCACCAATGCACAGCCTGGCATTCCAGATGATTCAAAGACAACTTTGCCTGGAGAAACTGATGGTGAATCTACCACCAATGCACAGCCTGGCATTCCAGATGATTTAAAGACAACTGTGCCTGGACAAACTGATGGTGAATCTACCACCACCAATGCCCAGCCCGGCATTCCAGATGATTCAAAGACAACTGTGCCTGGACAAACTGATGGTGAATCTACCACCACCAATGCACAGCCCGGCATTCCAGATGATTCAAAGACAACTGTGCCTGGACAAACTGATGGTGAATCTACCACCACCAATGCACAGCCTGACATTCCAGATGATTCAAAGACAACTGTGCCTGGAGAAACTGATGGTGAATCTACCACCACCAATGCACAGCCCGGCATTCCAGATGATTCAAAGACAACTGTGCCTGGACTAACTGATGGTGAATCTACCACCACCAATGCACAGCCTGGCATTCCAGATGATTCAAAGACAACTGTGCCTGGACAAACTGATGGTGAATCTACCACCACCAATGCACAGCCTGACATTCCAGATGATTCAAAGACAACTGTGCCTGGAGAAACTGATGGTGAATCTACCACCACCAATGCACAGCCTGGCATTCCAGATGATTCAAAGACAACTGTGCCTGGACAAACTGATGGTGAATATACCACCACCAATGCACAGCCTGGCATTCCAGAAGAAACAAAGACAACTGTGCCTGGACAAACTGATGGTGAATCTACCACCACCAATGCACAGCCTGGCATTCCAGATGATTCAAAGACAACTGTGCCTGGACAAACTGATGGTGAATATACCACCACCAATGCACAGCCTGGCATTCCAGAAGAAACAACCACAACTGTGCCTGGACAAACTGATGGTGAATCTACCACCACCAATGCACAGCCTGGCATTCCAGATGATTCAAAGACAACTGTGCCTGGAGAAACTGATGGTGAATCTACCACCACCAATGCACAGCCCGGCATTCCAGATGATTCAAAGACAACTGTGCCTGGACAAACTGATGGTGAATATACCACCACCAATGCACAGCCTGGCATTCCAGAAGAAACAACCACAACTGTGCCTGGACAAACTGATGGTGAATCTACCACCACCAATGCACAGCCTGACATTCCAGATGATTCAAAGACAACTGTGCCTGGAGAAACTGATGGTGAATCTACCACCACCAATGCACAGCCCGGCATTCCAGATGATTCAAAGACAACTGTGCCTGGACTAACTGATGGTGAATCTACCACCACCAATGCACAGCCTGGCATTCCAGATGATTCAAAGACAACTGTGCCTGGACAAACTGATGGAGAATCGACCACCACCAATGCACAGCCTGGCATTCCAGATGATTCAAAGACAACTGTGCCTGGACAAACTGATGGTGAATCTACCACCACCAATGCACAGCCTGGCATTCCAGATGATTCAAAGACAACTGTGCCTGGACAAACTGATGGTGAATCTACCACCACCAATGCACAGCCTGGCATTCCAGATGATTCAAAGACAACTGTGCCTGGACAAACTGATGGTGAATCTACCACCACCAATGCACAGCCTGGCATTCCAGATGATTCAAAGACAACTGTGCCTGGACAAACTGATGGTGAATATACCACCACCAATGCACAGCCTGGCATTCCAGAAGAAACAACCACAACTGTGCCTGGACAAACTGATGGTGAATCTACCACCACCAATGCACAGCCTGGCATTCCAGATGATTCAAAGACAACTGTGCCTGGACAAACTGATGGTGAATATACCACCACCAATGCACAGCCTGGCATTCCAGAAGAAACAAAGACAACTGTGCCTGGACAAACTGATGGTGAATCTACCACCACCAATGCACAGCCTGGCATTCCAGATGATTCAAAGACAACTTTGCCTGGAGAAACTGATGGTGAATCTACCACCAATGCACAGCCTGGCATTCCAGATGATTTAAAGACAACTGTGCCTGGACAAACTGATGGTGAATCTACCACCACCAATGCCCAGCCCGGCATTCCAGATGATTCAAAGACAACTGTGCCTGGACAAACTGATGGTGAATCTACCACCACCAATGCACAGCCCGGCATTCCAGATGATTCAAAGACAACTGTGCCTGGACAAACTGATGGTGAATCTACCACCACCAATGCACAGCCTGACATTCCAGATGATTCAAAGACAACTGTGCCTGGAGAAACTGATGGTGAATCTACCACCACCAATGCACAGCCCGGCATTCCAGATGATTCAAAGACAACTGTGCCTGGACTAACTGATGGTGAATCTACCACCACCAATGCACAGCCTGGCATTCCAGATGATTCAAAGACAACTGTGCCTGGACAAACTGATGGTGAATCTACCACCACCAATGCACAGCCTGACATTCCAGATGATTCAAAGACAACTGTGCCTGGAGAAACTGATGGTGAATCTACCACCACCAATGCACAGCCTGGCATTCCAGATGATTCAAAGACAACTGTGCCTGGACAAACTGATGGTGAATATACCACCACCAATGCACAGCCTGGCATTCCAGAAGAAACAAAGACAACTGTGCCTGGACAAACTGATGGTGAATCTACCACCACCAATGCACAGCCCGGCATTCCAGATGATTCAAAGACAACTGTGCCTGGACTAACTGATGGTGAATCTACCACCACCAATGCACAGCCTGGCATTCCAGATGATTCAAAGACAACTGTGCCTGGACAAACTGATGGTGAATCTACCACCACCAATGCACAGCCTGACATTCCAGATGATTCAAAGACAACTGTGCCTGGAGAAACTGATGGTGAATCTACCACCACCAATGCACAGCCCGGCATTCCAGATGATTCAAAGACAACTGTGCCTGGAGAAACTGATGGTGAATCTACCACCACCAATGCACAGCCTGGCATTCCAGAAGAAACAAAGACAACTGTGCCTGGACAAACTGATGGTGAATCTACCACCACCAATGCACAGCCTGGCATTCCAGATGATTCAAAGACAACTGTGCCTGGACAAACTGATGGTGAATATACCACCACCAATGCACAGCCTGGCATTCCAGAAGAAACAAAGACAACTGTGCCTGGACAAACTGATGGTGAATCTACCACCACCAATGCACAGCCTGGCATTCCAGATGATTCAAAGACAACTGTGCCTGGACAAACTGATGGTGAATATACCACCACCAATGCACAGCCTGGCATTCCAGAAGAAACAAAGACAACTGTGCCTGGACAAACTGATGGTGAATCTACCACCACCAATGCACAGCCTGGCATTCCAGATGATTCAAAGACAACTGTGCCTGGACAAACTGATGGTGAATCTACCACCACCAATGCACAGCCTGGCATTCCAGATGATTCAAAGACAACTGTGCCTGGACAAACTGATGGTGAATCTACCACCACCAATGCACAGCCCGGCATTCCAGATGAATCAAAGACAACTGTGCCTGGACAAACTGATGGTGAATCTACCACCACCAATGCACAGCCCGGCATTCCAGATGATTCAAAGACAACTGTGCCTGGACAAACTGATGGTGAATCTACCACCACCAATGCACAGCCTGGCATTCCAGATGATTCAAAGACAACTGTACCTGGACAAACTGATGGTGAATATACCACCACCAATGCCCAGCCTGGCATTCCAGAAGAAACAAAGACAACTGTGCCTGGACAAACTGATGGTGAATCTACCACCACCAATGCACAGCCTGGCATTCCAGATGATTCAAAGACAACTGTGCATGGACAAACTGATGGTGAATATACCACCACCAATGCACAGCCTGGCATTCCAGAAGAAACAAAGACAACTGTGCCTGGACAAACTGATGGTGAATCTACCACCACCAATGCACAGCCTGGCATTCCAGATGATTCAAAGACAACTGTGCCTGGACAAACTGATGGTGAATCTACCACCACCAATGCACAGCCTGGCATTCCAGATGATTCAAAGACAACTGTACCTGGACAAACTGATGGTGAATATACCACCACCAATGCACAGCCTGGCATTCCAGAAGAAACAAAGACAACTGTGCCTGGACAAACTGATGGTGAATCTACCACCACCAATGCACAGCCTGGCATTCCAGATGATTCAAAGACAACTGTGCCTGGACAAACTGATGGTGAATATACCACCACCAATGCACAGCCTGGCATTCCAGAAGAAACAAAGACAACTGTGCCTGGACAAACTGATGGTGAATCTACCACCACCAATGCACAGCCTGGCATTCCAGATGATTCAAAGACAACTGTGCCTGGACAAACTGATGGTGAATCTACCACCACCAATGCACAGCCTGGCATTCCAGATGATTCAAAGACAACTGTGCCTGGACAAACTGATGGTGAATCTACCACCACCAATGCACAGCCTGGCATTCCAGATGATTCAAAGACAACTGTGCCTGAAGAAACTGATGGTGAATCTACCACCACCAATGCACAGCCTGGCATTCCAGATGATTCAAAGACAACTGTGCCTGGACAAACTGATGGTGAATCTACCACCACCAATGCACAGCCCGGCATTCCAGATGAATCAAAGACAACTGTGCCTGGACAAACTGATGGTGAATCTACCACCACCAATGCACAGCCTGGCATTCCAGATGATTCAAAGACAACTGTGCCTGGACAAACTGATGGTGAATATACCACCACCAATGCACAGCCTGGCATTCCAGAAGAAACAAAGACAACTGTGCCTGGACAAACTGATGGTGAATCTACCACCACCAATGCACAGCCTGGCATTCCAGATGATTCAAAGACAACTGTGCCTGGAGAAACTGATGGTGAATCTACCACCACCAATGCACAGCCCGGCATTCCAGATGATTCAAAGACAACTGTGCCTGGACAAACTGATGGTGAATATACCACCACCAATGCACAGCCTGGCATTCCAGAAGAAACAAAGACAACTGTGCCTGGACAAACTGATGGTGAATCTACCACCACCAATGCACAGCCTGGCATTCCAGAAGAAACAAAGACAACTGTGCCTGGACAAACTGATGGTGAATCTACCACCACCAATGCACAGCCTGGCATTCCAGATGATTCAAAGACAACTGTGCCTGGACAAACTGATGGTGAATATACCACCACCAATGCACAGCCTGGCATTCCAGAAGAAACAAAGACAACTGTGCCTGGACAAACTGATGGTGAATCTACCACCACCAATGCACAGCCTGGCATTCCAGATGATTCAAAGACAACTGTGCCTGGACAAACTGATGGTGAATATACCACCACCAATGCACAGCCTGGCATTCCAGAAGAAACAAAGACAACTGTGCCTGGACAAACTGATGGTGAATCTACCACCACCAATGCACAGCCTGGCATTCCAGATGATTCAAAGACAACTGTGCCTGGACAAACTGATGGTGAATCTACCACCACCAATGCACAGCCTGGCATTCCAGATGATTTAAAGACAACTGTGCCTGGACAAACTGATGGTGAATCTACCACCACCAATGCACAGCCTGGCATTCCAGATGATTCAAAGACAACTGTGCATGGACAAACTGATGGTGAATATACCACCACCAATGCACAGCCTGGCATTCCAGAAGAAACAAAGACAACTGTGCCTGGACAAACTGATGGTGAATCTACCACCACCAATGCACAGCCTGGCATTCCAGATGATTCAAAGACAACTGTGCCTGGACAAACTGATGGTGAATCTACCACCACCAATGCACAGCCTGGCATTCCAGATGATTCAAAGACAACTGTACCTGGACAAACTGATGGTGAATATACCACCACCAATGCACAGCCTGGCATTCCAGAAGAAACAAAGACAACTGTGCCTGGACAAACTGATGGTGAATCTACCACCACCAATGCACAGCCTGGCATTCCAGATGATTCAAAGACAACTGTGCCTGGACAAACTGATGGTGAATATACCACCACCAATGCACAGCCTGGCATTCCAGAAGAAACAAAGACAACTGTGCCTGGACAAACTGATGGTGAATCTACCACCACCAATGCACAGCCTGGCATTCCAGATGATTCAAAGACAACTGTGCCTGGACAAACTGATGGTGAATCTACCACCACCAATGCACAGCCTGGCATTCCAGATGATTCAAAGACAACTGTGCCTGGACAAACTGATGGTGAATCTACCACCACCAATGCACAGCCTGGCATTCCAGATGATTCAAAGACAACTGTGCCTGAAGAAACTGATGGTGAATCTACCACCACCAATGCACAGCCTGGCATTCCAGATGATTCAAAGACAACTGTGCCTGGACAAACTGATGGTGAATCTACCACCACCAATGCACAGCCCGGCATTCCAGATGAATCAAAGACAACTGTGCCTGGACAAACTGATGGTGAATCTACCACCACCAATGCACAGCCTGGCATTCCAGATGATTCAAAGACAACTGTGCCTGGACAAACTGATGGTGAATATACCACCACCAATGCACAGCCTGGCATTCCAGAAGAAACAAAGACAACTGTGCCTGGACAAACTGATGGTGAATCTACCACCACCAATGCACAGCCTGGCATTCCAGATGATTCAAAGACAACTGTGCCTGGAGAAACTGATGGTGAATCTACCACCACCAATGCACAGCCCGGCATTCCAGATGATTCAAAGACAACTGTGCCTGGACAAACTGATGGTGAATATACCACCACCAATGCACAGCCTGGCATTCCAGAAGAAACAAAGACAACTGTGCCTGGACAAACTGATGGTGAATCTACCACCACCAATGCACAGCCTGGCATTCCAGAAGAAACAAAGACAACTGTGCCTGGACAAACTGATGGTGAATCTACCACCACCAATGCACAGCCTGGCATTCCAGATGATTCAAAGACAACTGTGCCTGGACAAACTGATGGTGAATATACCACCACCAATGCACAGCCTGGCATTCCAGAAGAAACAAAGACAACTGTGCCTGGACAAACTGATGGTGAATCTACCACCACCAATGCACAGCCTGGCATTCCAGATGATTCAAAGACAACTGTGCCTGGACAAACTGATGGTGAATATACCACCACCAATGCACAGCCTGGCATTCCAGAAGAAACAAAGACAACTGTGCCTGGACAAACTGATGGTGAATCTACCACCACCAATGCACAGCCTGGCATTCCAGATGATTCAAAGACAACTGTGCCTGGACAAACTGATGGTGAATCTACCACCACCAATGCACAGCCTGGCATTCCAGATGATTTAAAGACAACTGTGCCTGGACAAACTGATGGTGAATCTACCACCACCAATGCACAGCCTGGCATTCCAGATGATTCAAAGACAACTGTGCCTGAAGAAACTGATGGTGAATCTACCACCACCAATGCACAGCCTGGCATTCCAGATGATTCAAAGACAACTGTGCCTGGACAAACTGATGGTGAATCTACCACCACCAATGCACAGCCCGGCATTCCAGATGAATCAAAGACAACTGTGCCTGGACAAACTGATGGTGAATCTACCACCACCAATGCACAGCCTGACATTCCAGATGATTCAAAGACAACTGTGCCTGGACAAACTGATGGTGAATCTACCACCAATGCACAGCCTGACATTCCAGATGATTCAAAGACAACTGTGCCTGGAGAAACTGATGGTGAATCTACCACCACCAATGCACAGCCTGGCATTCCAGATGATTCAAAGACAACTGTGCCTGGACAAACTGATGGTGTATCTACCACCACCAATGCACACCCTGGCATTCCAGATGATTCAAAGACAACTGTGCCTGGACAAACTGATGGTGAATCTACCACCACCAATGCACAGCCTGGCATTCCAGATGATTCAAAGACAACTGTACCTGGACAAACTGATGGTGAATATACCACCACCAATGCACAGCCTGGCATTCCAGAAGAAACAAAGACAACTGTGCCTGGACAAACTGATGGTGAATCTACCACCACCAATGCACAGCCTGGCATTCCAGATGATTCAAAGACAACTGTGCCTGGACAAACTGATGGTGAATATACCACCACCAATGCACAGCCTGGCATTCCAGAAGAAACAAAGACAACTGTGCCTGGACAAACTGATGGTGAATCTACCACCACCAATGCACAGCCTGGCATTCCAGATGATTCAAAGACAACTGTGCCTGGACAAACTGATGGTGAATCTACCACCACCAATGCACAGCCTGGCATTCCAGATGATTCAAAGACAACTGTGCCTGGACAAACTGATGGTGAATCTACCACCACCAATGCACAGCCTGGCATTCCAGATGATTCAAAGACAACTGTGCCTGAAGAAACTGATGGTGAATCTACCACCACCAATGCACAGCCTGGCATTCCAGATGATTCAAAGACAACTGTGCCTGGACAAACTGATGGTGAATCTACCACCACCAATGCACAGCCCGGCATTCCAGATGAATCAAAGACAACTGTGCCTGGACAAACTGATGGTGAATCTACCACCACCAATGCACAGCCTGGCATTCCAGATGATTCAAAGACAACTGTGCCTGGACAAACTGATGGTGAATATACCACCACCAATGCACAGCCTGGCATTCCAGAAGAAACAAAGACAACTGTGCCTGGACAAACTGATGGTGAATCTACCACCACCAATGCACAGCCTGGCATTCCAGATGATTCAAAGACAACTGTGCCTGGAGAAACTGATGGTGAATCTACCACCACCAATGCACAGCCCGGCATTCCAGATGATTCAAAGACAACTGTGCCTGGACAAACTGATGGTGAATATACCACCACCAATGCACAGCCTGGCATTCCAGAAGAAACAAAGACAACTGTGCCTGGACAAACTGATGGTGAATCTACCACCACCAATGCACAGCCTGACATTCCAGATGATTCAAAGACAACTGTGCCTGGAGAAACTGATGGTGAATCTACCACCACCAATGCACAGCCCGGCATTCCAGATGATTCAAAGACAACTGTGCCTGGAGAAACTGATGGTGAATCTACCACCACCAATGCACAGCCTGGCATTCCAGATGATTCAAAGACAACTGTGCCTGGACAAACTGATGGTGAATCTACCACCACCAATGCACAGCCCGGCATTCCAGATGATTCAAAGACAACTGTGCCTGGACAAACTGATGGTGAATCTACCACCACCAATGCACAGCCTGGCATTCCAGATGATTCAAAGACAACTGTACCTGGACAAACTGATGGTGAATATACCACCACCAATGCACAGCCTGGCATTCCAGAAGAAACAAAGACAACTGTGCCTGGACAAACTGATGGTGAATCTACCACCACCAATGCACAGCCTGGCATTCCAGATGATTCAAAGACAACTGTGCCTGGACAAACTGATGGTGAATATACCACCACCAATGCACAGCCTGGCATTCCAGAAGAAACAAAGACAACTGTGCCTGGACAAACTGATGGTGAATCTACCACCACCAATGCACAGCCTGGCATTCCAGATGATTCAAAGACAACTGTGCCTGGACAAACTGATGGTGAATCTACCACCACCAATGCACAGCCTGGCATTCCAGATGATTCAAAGACAACTGTGCCTGGACAAACTGATGGTGAATCTACCACCACCAATGCACAGCCTGGCATTCCAGATGATTCAAAGACAACTGTGCCTGAAGAAACTGATGGTGAATCTACCACCACCAATGCACAGCCTGGCATTCCAGATGATTCAAAGACAACTGTGCCTGGACAAACTGATGGTGAATCTACCACCACCAATGCACAGCCCGGCATTCCAGATGAATCAAAGACAACTGTGCCTGGACAAACTGATGGTGAATCTACCACCACCAATGCACAGCCTGACATTCCAGATGATTCAAAGACAACTGTGCCTGGACAAACTGATGGTGAATCTACCACCAATGCACAGCCTGACATTCCAGATGATTCAAAGACAACTGTGCCTGGAGAAACTGATGGTGAATCTACCACCACCAATGCACAGCCTGGCATTCCAGATGATTCAAAGACAACTGTGCCTGGACAAACTGATGGTGTATCTACCACCACCAATGCACAGCCCGGCATTCCAGATGATTCAAAGACAACTGTGCCTGGACAAACTGATGGTGAATCTACCACCACCAATGCACAGCCTGGCATTCCAGATGATTCAAAGACAACTGTACCTGGACAAACTGATGGTGAATATACCACCACCAATGCACAGCCTGGCATTCCAGAAGAAACAAAGACAACTGTGCCTGGACAAACTGATGGTGAATCTACCACCACCAATGCACACCCTGGCATTCCAGATGATTCAAAGACAACTGTGCCTGGACAAACTGATGGTGAATCTACCACCACCAATGCACAGCCTGGCATTCCAGATGATTCAAAGACAACTGTACCTGGACAAACTGATGGTGAATATACCACCACCAATGCACAGCCTGGCATTCCAGAAGAAACAAAGACAACTGTGCCTGGACAAACTGATGGTGAATCTACCACCACCAATGCACAGCCTGGCATTCCAGATGATTCAAAGACAACTGTGCCTGGACAAACTGATGGTGAATATACCACCACCAATGCACAGCCTGGCATTCCAGAAGAAACAAAGACAACTGTGCCTGGACAAACTGATGGTGAATCTACCACCACCAATGCACAGCCTGGCATTCCAGATGATTCAAAGACAACTGTGCCTGGACAAACTGATGGTGAATCTACCACCACCAATGCACAGCCTGGCATTCCAGATGATTCAAAGACAACTGTGCCTGGACAAACTGATGGTGAATCTACCACCACCAATGCACAGCCTGGCATTCCAGATGATTCAAAGACAACTGTGCCTGAAGAAACTGATGGTGAATCTACCACCACCAATGCACAGCCTGGCATTCCAGATGATTCAAAGACAACTGTGCCTGGACAAACTGATGGTGAATCTACCACCACCAATGCACAGCCCGGCATTCCAGATGAATCAAAGACAACTGTGCCTGGACAAACTGATGGTGAATCTACCACCACCAATGCACAGCCTGGCATTCCAGATGATTCAAAGACAACTGTGCCTGGACAAACTGATGGTGAATATACCACCACCAATGCACAGCCTGGCATTCCAGAAGAAACAAAGACAACTGTGCCTGGACAAACTGATGGTGAATCTACCACCACCAATGCACAGCCTGGCATTCCAGATGATTCAAAGACAACTGTGCCTGGAGAAACTGATGGTGAATCTACCACCACCAATGCACAGCCCGGCATTCCAGATGATTCAAAGACAACTGTGCCTGGACAAACTGATGGTGAATATACCACCACCAATGCACAGCCTGGCATTCCAGAAGAAACAAAGACAACTGTGCCTGGACAAACTGATGGTGAATCTACCACCACCAATGCACAGCCTGACATTCCAGATGATTCAAAGACAACTGTGCCTGGAGAAACTGATGGTGAATCTACCACCACCAATGCACAGCCCGGCATTCCAGATGATTCAAAGACAACTGTGCCTGGAGAAACTGATGGTGAATCTACCACCACCAATGCACAGCCTGGCATTCCAGATGATTCAAAGACAACTGTGCCTGGACAAACTGATGGTGAATCTACCACCACCAATGCACAGCCCGGCATTCCAGATGATTCAAAGACAACTGTGCCTGGACAAACTGATGGTGAATCTACCACCACCAATGCACAGCCTGGCATTCCAGATGATTCAAAGACAACTGTACCTGGACAAACTGATGGTGAATATACCACCACCAATGCACAGCCTGGCATTCCAGAAGAAACAAAGACAACTGTGCCTGGACAAACTGATGGTGAATCTACCACCACCAATGCACAGCCTGGCATTCCAGATGATTCAAAGACAACTGTGCCTGGACAAACTGATGGTGAATATACCACCACCAATGCACAGCCTGGCATTCCAGAAGAAACAAAGACAACTGTGCCTGGACAAACTGATGGTGAATCTACCACCACCAATGCACAGCCTGGCATTCCAGATGATTCAAAGACAACTGTGCCTGGACAAACTGATGGTGAATCTACCACGACCAATGCACAGCCTGGCATTCCAGATGATTCAAAGACAACTGTGCCTGGACAAACTGATGGTGAATCTACCACCACCAATGCACAGCCTGGCATTCCAGATGATTCAAAGACAACTGTGCCTGAAGAAACTGATGGTGAATCTACCACCACCAATGCACAGCCTGGCATTCCAGATGATTCAAAGACAACTGTGCCTGGACAAACTGATGGTGAATCTACCACCACCAATGCACAGCCTGGCATTCCAGATGAATCAAAGACAACTGTGCCTGGACAAACTGATGGTGAATCTACCACCACCAATGCACAGCCTGACATTCCAGATGATTCAAAGACAACTGTGCCTGGACAAACTGATGGTGAATCTACCACCAATGCACAGCCTGACATTCCAGATGATTCAAAGACAACTGTGCCTGGAGAAACTGATGGTGAATCTACCACCACCAATGCACAGCCTGGCATTCCAGATGATTCAAAGACAACTGTGCCTGGACAAACTGATGGTGTATCTACCACCACCAATGCACAGCCCGGCATTCCAGATGATTCAAAGACAACTGTGCCTGGACAAACTGATGGTGAATCTACCACCACCAATGCACAGCCTGGCATTCCAGATGATTCAAAGACAACTGTACCTGGACAAACTGATGGTGAATATACCACCACCAATGCACAGCCTGGCATTCCAGAAGAAACAAAGACAACTGTGCCTGGACAAACTGATGGTGAATCTACCACCACCAATGCACAGCCTGGCATTCCAGATGATTCAAAGACAACTGTGCCTGGACAAACTGATGGTGAATATACCACCACCAATGCACAGCCTGGCATTCCAGAAGAAACAAAGACAACTGTGCCTGGACAAACTGATGGTGAATCTACCACCACCAATGCACAGCCTGGCATTCCAGATGATTCAAAGACAACTGTGCCTGGACAAACTGATGGTGAATCTACCACCACCAATGCACAGCCTGGCATTCCAGATGATTCAAAGACAACTGTGCCTGGACAAACTGATGGTGAATCTACCACCACCAATGCACAGCCTGGCATTCCAGATGATTCAAAGACAGCTGTGCCTGAAGAAACTGATGGTGAATCTACCACCACCAATGCACAGCCTGGCATTCCAGATGATTCAAAGACAACTGTGCCTGGACAAACTGATGGTGAATCTACCACCACCAATGCACAGCCTGGCATTCCAGATGAATCAAAGACAACTGTGCCTGGACAAACTGATGGTGAATCTACCACCACCAATGCACAGCCTGGCATTCCAGATGATTCAAAGACAACTGTGCCTGGACAAACTGATGGTGAATATACCACCACCAATGCACAGCCTGGCATTCCAGAAGAAACAAAGACAACTGTGCCTGGACAAACTGATGGTGAATCTACCACCACCAATGCACAGCCTGGCATTCCAGATGATTCAAAGACAACTGTGCCTGGACAAACTGATGGTGAATCTACCACCACCAATGCACAGCCCGGCATTCCAGATGAATCAAAGACAACTGTGCCTGGACAAACTGATGGTGAATCTACCACCACCAATGCACAGCCTGGCATTCCAGATGATTCAAAGACAACTGTGCCTGGACAAACTGATGGTGAATCTACCACCACCAATGCACAGCCCGGCATTCCAGATGAAACAAAGACAACTGTGCCTGGACAAACTGATGGTGAATCTACCACCACCAATGCACAGCCTGGCATTCCAGATGATTCAAAGACAACTGTGCCTGGAGAAACTGATGGTGAATCTACCACCACCAATGCACAGCCTGGCATTCCAGATGATTCAAAGACAACTGTGCCTGGACAAACTGATGGTGAATCTACCACCACCAATGCACAGCCCGGCATTCCAGATGAATCAAAGACAACTGTGCCTGGACAAACTGATGGTGAATCTACCACCACCAATGCACAGCCTGGCATTCCAGATGATTCAAAGACATCTGTGCCTGGACAAACTGATGGTGAATCTACCACCACCAATGCACAGCCTGGCATTCCAGATGATTCAAAGACAACTGTGCCTGGAGAAACTGATGGTGAATCTACCACCACCAATGCACAGCCTGGCATTCCAGATGATTCAAAGACAACTGTGCCTGGAGAAACTGATGGTGAATCTACCACCACCAATGCACAGCCTGGCATTCCAGATGATTCGAAGACAACTGTGCCTGGACAAACTGATGGTGAATCTACCACCACCAATGCACAGCCAGGCATTCCAGATGATTTGAAGACAACTGTGCCTGGAGAAACTGATGGTGAATCTACCACCACCAATGCACAGCCTGGCATTCCAGATGATTCAAAGACAACTGTGCCTGGACAAACTGATGGTGAATCTACCACCACCAATGCACAGCCTGGCATTCCAGATGATTCAAAGACAACTGTGCCTGGACAAACTGATGGTGAATCTACCACCACCAATGCACAGCCTGGCATTCCAGATGATTCAAAGACAACTGTGCCTGGACAAACTGATGGTGAATCTACCACCACCAATGCACAGCCTGGCATTCCAGATGATTCAAAGACAACTGTGCCTGAAGAAACTGATGGTGAATCTACCACCACCAATGCACAGCCTGGCATTCCAGATGATTCAAAGACAACTGTGCCTGGAGAAACTGATGGTGAATCTACCACCACCAATGCACAGCCTGGCATTCCAGATGATTCAAAGACAACTGTGCCTGGACTAACTGATGGTGAATCTACCACCACCAATGCACAGCCTGGCATTCCAGATGATTCAAAGACAACTGTGCCTGGACAAACTGATAGTGAATCTACCACCACCAATGCACAGCCTGACATTCCAGATGATTCAAAGACAACTGTGCCTGGAGAAACTGATGGTGAATCTACCACCACCAATGCACAGCCTGGCATTCCGGATTATTCAAAGACAACTGTGCCTGGACAAACTGATGGTGAATCTACCACCACCAATGCACAGCCCGGCATTCCAGATGAAACAAAGACAACTGTGCCTGGACAAACTGATGGTGAATCTACCACCACCAATGCACAGCCTGGCATTCCAGATGATTCAAAGACAACTGTGCCTGGAGAAACTGATGGTGAATCTACCACCACCAATGCACAGCCTGGCATTCCAGATGATTCAAAGACAACTGTGCCTGGACAAACTGATGGTGAATCTACCACCACCAATGCACAGCCCGGCATTCCAGATGAATCAAAGACAACTGTGCCTGGACAAACTGATGGTGAATCTACCACCACCAATGCACAGCCTGGCATTCCAGATGATTCAAAGACATCTGTGCCTGGACAAACTGATGGTGAATCTACCACCACCAATGCACAGCCTGGCATTCCAGATGATTCAAAGACAACTGTGCCTGGAGAAACTGATGGTGAATCTACCACCACCAATGCACAGCCTGGCATTCCAGATGATTCAAAGACAACTGTGCCTGGAGAAACTGATGGTGAATCTACCACCACCAATGCACAGCCTGGCATTCCAGATGATTCGAAGACAACTGTGCCTGGACAAACTGATGGTGAATCTACCACCACCAATGCACAGCCAGGCATTCCAGATGATTTGAAGACAACTGTGCCTGGAGAAACTGATGGTGAATCTACCACCACCAATGCACAGCCTGGCATTCCAGATGATTCAAAGACAACTGTGCCTGGACAAACTGATGGTGAATCTACCACCACCAATGCACAGCCTGGCATTCCAGATGATTCAAAGACAACTGTGCCTGGACAAACTGATGGTGAATCTACCACCACCAATGCACAGCCTGGCATTCCAGATGATTCAAAGACAACTGTGCCTGGACAAACTGATGGTGAATCTACCACCACCAATGCACAGCCTGGCATTCCAGATGATTCAAAGACAACTGTGCCTGGACAAACTGATGGTGAATATACCACCACCAATGCACAGCCTGGCATTCCAGAAGAAACAAAGACAACTGTGCCTGGACAAACTGATGGTGAATCTACCACCACCAATGCACAGCCCGGCATTCCAGATGATTCAAAGACAACTGTGCCTGGACTAACTGATGGTGAATCTACCACCACCAATGCACAGCCTGGCATTCCAGATGATTCAAAGACAACTGTGCCTGGACAAACTGATAGTGAATCTACCACCACCAATGCACAGCCTGACATTCCAGATGATTCAAAGACAACTGTGCCTGGAGAAACTGATGGTGAATCTACCACCACCAATGCACAGCCCGGCATTCCAGATGATTCAAAGACAACTGTGCCTGGAGAAACTGATGGTGAATCTACCACCACCAATGCACAGCCTGGCATTCCAGATGATTCAAAGACAACTGTGCCTGGACAAACTGATGGTGAATATACCACCACCAATGCACAGCCTGGCATTCCAGAAGAAACAAAGACAACTGTGCCTGGACAAACTGATGGTGAATCTACCACCACCAATGCACAGCCTGGCATTCCAGATGATTCAAGGACAACTGTGCCTGGACAAATTGATGGTGAATATACCACCACCAATGCACAGCCTGGCATTCCAGATGATTCAAAGACAACTGTGCCTGGAGAAACTGATGGTGAATCTACCACCACCAATGCACAGCCCAACATTCCAGATGAAACAAAGACAACTGTGCCTGGACAAACTGATGGTGAATCTACCACCACCAATGCACAGCCTGGCATTCCAGATGATTCAAAGACAACTGTGCCTGGAGAAACTGATGGTGAATCTACCACCACCAATGCACAGCCTGGCATTCCAGATGATTCAAAGACAACTGTGCCTGGACAAACTGATGGTGAATCTACCACCACCAATGCACAGCCCGGCATTCCAGATGAATCAAAGACAACTGTGCCTGGACAAACTGATGGTGAATCTACCACCACCAATGCACAGCCTGGCATTCCAGATGATTCAAAGACAACTGTGCCTGGACAAACTGATGGTGAATCTACCACCACCAATGCACAGCCTGGCATTCCAGATGATTCAAAGACAACTGTGTCTGGAGAAACTGATGGTGAATCTACCACCACCAATGCACAGCCTGGCATTCCAGATGATTCGAAGACAACTGTGCCTGGAGAAACTGATGGTGAATCTAC
The DNA here is from genome assembly GCA_964036195.1 of Sphaerolaimus hirsutus. Lineage (NCBI taxonomy): Eukaryota > Metazoa > Nematoda > Chromadorea > Monhysterida > Sphaerolaimidae > Sphaerolaimus > Sphaerolaimus hirsutus. The sequence goes on from OZ038458.1 coordinate 1,781,788, forward strand.
CACCACCAATGCACAGCCTGGCATTCCAGATGATTCGAAGACAACTGTGCCTGGACAAACTGATGGTGAATCTACCACCACCAATGCACAGCCTGGCATTCCAGATGATTCGAAGACAACTGTGCCTGGAGAAACTGATGGTGAATCTACCACCACCAATGCACAGCCTGGCATTCCAGATGATTCAAAGACAACTGTGCCTGGACAAACTGATGGTGAATATACCACCACCAATGCACAGCCTGGCATTCCGGATTATTCAAAGACAACTGTGCCTGGACAAACTGATGGTGAATCTACCACCACCAATGCACAGCCCGGCATTCCAGATGAAACAAAGACAACTGTGCCTGGACAAACTGATGGTGAATCTACCACCACCAATGCACAGCCTGGCATTCCAGATGATTCAAAGACAACTGTGCCTGGAGAAACTGATGGTGAATCTACCACCACCAATGCACAGCCTGGCATTCCAGATGATTCAAAGACAACTGTGCCTGGACAAACTGATGGTGAATCTACCACCACCAATGCACAGCCCGGCATTCCAGATGAATCAAAGACAACTGTGCCTGGACAAACTGATGGTGAATCTACCACCACCAATGCACAGCCTGGCATTCCAGATGATTCAAAGACATCTGTGCCTGGACAAACTGATGGTGAATCTACCACCACCAATGCACAGCCTGGCATTCCAGATGATTCAAAGACAACTGTGCCTGGAGAAACTGATGGTGAATCTACCACCACCAATGCACAGCCTGGCATTCCAGATGATTCAAAGACAACTGTGCCTGGAGAAACTGATGGTGAATCTACCACCACCAATGCACAGCCTGGCATTCCAGATGATTCGAAGACAACTGTGCCTGGACAAACTGATGGTGAATCTACCACCACCAATGCACAGCCAGGCATTCCAGATGATTCAAAGACAACTGTGCCTGGAGATACTGATGGTGAATCTACCACCACCAATGCACAGCCTGGCATTCCAGATGATTCGAAGACAACTGTGCCTGGAGAAACTGATGGTGAATCTACCACCACCAATGCACAGCCTGGCATTCCAGATGATTCGAAGACAACTGTGCCTGGACAAACTGATGGTGAATCTACCACCACCAATGCACAGCCTGGCATTCCAGATGATTCGAAGACAACTGTGCCTGGAGAAACTGATGGTGAATCTACCACCACCAATGCACAGCCTGGCATTCCAGATGATTCAAAGACAACTGTGCCTGGACAAACTGATGGTGAATATACCACCACCAATGCACAGCCTGGCATTCCGGATTATTCAAAGACAACTGTGCCTGGACAAACTGATGGTGAATCTACCACCACCAATGCACAGCCCGGCATTCCAGATGAAACAAAGACAACTGTGCCTGGACAAACTGATGGTGAATCTACCACCACCAATGCACAGCCTGGCATTCCAGATGATTCAAAGACAACTGTGCCTGGAGAAACTGATGGTGAATCTACCACCACCAATGCACAGCCTGGCATTCCAGATGATTCAAAGACAACTGTGCCTGGACAAACTGATGGTGAATCTACCACCACCAATGCACAGCCCGGCATTCCAGATGAATCAAAGACAACTGTGCCTGGACAAACTGATGGTGAATCTACCACCACCAATGCACAGCCTGGCATTCCAGATGATTCAAAGACATCTGTGCCTGGACAAACTGATGGTGAATCTACCACCACCAATGCACAGCCTGGCATTCCAGATGATTCAAAGACAACTGTGCCTGGAGAAACTGATGGTGAATCTACCACCACCAATGCACAGCCTGGCATTCCAGATGATTCAAAGACAACTGTGCCTGGAGAAACTGATGGTGAATCTACCACCACCAATGCACAGCCTGGCATTCCAGATGATTCGAAGACAACTGTGCCTGGACAAACTGATGGTGAATCTACCACCACCAATGCACAGCCAGGCATTCCAGATGATTTGAAGACAACTGTGCCTGGAGAAACTGATGGTGAATCTACCACCACCAATGCACAGCCTGGCATTCCAGATGATTCAAAGACAACTGTGCCTGGACAAACTGATGGTGAATCTACCACCACCAATGCACAGCCTGGCATTCCAGATGATTCAAAGACAACTGTGCCTGGACAAACTGATGGTGAATCTACCACCACCAATGCACAGCCTGGCATTCCAGATGATTCAAAGACAACTGTGCCTGGACAAACTGATGGTGAATCTACCACCACCAATGCACAGCCTGGCATTCCAGATGATTCAAAGACAACTGTGCCTGGACAAACTGATGGTGAATATACCACCACCAATGCACAGCCTGGCATTCCAGAAGAAACAAAGACAACTGTGCCTGGACAAACTGATGGTGAATCTACCACCACCAATGCACAGCCCGGCATTCCAGATGATTCAAAGACAACTGTGCCTGGACTAACTGATGGTGAATCTACCACCACCAATGCACAGCCTGGCATTCCAGATGATTCAAAGACAACTGTGCCTGGACAAACTGATAGTGAATCTACCACCACCAATGCACAGCCTGACATTCCAGATGATTCAAAGACAACTGTGCCTGGAGAAACTGATGGTGAATCTACCACCACCAATGCACAGCCCGGCATTCCAGATGATTCAAAGACAACTGTGCCTGGAGAAACTGATGGTGAATCTACCACCACCAATGCACAGCCTGGCATTCCAGATGATTCAAAGACAACTGTGCCTGGACAAACTGATGGTGAATATACCACCACCAATGCACAGCCTGGCATTCCAGAAGAAACAAAGACAACTGTGCCTGGACAAACTGATGGTGAATCTACCACCACCAATGCACAGCCTGGCATTCCAGATGATTCAAGGACAACTGTGCCTGGACAAATTCATGGTGAATATACCACCACCAATGCACAGCCTGGCATTCCAGATGATTCAAAGACAACTGTGCCTGGAGAAACTGATGGTGAATCTACCACCACCAATGCACAGCCCAACATTCCAGATGAAACAAAGACAACTGTGCCTGGACAAACTGATGGTGAATCTACCACCACCAATGCACAGCCTGGCATTCCAGATGATTCAAAGACAACTGTGCCTGGAGAAACTGATGGTGAATCTACCACCACCAATGCACAGCCTGGCATTCCAGATGATTCAAAGACAACTGTGCCTGGACAAACTGATGGTGAATCTACCACCACCAATGCACAGCCCGGCATTCCAGATGAATCAAAGACAACTGTGCCTGGACAAACTGATGGTGAATCTACCACCACCAATGCACAGCCTGGCATTCCAGATGATTCAAAGACAACTGTGCCTGGACAAACTGATGGTGAATCTACCACCACCAATGCACAGCCTGGCATTCCAGATGATTCAAAGACAACTGTGTCTGGAGAAACTGATGGTGAATCTACCACCACCAATGCACAGCCTGGCATTCCAGATGATTCGAAGACAACTGTGCCTGGAGAAACTGATGGTGAATCTACCACCACCAATGCACAGCCTGGCATTCCAGATGATTCGAAGACAACTGTGCCTGGACAAACTGATGGTGAATCTACCACCACCAATGCACAGCCTGGCATTCCAGATGATTCGAAGACAACTGTGCCTGGAGAAACTGATGGTGAATCTACCACCACCAATGCACAGCCTGGCATTCCAGATGATTCAAAGACAACTGTGCCTGGACAAACTGATGGTGAATCTACCACCACCAATGCACAGCCTGGCATTCCAGATGATTCAAAGACAACTGTGCCTGGACAAACTGATGGTGAATCTACCACCACCAATGCACAGCCTGGCATTCCAGATGATTCAAAGACAACTGTGCCTGGACAAACTGATGGTGAATCTACCACCACCAATGCACAGCCTGGCATTCCAGATGATTCAAAGACAACTGTGCCTGGAGAAACTGATGGTGAATCTACCACCACCAATGCACAGCCTGGCATTCCAGATGATTCAAAGACAACTGTGCCTGGACAAACTGATGGTGAATCTACCACCACCAATGCACAGCCTGGCATTCCAGATGATTCAAAGACAACTGTGCCTGGACAAACTGATGGTGAATCTACCACCACCAATGCACAGCCTGGCATTCCAGATGATTCAAAGACAACTGTGCCTGGAGAAACTGATGGTGAATCTACCACCACCAATGCACAGCCTGGCATTCCAGATGATTCAAAGACAACTGTGCCTGGACAAACTGATGGTGAATCTACCACCACCAATGCACAGCCTGGCATTCCAGATGATTCAAAGACAACTGTGCCTGGACAAACTGATGGTGAATCTACCACCACCAATGCACAGCCTGGCATTCCAGATGATTCAAAGACAACTGTGCCTGGACAAACTGATGGTGAATCTACCACCACAAATGCACAGCCTGGCATTCCAGATGATTCAAAGACAACTGTGCCTGGACAAACTGATGGTGAATCTACCAACACCAATGCACAGCCTGGCATTCCAGATGATTCAAAGACAACTGTGCCTGGACAAACTGATGGTGAATCTACCACCACCAATGCACAGCCTGGCATTCCAGATGATTCAAAGACAACTGTGCCTGGAGAAACTGATGGTGAATCTACCACCACCAATGCACAGCCTGGCATTCCAGATGATTCAAAGACAACTGTGCCTGGAGAAACTGATGGTGAATCTACCACCACCAATGCACAGCCTGGCATTCCAGATGATTCAAAGACAACTGTGCCTGGACAAACTGATGGTGAATCTACCACCACCAATGCACAGCCTGGCATTCCAGATGAAACAAAGACAACTGTGCCTGGACAAACTGATGGTGAATCTACCACCACCAATGCACAGCCTGGCATTCCAGATGATTCAAAGACAACTGTGCCTGGACAAACTGATGGTGAATCTACCACCACCAATGCACAGCCTGGCATTCCAGATGATTCAAAGACAACTGTGCCTGGACAAACTGATGGTGAATCTACCACCACCAATGCACAGCCTGGCATTCCAGATGATTCAAAGACAACTGTGCCTGGACAAACTGATGGTGAATCTACCACCACCAATGCACAGCCTGGCATTCCAGATGATTCAAAGACAACTGTGCCTGGACAAACTGATGGTGAATATACCACCACCAATGCACAGCCTGGCATTCCAGAAGAAACAAAGACAACTGTGCCTGGACTAACTGATGGTGAATCTACCACCACCAATGCACAGCCTGGCATTCCAGATGATTCAAAGACAACTGTGCCTGGACAAACTGATGGTGAATCTACCACCACCAATGCACAGCCTGACATTCCAGATGATTCAAAGACAACTGTGCCTGGAGAAACTGATGGTGAATCTACCACCACCAATGCACAGCCCGGCATTCCAGATGATTCAAAGACAACTGTGCCTGGAGAAACTGATGGTGAATCTACCACCACCAATGCACAGCCTGGCATTCCAGATGATTCAAAGACAACTGTGCCTGGACAAACTGATGGTGAATATACCACCACCAATGCACAGCCTGGCATTCCAGAAGAAACAAAGACAACTGTGCCTGGACAAACTGATGGTGAATCTACCACCACCAATGCACAGCCTGGCATTCCAGATGATTCAAGGACAACTGTGCCTGGACAAATTGATGGTGAATATACCACCACCAATGCACAGCCTGGCATTCCAGATGATTCAAAGACAACTGTGCCTGGAGAAACTGATGGTGAATCTACCACCACCAATGCACAGCCCAACATTCCAGATGAAACAAAGACAACTGTGCCTGGACAAACTGATGGTGAATCTACCACCACCAATGCACAGCCTGGCATTCCAGATGATTCAAAGACAACTGTGCCTGGACAAACTGATGGTGAATCTACCACCACCAATGCACAGCCTGGCATTCCAGATGATTCAAAGACAACTGTGCCTGGACAAACTGATGGTGAATCTACCACCACCAATGCACAGCCTGGCATTCCAGATGATTCAAGGACAACTGTGCCTGGACAAATTGATGGTGAATATACCACCACCAATGCACAGCCTGGCATTCCAGATGATTCAAAGACAACTGTGCCTGGAGAAACTGATGGTGAATCTACCACCACCAATGCACAGCCCAACATTCCAGATGAAACAAAGACAACTGTGCCTGGACAAACTGATGGTGAATCTACCACCACCAATGCACAGCCTGGCATTCCAGATGATTCAAAGACAACTGTGCCTGGACAAACTGATGGTGAATCTACCACCACCAATGCACAGCCTGGCATTCCAGATGATTCAAAGACAACTGTGTCTGGAGAAACTGATGGTGAATCTACCACCACCAATGCACAGCCTGGCATTCCAGATGATTCGAAGACAACTGTGCCTGGAGAAACTGATGGTGAATCTACCACCACCAATGCACAGCCTGGCATTCCAGATGATTCGAAGACAACTGAGCCTGGACAAACTGATGGTGAATCTACCACCACCAATGCACAGCTGGCATTCCAGATGATTCGAAGACAACTGTGCCTGGAGAAACTGATGGTGAATCTACCACCACCAATGCACAGCCTGGCATTCCAGATGATTCAAAGACAACTGTGCCTGGACAAACTGATGGTGAATCTACCACCACCAATGCACAGCCTGGCATTCCAGATGATTCAAAGACAACTGTGCCTGGACAAACTGATGGTGAATCTACCACCACCAATGCACAGCCTGGCATTCCAGATGATTCAAAGACAACTGTGCCTGGACAAACTGATGGTGAATCTACCACCACCAATGCACAGCCTGGCATTCCAGATGATTCAAAGACAACTGTGCCTGGAGAAACTGATGGTGAATCTACCACCACCAATGCACAGCCTGGCATTCCAGATGATTCAAAGACAACTGTGCCTGGACAAACTGATGGTGAATCTACCACCACCAATGCTCAGCCTGGCATTCCAGATGATTCAAAGACAACTGTGCCTGGACAAACTGATGGTGAATCTACCACCACCAATGCACAGCCTGGCATTCCAGATGATTCAAAGACAACTGTGCCTGGAGAAACTGATGGTGAATCTACCACCACCAATGCACAGCCTGGCATTCCAGATGATTCAAAGACAACTGTGCCTGGACAAACTGATGGTGAATCTACCACCACCAATGCACAGCCCGGCATTCCAGATGAATCAAGACAACTGTGCCTGGACAAACTGATGGTGAATCTACCACCACCAATGCACAGCCTGGCATTCCAGATGATTCAAAGACAACTGTGCCTGGATCAAACTGATGGTGAATTCTACCACCACCAATGCACAGCCTGGCATTCCAGATGATTCAAAGACAACTGTGTCTGGAGAAACTGATGGTGAATCTACCACCACCAATGCACAGCCTGGCATTCCAGATGATTCGAAGACAACTGTGCCTGGAGAAAACTGATGGTGAATCTACCACCACCAATGCACAGCCTGGCATTCCAGATGATTCGAAGAAACTGTGCCTGGACAAACTGATGGTGAATCTACCACCACCAATGCACAGCCTGGCATTCCAGATGATTCGAAGACAACTGTGCCTGGAGAAACTGATGGTGAATCTACCACCACCAATGCACAGCCTGGCATTCCAGATGATTCAAAGACAACTGTGCCTGGACAAACTGATGGTGAATCTACCACCACCAATGCACAGCCTGGCATTCCAGATGATTCAAAGACAACTGTGCCTGGACAAACTGATGGTGAATCTACCACCACCAATGCACAGCCTGGCATTCCAGATGATTCAAAGACAACTGTGCCTGGACAAACTGATGGTGAATCTACCACCACCAATGCACAGCCTGGCATTCCAGATGATTCAAAGACAACTGTGCCTGGAGAAACTGATGGTGAATCTACCACCACCAATGCACAGCCTGGCATTCCAGATGATTCAAAGACAACTGTGCCTGGAGAAACTGATGGTGAATCTACCACCACCAATGCACAGCCTGGCATTCCAGATGATTCAAAGACAACTGTGCCTGGACAAACTGATGGTGAATCTACCACCACCAATGCACAGCCTGGCATTCCAGATGATTCAAAGACAACTGTGCCTGGAGAAACTGATGGTGAATCTACCACCACCAATGCACAGCCTGGCATTCCAGATGATTCAAAGACAACTGTGCCTGGACAAACTGATGGTGAATCTACCACCACCAATGCACAGCCTGGCATTCCAGATGATTCAAAGACAACTGTGCCTGGACAAACTGATGGTGAATCTACCACCACCAATGCACAGCCTGGCATTCCAGATGATTCAAAGACAACTGTGCCTGGACAAACTGATGGTGAATCTACCACCACCAATGCACAGCCTGGCATTCCAGATGATTCAAAGACAACTGTGCCTGGACAAACTGATGGTGAATCTACCACCACCAATGCACAGCCTGGCATTCCAGATGATTCAAAGACAACTGTGCCTGGACAAACTGATGGTGAATCTACCACCACCAATGCACAGCCTGGCATTCCAGATGATTCAAAGACAACTGTGCCTGGACAAACTGATGGTGAATCTACCACCACAAATGCACAGCCTGGCATTCCAGATGATTCAAAGACAACTGTGCCTGGAGAAACTGATGGTGAATCTACCAACACCAATGCACAGCCTGGCATTCCAGATGATTCAAAGACAACTGTGCCTGGACAAACTGATGGTGAATCTACCACCACCAATGCACAGCCTGGCATTCCAGATGATTCAAAGACAACTGTGCCTGGAGAAACTGATGGTGAATCTACCACCACCAATGCACAGCCTGGCATTCCAGATGATTCAAAGACAACTGTGCCTGGAGAAACTGATGGTGAATCTACCACCACCAATGCACAGCCTGGCATTCCAGATGATTCAAAGACAACTGTGCCTGGACAAACTGATGGTGAATCTACCACCACCAATGCACAGCCTGGCATTCCAGATGATTCAAAGACAACTGTGCCTGGACAAACTGATGGTGAATCTACCACCACCAATGCACAGCCTGGCATTCCAGATGATTCAAAGACAACTGTGCCTGGAGAAACTGATGGTGAATCTACCACCACCAATGCACAGCCTGGCATTCCAGATGATTCAAAGACAACTGTGCCTGGACAAACTGATGGTGAATCTACCACCACCAATGCACAGCCTGGCATTCCAGATGATTCAAAGACAACTGTGCCTGGAGAAACTGATGGTGAATCTACCACCACCAATGCACAGCCTGGCATTCCAGATGATTCAAAGACAACTGTGCCTGGAGACACTGATGGTGAATCTACCACCACCAATGCACAGCCTGGCATTCCAGATGATTCAAAGACAACTGTGCCTGGACAAACTGATGGTGAATCTACCACCACCAATGCACAGCCTGGCATTCCAGATGATTCAAAGACAACTGTGCCTGGAGAAACTGATGGTGAATCTACCACCACCAATGCACAGCCTGGCATTCCAGATGATTCAAAGACAACTGTGCCTGGACAAACTGATGGTGAATCTACCACCACCAATGCACAGCCTGGCATTCCAGATGATTCAAAGACAACTGTGCCTGGACAAACTGATGGTGAATCTACCACCACCAATGCACAGCCTGGCATTCCAGATGATTCAAAGACAACTGTGCCTGGACAAACTGATGGTGAATCTACCACCACCAATGCACAGCCTGGCATTCCAGATGATTCAAAGACAACTGTGCCTGGACAAACTGATGGTGAATCTACCACCACCAATGCACAGCCTGGCATTCCAGATGATTCAAAGACAACTGTGCCTGGACAAACTGATGGTGAATCTACCACCACCAATGCACAGCCTGGCATTCCAGATGATTCAAAGACAACTGTGCCTGGACAAACTGATGGTGAATCTACCACCACCAATGCACAGCCTGGCATTCCAGATGATTCAAAGACAACTGTGCCTGGACAAACTGATGGTGAATCTACCACCACCAATGCACTGCCTGGCATTCCAGATGATTCAAAGACAACTGTGCCTGGAGAAACTGATGGTGAATCTACCACCACCAATGCACAGCCTGGCATTCCAGATGATTCAAAGACAACTGTGCCTGGAGACACTGATGGTGAATCTACCACCACCAATGCACAGCCTGGCATTCCAGATGATTCAAAGACAACTGTGCCTGGACAAACTGATGGTGAATCTACCACCACCAATGCACAGCCTGGCATTCCAGATGATTCAAAGACAACTGTGCCTGGAGAAACTGATGGTGAATCTACCACCACCAATGCACAGCCTGGCATTCCAGATGATTCAAAGACAACTGTGCCTGGACAAACTGATGGTGAATCTACCACCACCAATGCACAGCCTGGCATTCCAGATGATTCAAAGACAACTGTGCCTGGAGAAACTGATGGTGAATCTACCACCACCAATGCACAGCCTGGCATTCCAGATGATTCAAAGACAACTGTGCCTGGACAAACTGATGGTGAATCTACCACCACCAATGCACAGCCTGGCATTCCAGATGATTCAAAGACAACTGTGCCTGGACAAACTGATGGTGAATCTACCACCACCAATGCACTGCCTGGCATTCCAGATGATTCAAAGACAACTGTGCCTGGACAAACTGATGGTGAATCTACCACCACCAATGCACAGCCTGGCATTCCAGATGATTCAAAGACAACTGTGCCTGGAGAAACTGATGGTGAATCTACCACCACCAATGCACAGCCTGGCATTCCAGATGATTCAAAGACAACTGTGCCTGGACAAACTGATGGTGAATCTACCACCAATGCACATCCTGGCATTCCAGATGATTCAAAGACAACTGTGCCTGGAGAAACTGATGGTGAATCTACCACCACCAATGCCCAGCCTGGCATTCCAGACAATTCAAAGACAACTGTGCCTGGACAAACTGATGGTGAATCTACCACCACCAATGCACAGCCTGGCATTCCAGATGATTCAAAGACAACTGTGCCTGGACAAACTGATGGTGAATCTACCACCACCAATGCACAGCCCGGCATTCCAGATGATTCAAAGACAACTGTGCCTGGACTAACTGATGGTGAATCTACCACCACCAATGCACAGCCCGGCATTCCAGATGATTCAAAGACAACTGTGCCTGGACTAACTGATGATGAATCTACCACCACCAATGCACAGCCTGGCATTCCAGATGATTCAAAGACAACTGTGCCTGGACTAACTGATGGTGAATCAAAGACAACTGTGCCTGGAGAAACTGATGGTGAATCTACCACCACCAATGCACAGCCTGGCATTCCAGATGATTCAAAGACAACTGTGCCTGGACAAACTGATGGTGAATCTACCACCACCAATGCACAGCCTGGCATTCCAGATGATTCAAAGACAACTGTGCCTGGACAAACTGATGGTGAATCTACCACCACCAATGCACAGCCTGGCATTCCAGATGATTCAAAGACAACTGTGCCTGGACAAACTGATGGTGAATCTACCACCACCAATGCACAGCCTGGCATTCCAGATGATTCAAAGACAACTGTGCCTGGACAAACTGATGGTGAATCTACCACCACCAATGCACAGCCTGGCATTCCAGATGATTCAAAGACAACTGTGCCTGGACAAACTGATGGTGAATCTACCACCACCAATGCACAGCCTGGCATTCCAGATGATTCAAAGACAACTGTGCCTGGACAAACTGATGGTGAATCTACCACTACCAATGCACAGCCTGGCATTCCAGATGATTCAAAGACAACTGTGCCTGGACAAACTGATGGTGAATCTACCACCACCAATGCACAGCCTGGCATTCCAGATGATTCAAAGACAACTGTGCCTGGACAAACTGATGGTGAATCTACCAAGACCAATGCTCAGCCGGGCATTCCAGATGATTCAAAGACAACTGTGCCTGGACAAACTGATGGTGAATCTACCACCACCAATGCTCAGCCTGGCATTCCAGATGATTCAAAGACAACTGTGCCTGGACAAACTGATGGTGAATCTACCACCACCAATGCTCAGCCTGGCATTCCAGATGATTCAAAGACAACTGTGCCTGGACAAACTGATGGTGAATCTACCACCACCAATGCACAGCCCGGCATTCCAGATGATTCAAAGACAACTGTGCCTGGACTAACTGATGGTGAATCTACCACCACCAATGCACAGCCCGGCATTCCAGATGATTCAAAGACAACTGTGCCTGGACTAACTGATGGTGAATCTACCACCACCAATGCACAGCCTGGCATTCCAGATGATTCAAAGACAACTGTGCCTGGACTAAGTGATGGTGAATCTACCACCACCAATGCACAGCCTGGCATTCCAGATGATTCAAAGACAACTGTGCCTGGACAAACTGATGGTGAATCTACCACCACCAATGCACAGCCTGGCATTCCAGATGATTCAAAGACAACTGTGCCTGGAGAAACTGATGGTGAATCTACCACCACCAATGCACAGCCTGGCATTCCAGATGATTCAAAGACGACTGTGCCTGGAGAAACTGATGGTGAATCTACCACCACCAATGCACAGCCTGGCATTCCAGATGATTCAAAGACGACTGTGCCTGGAGAAACTGATGGTGAATCTACCACCACCAATGCACAGCCTGGCATTCCAGATGATTCAAAGACAACTGTGCCTGGACAAACTGATGGTGAATCTATCACCACCAATGCACAGCCTGGCATTCCAGATGATTCAAAGACAACTGTGCCTGGACAACCTGATGGTGAATCTATCACCACCAATGCACAGCCTGGCATTCCAGATGATTCAAAGACAACTGTGCCTGGAGAAACTGATGGTGAATCTACCACCACCAATGCACAGCCTGGCATTCCAGATGATTCAAAGACAACTGTGCCTGGAGAAACCGATGGTGAATCTACCACCACCAATGCACAGCCTGGCATTCCAGATGATTCAAAGACAACTGTGCCTGGACAAACTGATGGTGAATCTACCACCACCAATGCACAGCCTGGCATTCCAGATGATTCAAAGACAACTGTGCCTGGAGAAACTGATGGTGAATCTACCACCACCAATGCACAGCCTGGCATTCCAGATGATTCAAAGACAACTGTGCCTGGACAAACTGATGGTGAATCTACCACCACCAATGCACAGCCTGGCATTCCAGATGATTCAAAGACAACTGTGCCTGGAGAAACTGATGGTGAATCTACCACCACCAATGCACAGCCTGGCATTCCAGATGATTCAAAGACAACTGTGCCTGGACAAACCGATAGTGAATCTACCACCACCAATGCACAGCCTGGCATTCCAGATGATTCAAAGACAACTGTGCCTGGACTAACTGATGGTGAATCTACCACCACCAATGCACAGCCTGGGATTCCAGATGATTCAAAGACAACTGTGCCTGGACAAACTGATGGTGAATCTACCACCACCAATGCACAGCCTGGCATTCCAGATGATTCAAAGACAACTGTGCCTGGACAAACTGATGGTGAATCTACCACCACCAATGCACTGCCTGGCATTCCAGATGATTCAAAGACAACTGTGCCTGGAGAAACTGATGGTGAATCTACCACCACCAATGCACAGCCTGGCATTCCAGATGATTCAAAGACAACTGTGCCTGGACAAACTGATGGTGAATCTACCACCACCACCAATGCACAGCCTGGCATTCCAGATGATTCAAAGACAACTGTGCCTGGACTAACTGATGGTGAATTTACCACCACCAATGCACAGCCTGGCATTCCAGATGATTCAAAGACAACTGTGCCTGGACAAACTGATGGTGAATCTACCACCACCAATGCACAGCCTGGCATTCCAGATGATTCAAAGACAACTGTGCCTGGACTAACTGATGGTGAATCTACCACCACCAATGCACAGCCTGGGATTCCAGATGATTCAAAGACAACTGTGCCTGGACAAACTGATGGTGAATCTACCACCACCAATGCACAGCCTGGCATTCCAGATGATTCAAAGACAACTGTGCCTGGAGAAACTGATGGTGAATCTACCACCACCAATGCACAGCCTGGCATTCCAGATGATTCAAAGACAACTGTGCCTGGACAAACTGATGGTGAATCTACCACCACCAATGCACAGCCTGGCATTCCAGATGATTCAAAGACAACTGTGCCTGGACAAACTGATGGTGAATCTACCACCACCAATGCACTGCCTGGCATTCCAGATGATTCAAAGACAACTGTGCCTGGACAAACTGATGGTGAATCTACCACCACCAATGCACAGCCTGGCATTCCAGATGATTCAAAGACAACTGTGCCTGGACTAACTGATGGTGAATCTACCACCACCAATGCACAGCCTGGCATTCCAGATGATTCAAAGACAACTGTGCCTGGACTAACTGATGGTGAATCTACCACCACCAATGCACAGCCTGGGATTCCAGATGATTCAAAGACAACTGTGCCTGGACAAACTGATGGTGAATCTACCACCACCAATGCACAGCCTGGCATTCCAGATGATTCAAAGACAACTGTGCCTGGAGAAACTGATGGTGAATCTACCACCACCAATGCACAGCCTGGCATTCCAGATGATTCAAAGACAACTGTGCCTGGACAAACTGATGGTGAATCCACCACCACCAATGCTCAGCCTGGCATTCCAGATGATTCAAAGACAACTGTGCCTGGACAAACTGATGGTGAATCTACCACCACCAATGCACAGCCCGGCATTCCAGATGATTCAAAGACAACTGTGCCTGGACTAACTGATGGTGAATCTACCACCACCAATGCACAGCCCAGCATTCCAGATGATTCAAAGACAACTGTGCCTGGACTAACTGATGGTGAATCTACCACCACCAATGCACAGCCTGGCATTCCAGATGATTCAAAGACAACTGTGCCTGGAGAAACTGATGGTGAATCTACCACCACCAATGCACAGCCTGGCATTCCAGATGATTCAAAGACAACTGTGCCTGGACAAACCGATGGTGAATCTACCACCACCAATGCACAGCCTGGCATTCCAGATGATTCAAAGACAACTGTGCCTGGACAAACTGATGGTGAATCTACCACCACCAATGCACAGCCCGGCATTCCAGATGATTCAAAGACAACTGTGCCTGGACTAACTGATGGTGAATCTACCACCACCAATGCACAGCCTGGCATTCCAGATGATTCAAAGACAACTGTGCCTGGACTAACTGATGGTGAATCTACCACCACCAATGCACAGCCTGGCATTCCAGATGATTCAAAGACAACTGTGCCTGGACAAACTGATGGTGAATCTACCACCACCAATGCACAGCCTGGCATTCCAGATGATTCAAAGACAACTGTGCCTGGAGAAACTGATGGTGAATCTACCACCACCAATGCACAGCCTGGCATTCCAGATGATTCAAAGACAACTGTGCCTGGACAAACCGATGGTGAATCTACCACCACCAATGCACAGCCTGGCATTCCAGATGATTCAAAGACAACTGTGCCTGGAGAAACTGATGGTGAATCTACCACCACCAATGCACAGCCTGGCATTCCAGATGATTCAAAGACAACTGTGCCTGGACTAACTGATGGTGAATCTACCACCACCAATGCACAGCCTGGCATTCCAGATGATTCAAAGACAACTGTGCCTGGACAAACTGATGGTGAATCTACCACCACCAATGCACAGCCTGGCATTCCAGATGATTCAAAGACAACTGTGCCTGGAGAAACTGATGGTGAATCTACCACCACCAATGCACAGCCTGGCATTCCAGATGATTCAAAGACAACTGTGCCTGGACAAACTGATGGTGAATCTACCACCACCAACGCACAGCCTGGCATTCCAGATGATTCAAAGACAACTGTGCCTGGAGAAACTGATGGTGAATCTACCACCACCAACGCACAGCCTGGCATTCCAGATGATTCAAAGACAACTGTGCCTGGAGAAACTGATGGTGAATCTACCACCACCAATGCACAGCCTGGCATTCCAGATGATTCAAAGACAACTGTGCCTGGACAAACTGATGGTGAATCTACCACCACCAATGCACAGCCCGGCATTCCAGATGATTCAAAGACAACTGTGCCTGGACAAACTGATGGTGAATCTACCACCACCAATGCTCAGCCCGGCATTCCAGATGATTCAAAGACAACTGTGCCTGGACAAACTGATGGTGAATCTACCACCACCAATGCACAGCCCGGCATTCCAGATGATTCAAAGACAACTGTGCCTGGACTAACTGATGGTGAATCTACCACCACCAATGCACAGCCCGGCATTCCAGATGATTCAAAGACAACTGTGCCTGGACTAATTGATGGTGAATCTACCACCACCAATGCACAGCCCGGCATTCCAGATGATTCAAAGACAACTGTGCCTGGACTAACTGATGGTGAATCTACCACCACCAATGCTCAGCCCGGCATTCCAGATGATTCAAAGACAACTGTGCCTGGACAAACTGATGGTGAATCTACCACCACCAATGCACAGCCCGGCATTCCAGATGATTCAAAGACAACTGTGCCTGGACAAACTGATGGTGAATCTACCACCACCAATGCTCAGCCCGGCATTCCAGATGATTCAAAGACAACTGTGCCTGGACAAACTGATGGTGAATCTACCACCACCAATGCACAGCCCGGCATTCCAGATGATTCAAAGACAACTGTGCCTGGACTAACTGATGGTGAATCTACCACCACCAATGCACAGCCCGGCATTCCAGATGATTCAAAGACAACTGTGCCTGGACTAATTGATGGTGAATCTACCACCACCAATGCACAGCCCGGCATTCCAGATGATTCAAAGACAACTGTGCCTGGACTAACTGATGGTGAATCTACCACCACCAATGCACAGCCTGGCATTCCAGATGATTCAAAGACAACTGTGCCTGGAGAAACTGATGGTGAATCTACCACCACCAATGCACAGCCTGGCATTCCAGATGATTCAAAGACAACTGTGCCTGGACAAACTGATGGTGAATCTACCACCACCAATGCACAGCCTGGCATTCCAGATGATTCAAAGACAACTGTGCCTGGAGAAACTGATGGTGAACCTACCACCACCAATGCACAGCCTGGCATTCCAGATGATTCAAAGACAACTGTGCCTGGACAAACCGATGGTGAATCTACCACCACCAATGCACAGCCTGGCATTCCAGATGATTCAAAGACAACTGTGCCTGGACAAACTGATGGTGAATCTACCACCACCAATGCACAGCCCGGCATTCCAGATGATTCAAAGACAACTGTGCCTGGACTAACTGATGGTGAATCTACCACCACCAATGCTCAGCCCGGCATTCCAGATGATTCAAAGACAACTGTGCCTGGACAAACTGATGGTGAATCTACCACCACCAATGCACAGCCCGGCATTCCAGATGATTCAAAGACAACTGTGCCTGGACTAACTGATGGTGAATCTACCACCACCAATGCACAGCCCGGCATTCCAGATGATTCAAAGACAACTGTGCCTGGACTAATTGATGGTGAATCTACCACCACCAATGCACAGCCCGGCATTCCAGATGATTCAAAGACAACTGTGCCTGGACTAACTGATGGTGAATCTACCACCACCAATGCACAGCCTGGCATTCCAGATGATTCAAAGACAACTGTGCCTGGAGAAACTGATGGTGAATCTACCACCACCAATGCACAGCCTGGCATTCCAGATGATTCAAAGACAACTGTGCCTGGACAAACTGATGGTGAATCTACCACCACCAATGCACAGCCTGGCATTCCAGATGATTCAAAGACAACTGTGCCTGGAGAAACTGATGGTGAACCTACCACCACCAATGCACAGCCTGGCATTCCAGATGATTCAAAGACAACTGTGCCTGGACAAACCGATGGTGAATCTACCACCACCAATGCACAGCCTGGCATTCCAGATGATTCAAAGACAACTGTGCCTGGACAAACTGATGGTGAATCTACCACCACCAATGCACAGCCCGGCATTCCAGATGATTCAAAGACAACTGTGCCTGGACTAACTGATGGTGAATCTACCACCACCAATGCACAGCCCAGCATTCCAGATGATTCAAAGACAACTGTGCCTGGACTAACTGATGGTGAATCTACCACCACCAATGCACAGCCTGGCATTCCAGATGATTCAAAGACAACTGTGCCTGGAGAAACTGATGGTGAATCTACCACCACCAATGCACAGCCTGGCATTCCAGATGATTCAAAGACAACTGTGCCTGGACAAACCGATGGTGAATCTACCACCACCAATGCACAGCCTGGCATTCCAGATGATTCAAAGACAACTGTGCCTGGACAAACTGATGGTGAATCTACCACCACCAATGCACAGCCCGGCATTCCAGATGATTCAAAGACAACTGTGCCTGGACTAACTGATGGTGAATCTACCACCACCAATGCACAGCCTGGCATTCCAGATGATTCAAAGACAACTGTGCCTGGACTAACTGATGGTGAATCTACCACCACCAATGCACAGCCTGGCATTCCAGATGATTCAAAGACAACTGTGCCTGGACAAACTGATGGTGAATCTACCACCACCAATGCACAGCCTGGCATTCCAGATGATTCAAAGACAACTGTGCCTGGAGAAACTGATGGTGAATCTACCACCACCAATGCACAGCCTGGCATTCCAGATGATTCAAAGACAACTGTGCCTGGACAAACCGATGGTGAATCTACCACCACCAATGCACAGCCTGGCATTCCAGATGATTCAAAGACAACTGTGCCTGGACAAACTGATGGTGAATCTACCACCACCAACGCACAGCCTGGCATTCCAGATGATTCAAAGACAACTGTGCCTGGAGAAACTGATGGTGAATCTACCACCACCAATGCACAGCCTGGCATTCCAGATGATTCAAAGACAACTGTGCCTGGACTAACTGATGGTGAATCTACCACCACCAATGCACAGCCTGGCATTCCAGATGATTCAAAGACAACTGTGCCTGGACAAACTGATGGTGAATCTACCACCACCAATGCACAGCCTGGCATTCCAGATGATTCAAAGACAACTGTGCCTGGAGAAACTGATGGTGAATCTACCACCACCAATGCACAGCCTGGCATTCCAGATGATTCAAAGACAACTGTGCCTGGACAAACTGATGGTGAATCTACCACCACCAACGCACAGCCTGGCATTCCAGATGATTCAAAGACAACTGTGCCTGGAGAAACTGATGGTGAATCTACCACCACCAACGCACAGCCTGGCATTCCAGATGATTCAAAGACAACTGTGCCTGGAGAAACTGATGGTGAATCTACCACCACCAATGCACAGCCTGGCATTCCAGATGATTCAAAGACAACTGTGCCTGGAGAAACTGATGGTGAATCTACCACCACCAACGCACAGCCTGGCATTCCAGATGATTCAAAGACAACTGTGCCTGGAGAAACTGATGGTGAATCTACCACCACCAATGCACAGCCTGGCATTCCAGATGATTCAAAGACAACTGTGCCTGGACAAACTGATGGTGAATCTACCACCACCAACGCACAGCCTGGCATTCCAGATGATTCAAAGACAACTGTGCCTGGAGATACTGATGGTGAATCTACCACCACCAATGCACAGCCTGGCATTCCAGATGATTCAAAGACAACTGTGCCCGGACAAACTGATGGTGAATCTACCACCACCAACGCACAGCCTGGCATTCCAGATGATTCAAAGACAACTGTGCCTGGAGATACTGATGGTGAATCTACCACCACCAATGCACAGCCCGGCATTCCAGATGATTCAAAGACAACTGTGCCTGGACAAACTGATGGTGAATCTACCACCACCAATGCTCAGCCCGGCATTCCAGATGATTCAAAGACAACTGTGCCTGGACAAACTGATGGTGAATCTACCACCACCAATGCACAGCCCGGCATTCCAGATGATTCAAAGACAACTGTGCCTGGACTAACTGATGGTGAATCTACCACCACCAATGCACAGCCCGGCATTCCAGATGATTCAAAGACAACTGTGCCTGGACTAATTGATGGTGAATCTACCACCACCAATGCACAGCCCGGCATTCCAGATGATTCAAAGACAACTGTGCCTGGACTAACTGATGGTGAATCTACCACCACCAATGCTCAGCCCGGCATTCCAGATGATTCAAAGACAACTGTGCCTGGACAAACTGATGGTGAATCTACCACCACCAATGCACAGCCCGGCATTCCAGATGATTCAAAGACAACTGTGCCTGGACAAACTGATGGTGAATCTACCACCACCAATGCTCAGCCCGGCATTCCAGATGATTCAAAGACAACTGTGCCTGGACAAACTGATGGTGAATCTACCACCACCAATGCACAGCCCGGCATTCCAGATGATTCAAAGACAACTGTGCCTGGACTAACTGATGGTGAATCTACCACCACCAATGCACAGCCCGGCATTCCAGATGATTCAAAGACAACTGTGCCTGGACTAATTGATGGTGAATCTACCACCACCAATGCACAGCCCGGCATTCCAGATGATTCAAAGACAACTGTGCCTGGACTAACTGATGGTGAATCTACCACCACCAATGCACAGCCTGGCATTCCAGATGATTCAAAGACAACTGTGCCTGGAGAAACTGATGGTGAATCTACCACCACCAATGCACAGCCTGGCATTCCAGATGATTCAAAGACAACTGTGCCTGGACAAACTGATGGTGAATCTACCACCACCAATGCACAGCCTGGCATTCCAGATGATTCAAAGACAACTGTGCCTGGAGAAACTGATGGTGAACCTACCACCACCAATGCACAGCCTGGCATTCCAGATGATTCAAAGACAACTGTGCCTGGACAAACTGATGGTGAATCTACCACCACCAATGCACAGCCTGGCATTCCAGATGATTCAAAGACAACTGTGCCTGGACTAACTGATGGTGAATCTACCACCACCAATGCACAGCCTGGCATTCCAGATGATTCAAAGACAACTGTGCCTGGACAAACCGATGGTGAATCTACCACCACCAATGCACAGCCTGGCATTCCAGATGATTCAAAGACAACTGTGCCTGGAGAAACTGATGGTGAATCTACCACCACCAATGCACAGCCTGGCATTCCAGATGATTCAAAGACAACTGTGCCTGGACTAACTGATGGTGAATCTACCACCACCAATGCACAGCCTGGCATTCCAGATGATTCAAAGACAACTGTGCCTGGACAAACTGATGGTGAATCTACCACCACCAATGCACAGCCTGGCATTCCAGATGATTCAAAGACAACTGTGCCTGGAGAAACTGATGGTGAATCTACCACCACCAATGCACAGCCTGGCATTCCAGATGATTCAAAGACAACTGTGCCTGGACAAACTGATGGTGAATCTACCACCACCAACGCACAGCCTGGCATTCCAGATGATTCAAAGACAACTGTGCCTGGAGAAACTGATGGTGAATCTACCACCACCAACGCACAGCCTGGCATTCCAGATGATTCAAAGACAACTGTGCCTGGAGAAACTGATGGTGAATCTACCACCACCAATGCACAGCCTGGCATTCCAGATGATTCAAAGACAACTGTGCCTGGAGAAACTGATGGTGAATCTACCACCACCAACGCACAGCCTGGCATTCCAGATGATTCAAAGACAACTGTGCCTGGAGAAACTGATGGTGAATCTACCACCACCAATGCACAGCCTGGCATTCCAGATGATTCAAAGACAACTGTGCCTGGACAAACTGATGGTGAATCTACCACCACCAACGCACAGCCTGGCATTCCAGATGATTCAAAGACAACTGTGCCTGGAGATACTGATGGTGAATCTACCACCACCAATGCACAGCCTGGCATTCCAGATGATTCAAAGACAACTGTGCCCGGACAAACTGATGGTGAATCTACCACCACCAACGCACAGCCTGGCATTCCAGATGATTCAAAGACAACTGTGCCTGGAGATACTGATGGTGAATCTACCACCACCAATGCACAGCCCGGCATTCCAGATGATTCAAAGACAACTGTGCCTGGACAAACTGATGGTGAATCTACCACCACCAATGCTCAGCCCGGCATTCCAGATGATTCAAAGACAACTGTGCCTGGACAAACTGATGGTGAATCTACCACCACCAATGCACAGCCCGGCATTCCAGATGATTCAAAGACAACTGTGCCTGGACTAACTGATGGTGAATCTACCACCACCAATGCACAGCCCGGCATTCCAGATGATTCAAAGACAACTGTGCCTGGACTAATTGATGGTGAATCTACCACCACCAATGCACAGCCCGGCATTCCAGATGATTCAAAGACAACTGTGCCTGGACTAACTGATGGTGAATCTACCACCACCAATGCTCAGCCCGGCATTCCAGATGATTCAAAGACAACTGTGCCTGGACAAACTGATGGTGAATCTACCACCACCAATGCACAGCCCGGCATTCCAGATGATTCAAAGACAACTGTGCCTGGACAAACTGATGGTGAATCTACCACCACCAATGCTCAGCCCGGCATTCCAGATGATTCAAAGACAACTGTGCCTGGACAAACTGATGGTGAATCTACCACCACCAATGCACAGCCCGGCATTCCAGATGATTCAAAGACAACTGTGCCTGGACTAACTGATGGTGAATCTACCACCACCAATGCACAGCCCGGCATTCCAGATGATTCAAAGACAACTGTGCCTGGACTAATTGATGGTGAATCTACCACCACCAATGCACAGCCCGGCATTCCAGATGATTCAAAGACAACTGTGCCTGGACTAACTGATGGTGAATCTACCACCACCAATGCACAGCCTGGCATTCCAGATGATTCAAAGACAACTGTGCCTGGAGAAACTGATGGTGAATCTACCACCACCAATGCACAGCCTGGCATTCCAGATGATTCAAAGACAACTGTGCCTGGACAAACTGATGGTGAATCTACCACCACCAATGCACAGCCTGGCATTCCAGATGATTCAAAGACAACTGTGCCTGGAGAAACTGATGGTGAACCTACCACCACCAATGCACAGCCTGGCATTCCAGATGATTCAAAGACAACTGTGCCTGGACAAACTGATGGTGAATCTACCACCACCAATGCACAGCCTGGCATTCCAGATGATTCAAAGACAACTGTGCCTGGACTAACTGATGGTGAATCTACCACCACCAATGCACAGCCTGGCATTCCAGATGATTCAAAGACAACTGTGCCTGGACAAACCGATGGTGAATCTACCACCACCAATGCACAGCCTGGCATTCCAGATGATTCAAAGACAACTGTGCCTGGAGAAACTGATGGTGAATCTACCACCACCAATGCACAGCCCGGCATTCCAGATGATTCAAAGACAACTGTGCCTGGACAAACTGATGGTGA
Source organism: Sphaerolaimus hirsutus (assembly GCA_964036195.1). Taxonomy (NCBI): domain Eukaryota; kingdom Metazoa; phylum Nematoda; class Chromadorea; order Monhysterida; family Sphaerolaimidae; genus Sphaerolaimus; species Sphaerolaimus hirsutus. The sequence goes on from OZ038458.1 coordinate 1,805,368, forward strand.
ATCTACCACCACCAATGCACAGCCCGGCATTCCAGATGATTCAAAGACAACTGTGCCTGGACTAACTGATGGTGAATCTACCACCACCAATGCACAGCCCGGCATTCCAGATGATTCAAAGACAACTGTGCCTGGACTAACTGATGGTGAATCTACCACCACCAATGCACAGCCTGGCATTCCAGATGATTCAAAGACAACTGTGCCTGGACAAACTGATGGTGAATCTACCACCACCAATGCACAGCCTGGCATTCCAGATGATTCAAAGACAACTGTGCCTGGACAAACTGATGGTGAATCTACCACCACCAATGCACAGCCTGGCATTCCAGATGATTCAAAGACAACTGTGCCCGGACAAACTGATGGTGAATCTACCACCACCAACGCACAGCCTGGCATTCCAGATGATTCAAAGACAACTGTGCCTGGAGAAACTGATGGTGAATCTACCACCACCAATGCACAGCCTGGCATTCCAGATGATTCAAAGACAACTGTGCCTGGACAAACTGATGGTGAATCTACCACCACCAATGCACAGCCTGGCATTCCAGATGATTCAAAGACAACTGTGCCTGGAGAAACTGATGGTGAACCTACCACCACCAATGCACAGCCTGGCATTCCAGATGATTCAAAGACAACTGTGCCTGGACAAACTGATGGTGAATCTACCACCACCAATGCACAGCCCGGCATTCCAGATGATTCAAAGACAACTGTGCCTGGACTAACTGATGGTGAATCTACCACCACCAATGCACAGCCCGGCATTCCAGATGATTCAAAGACAACTGTGCCTGGACTAACTGATGGTGAATCTACCACCACCAATGCACAGCCTGGCATTCCAGATGATTCAAAGACAACTGTGCCTGGACTAACTGATGGTGAATCTACCACCACCAATGCACAGCCTGGCATTCCAGATGATTCAAAGACAACTGTGCCTGGACAAACCGATGGTGAATCTACCACCACCAACGCACAGCCTGGCATTCCAGATGATTCAAAGACAACTGTGCCTGGACAAACCGATGGTGAATCTACCACCACCAACGCACAGCCTGGCATTCCAGATGATTCAAAGACAACTGTGCCTGGAGAAACTGATGGTGAATCTACCACAACCAATGCACAGCCTGGCATTCCAGATGATTCAAAGACAACTGTGCCTGGAGAAACTGATGGTGAATCTACCACCACCAATGCACAGCCTGGCATTCCAGATGATTCAAAGACAACTGTGCCTGGACAAACCGATGGTGAATCTACCACCACCAATGCACAGCCTGGCATTCCAGATGATTCAAAGACAACTGTGCCTGGAGAAACTGATGGTGAATCTACCACCACCAATGCACAGCCTGGCATTCCAGATGATTCAAAGACAACTGTGCCTGGAGAAACTGATGGTGAATCTACCACCACCAATGCACAGCCTGGCATTCCAGATGATTCAAAGACAACTGTGCCTGGACAAACTGATGGTGAATCTACCACCACCAATGCACAGCCTGGCATTCCAGATGATTCAAAGACAACTGTGCCTGGAGAAACTGATGGTGAATCTACCACCACCAATGCACAGCCTGGCATTCCAGATGATTCAAAGACAACTGTGCCTGGACAAACTGATGGTGAATCTACCACCACCAATGCACAGCCCGGCATTCCAGATGATTCAAAGACAACTGTGCCTGGAGAAACTGATGGTGAATCTACCACCACCAATGCACAGCCTGGCATTCCAGATGATTCAAAGACAACTGTGCCTGGAGAAACTGATGGTGAATCTACCACCACCAATGCACAGCCTGGCATTCCAGATGATTCAAAGACAACTGTGCCTGGACAAACCGATGGTGAATCTCCCACCACCAATGCACAGCCTGGCATTCCAGATGATTCAAAGACAACTGTGCCTGGACAAACTGATGGTGAATCTACCACCACCAACGCACAGCCTGGCATTCCAGATGATTCAAAGACAACTGTGCCTGGAGAAACTGATGGTGAATCTACCACCACCAATGCACAGCCTGGCATTCCAGATGATTCAAAGACAACTGTGCCTGGACAAACTGATGGTGAATCTACCACCACCAACGCACAGCCTGGCATTCCAGATGATTCAAAGACAACTGTGCCTGGAGAAACTGATGGTGAATCTACCACCACCAATGCACAGCCTGGCATTCCAGATGATTCAAAGACAACTGTGCCTGGAGAAACTGATGGTGAATCTACCACCACCAATGCACAGCCTGGCATTCCAGATGATTCAAAGACAACTGTGCCTGGAGAAACTGATGGTGAATCTACCACCACCAATGCACAGCCTGGCATTCCAGATGATTCAAAGACAACTGTGCCCGGACAAACTGATGGTGAATCTACCACCACCAACGCACAGCCTGGCATTCCAGATGATTCAAAGACAACTGTGCCTGGAGAAACTGATGGTGAATCTACCACCACCAATGCACAGCCTGGCATTCCAGATGATTCAAAGACAACTGTGCCTGGAGATACTGATGGTGAATCTACCACCACCAATGCACAGCCCGGCATTCCAGATGATTCAAAGACAACTGTGCCTGGACAAACTGATGGTGAATCTACCACCACCAATGCTCAGCCCAGCATTCCAGATGATTCAAAGACAACTGTGCCTGGACAAACTGATGGTGAATCTACCACCACCAATGCACAGCCCGGCATTCCAGATGATTCAAAGACAACTGTGCCTGGACTAACTGATGGTGAATCTACCACCACCAATGCACAGCCCGGCATTCCAGATGATTCAAAGACAACTGTGCCTGGACTAATTGATGGTGAATCTACCACCACCAATGCACAGCCCGGCATTCCAGATGATTCAAAGACAACTGTGCCTGGACTAACTGATGGTGAATCTACCACCACCAATGCACAGCCTGGCATTCCAGATGATTCAAAGACAACTGTGCCTGGAGAAACTGATGGTGAATCTACCACCACCAATGCACAGCCTGGCATTCCAGATGATTCAAAGACAACTGTGCCTGGACAAACTGATGGTGAATCTACCACCACCAATGCACAGCCTGGCATTCCAGATGATTCAAAGACAACTGTGCCTGGAGAAACTGATGGTGAACCTACCACCACCAATGCACAGCCTGGCATTCCAGATGATTCAAAGACAACTGTGCCTGGACAAACTGATGGTGAATCTACCACCACCAATGCACAGCCTGGCATTCCAGATGATTCAAAGACAACTGTGCCTGGACTAACTGATGGTGAATCTACCACCACCAATGCACAGCCTGGCATTCCAGATGATTCAAAGACAACTGTGCCTGGACAAACCGATGGTGAATCTACCACCACCAATGCACAGCCTGGCATTCCAGATGATTCAAAGACAACTGTGCCTGGAGAAACTGATGGTGAATCTACCACCACCAATGCACAGCCCGGCATTCCAGATGATTCAAAGACAACTGTGCCTGGACAAACTTATGGTGAATCTACCACCACCAATGCACAGCCCGGCATTCCAGATGATTCAAAGACAACTGTGCCTGGACTAACTGATGGTGAATCTACCACCACCAATGCACAGCCCGGCATTCCAGATGATTCAAAGACAACTGTGCCTGGACTAACTGATGGTGAATCTACCACCACCAATGCACAGCCTGGCATTCCAGATGATTCAAAGACAACTGTGCCTGGACAAACTGATGGTGAATCTACCACCACCAATGCACAGCCTGGCATTCCAGATGATTCAAAGACAACTGTGCCTGGACAAACTGATGGTGAATCTACCACCACCAATGCACAGCCTGGCATTCCAGATGATTCAAAGACAACTGTGCCCGGACAAACTGATGGTGAATCTACCACCACCAACGCACAGCCTGGCATTCCAGATGATTCAAAGACAACTGTGCCTGGAGAAACTGATGGTGAATCTACCACCACCAATGCACAGCCTGGCATTCCAGATGATTCAAAGACAACTGTGCCTGGACAAACTGATGGTGAATCTACCACCACCAATGCACAGCCTGGCATTCCAGATGATTCAAAGACAACTGTGCCTGGAGAAACTGATGGTGAACCTACCACCACCAATGCACAGCCTGGCATTCCAGATGATTCAAAGACAACTGTGCCTGGACAAACTGATGGTGAATCTACCACCACCAATGCACAGCCCGGCATTCCAGATGATTCAAAGACAACTGTGCCTGGACTAACTGATGGTGAATCTACCACCACCAATGCACAGCCCGGCATTCCAGATGATTCAAAGACAACTGTGCCTGGACTAACTGATGGTGAATCTACCACCACCAATGCACAGCCTGGCATTCCAGATGATTCAAAGACAACTGTGCCTGGACAAACCGATGGTGAATCTACCACCACCAACGCACAGCCTGGCATTCCAGATGATTCAAAGACAACTGTGCCTGGAGAAACTGATGGTGAATCTACCACCACCAATGCACAGCCTGGCATTCCAGATGATTCAAAGACAACTGTGCCCGGACAAACTGATGGTGAATCTACCACCACCAACGCACAGCCTGGCATTCCAGATGATTCAAAGACAACTGTGCCTGGAGAAACTGATGGTGAATCTACCACCACCAATGCACAGCCTGGCATTCCAGATGATTCAAAGACAACTGTGCCTGGACAAACTGATGGTGAATCTACCACCACCAATGCACAGCCTGGCATTCCAGATGATTCAAAGACAACTGTGCCTGGAGAAACTGATGGTGAACCTACCACCACCAATGCACAGCCTGGCATTCCAGATGATTCAAAGACAACTGTGCCTGGACAAACTGATGGTGAATCTACCACCACCAATGCACAGCCCGGCATTCCAGATGATTCAAAGACAACTGTGCCTGGACTAACTGATGGTGAATCTACCACCACCAATGCACAGCCTGGCATTCCAGATGATTCAAAGACAACTGTGCCTGGACTAACTGATGGTGAATCTACCACCACCAATGCACAGCCTGGCATTCCAGATGATTCAAAGACAACTGTGCCTGGACAAACCGATGGTGAATCTACCACCACCAACGCACAGCCTGGCATTCCAGATGATTCAAAGACAACTGTGCCTGGAGAAACTGATGGTGAATCTACCACAACCAATGCACAGCCTGGCATTCCAGATGATTCAAAGACAACTGTGCCTGGACAAACCGATGGTGAATCTACCACCACCAACGCACAGCCTGGCATTCCAGATGATTCAAAGACAACTGTGCCTGGACAAACCGATGGTGAATCTACCACCACCAACGCACAGCCTGGCATTCCAGATGATTCAAAGACAACTGTGCCTGGAGAAACTGATGGTGAATCTACCACAACCAATGCACAGCCTGGCATTCCAGATGATTCAAAGACAACTGTGCCTGGAGAAACTGATGGTGAATCTACCACCACCAATGCACAGCCTGGCATTCCAGATGATTCAAAGACAACTGTGCCTGGACAAACCGATGGTGAATCTACCACCACCAACGCACAGCCTGGCATTCCAGATGATTCAAAGACAACTGTGCCTGGAGAAACTGATGGTGAATCTACCACAACCAATGCACAGCCTGGCATTCCAGATGATTCAAAGACAACTGTGCCTGGAGAAACTGATGGTGAATCTACCACCACCAATGCACAGCCTGGCATTCCAGATGATTCAAAGACAACTGTGCCTGGAGAAACTGATGGTGAATCTACCACCACCAATGCACAGCCTGGCATTCCAGATGATTCAAAGACAACTGTGCCTGGACAAACTGATGGTGAATCTACCACCACCAATGCACAGCCTGGCATTCCAGATGATTCAAAGACAACTGTGCCTGGAGAAACTGATGGTGAATCTACCACCACCAATGCACAGCCTGGCATTCCAGATGATTCAAAGACAACTGTGCCTGGAGAAACTGATGGTGAATCTACCACCACCAATGCACAGCCTGGCATTCCAGATGATTCAAAGACAACTATTCCTGGACAAACTGATGGTGAATCTACCACCACCAATGCACAGCCCGGCATTCCAGATGATTCAAAGACAACTGTGCCTGGACAAACTGATGGTGAATCTACCACCACCAATGCACAGCCTGGCATTCCAGATGATTCAAAGACAACTGTGCCTGGACAAACCGATGGTGAATCTACCACCACCAACGCACAGCCTGGCATTCCAGATGATTCAAAGACAACTGTGCCTGGAGAAACTGATGGTGAATCTACCACAACCAATGCACAGCCTGGCATTCCAGATGATTCAAAGACAACTGTGCCTGGAGAAACTGATGGTGAATCTACCACCACCAATGCACAGCCTGGCATTCCAGATGATTCAAAGACAACTGTGCCTGGAGAAACTGATGGTGAATCTACCACCACCAATGCACAGCCTGGCATTCCAGATGATTCAAAGACAACTGTGCCTGGACAAACTGATGGTGAATCTACCACCACCAATGCACAGCCTGGCATTCCAGATGATTCAAAGACAACTGTGCCTGGAGAAACTGATGGTGAATCTACCACCACCAATGCACAGCCTGGCATTCCAGATGATTCAAAGACAACTGTGCCTGGAGAAACTGATGGTGAATCTACCACCACCAATGCACAGCCTGGCATTCTAGATGATTCAAAGACAACTATTCCTGGACAAACTGATGGTGAATCTACCACCACCAATGCACAGCCCGACATTCCAGATGATTCAAAGACAACTGTGCCTGGACAAACTGATGGTGAATCTACCACCACCAATGCTCAGCCCGGCATTCCAGATGATTCAAAGACAACTGTGCCTGGACAAACTGATGGTGAATCTACCACCACCAATGCACAGCCCGGCATTCCAGATGATTCAAAGACAACTGTGCCTGGACTAACTGATGGTGAATCTACCACCACCAATGCACAGCCTGGGATTCCAGATGATTCAAAGACAACCGTGCCTGGACTAACTGATGGTGAATCTACCACCACCAATGCACAGCCTGGCATTCCAGATGATTCAAAGACAACCGTGCCTGGACAAACTGATGGTGAATCTACCACCACCAATGCACAGCCTGGCATTCCAGATGATTCAAAGACAACTGTGCCTGGACAAACTGATGGTGAATCTACCACCACCAATGCACAGCCCGGCATTCCAGATGATTCAAAGACAACTGTGCCTGGACAAACTGATGGTGAATCTACCACCACCAATGCACAGCTCGGCATTCCAGATGATTCAAAGACAACTGTGCCTGGACAAACTGATGGTGAATCTACCACCACCAATGCACAGCCCGGCATTCCAGATGATTCAAAGACAACTGTGCCTGGACTAACTGATGGTGAATCTACCACCACCAATGCACAGCCCGGCATTCCAGATGATTCAAAGACAACTGTGCCTGGACTAACTGATGGTGAATCTACCACCACCAATGCACAGCCTGGCATTCCAGATGATTCAAAGACAACTGTGCCTGGACAAACTGATGGTGAATCTACCACCACCAATGCACAGCCCGGCATTCCAGATGATTCAAAGACAACTCTGCCTGGACAAACTGATGGTGAATCTACCACCACCAATGCACAGCCCGGCATTCCAGATGATTCAAAGACAACTCTGCCTGGACAAACTGATGGTGAATCTACCACCACCAATGCACAGCCCGGCATTCCAGATGATTCAAAGACAACTGTGCCTGGACAAACTGATGGTGAATCTACCACCACCAATGCACAGCCTGGCATTCCAGATGATTCAAAGACAACTGTGCCTGGACAAACTGATGGTGAATCTACCACCACCAATGCACAGCCTGGCATTCCAGATGATTCAAAGACAACTGTGGCTGGACAAACTGATGGTGAATCTACCACCACCAATGCACAGCCTGGCATACCAGATGATTCAAAGACAACTGTGCCTGGAGAAACTGATGGTGAATCTACCACCACCAATGCACAGCCTGGCATTCCAGATGATTCAAAGACAACTGTGCCTGGACAAACTGATGGTGAATCTACCACCACCAATGCACAGCCTGGCATTCCAGATGATTCAAAGACAACTGTGCCTGGAGAAACTGATGGTGAATCTACCACCACCAATGCACAGCCTGGCATTCCAGATGATTCAAAGACAACTGTGCCTGGAGAAACTGATGGTGAATCTACCACCACCAATGCACAGCCTGGCATTCCAGATGATTCAAAGACAACTGTGCCTGGACAAACTGATGGTGAATCTACCACCACCAATGCACAGCCTGGCATTCCAGATGATTCAAAGACAACTGTGCCTGGAGAAACTGATGGTGAATCTACCACCACCAATGCACAGCCTGGCATTCCAGATGATTCAAAGACAACTGTGCCTGGACAAACCGATGGTGAATCTACCACCACCAACGCACAGCCTGGCATTCCAGATGATTCAAAGACAACTGTGCCTGGAGAAACTGATGGTGAATCTACCACTACCAACGCACAGCCTGGCATTCCAGATGATTCAAAGACAACTGTGCCTGGACAAACCGATGGTGAATCTACCACCACCAATGCACAGCCTGGCATTCCAGATGATTCAAAGACAACTGTGCCTGGACAAACTGATGGTGAATCTACCACCACCAATGCACAGCCCGGCATTCCAGATGATTCAAAGACAACTGTGCCTGGACAAACTGATGGTGAATCTACCACCACCAATGCACAGCCCGGCATTCCAGATGATTCAAAGACAACTGTGCCTGGACAAACCGATGGTGAATCTACCACCACCAACGCACAGCCTGGCATTCCAGATGATTCAAAGACAACTGTGCCTGGACAAACCGATGGTGAATCTACCACCACCAACGCACAGCCTGGCAATCCAGATGATTCAAAGACAACTGTGCCTGGACAAACTGATGGTGAATCTACCACCACCAATGCACAGCCTGGCATTCCAGATGATTCAAAGACAACTGTGCCTGGACAAACCGATGGTGAATCTACCACCACCAACGCACAGCCTGGCATTCCAGATGATTCAAAGACAACTGTGCCTGGAGAAACCGATGGTGAATCTACCACCACCAATGCACAGCCTGGCATTCCAGATGATTCAAAGACAACTGTGCCTGGACAAACTGATGGTGAATCTACCACCACCAATGCACAGCCTGGCATTCCAGATGATTCAAAGACAACTGTGCCTGGACAAACTGATGGTGAATCTACCACCACCAATGCACAGCCCGGCATTCCAGATGATTCAAAGACAACTGTGCCTGGACAAACTGATGGTGAATCTACCACCACCAATGCACAGCCCGGCATTCCAGATAATTCAAAGACAACTGTGCCTGGACAAACCGATGGTGAATCTACCACCACCAACGCACAGCCTGGCATTCCAGATGATTCAAAGACAACTGTGCCTGGACAAACCGATGGTGAATCTACCACCACCAACGCACAGCCTGGCATTCCAGATGATTCAAAGACAACTGTGCCTGGAGAAACCAATGGTGAATCTACCACCACCAATGCACAGCCTGGCATTCCAGATGATTCAAAGACAACTGTGCCTGGACAAACTGATGGTGAATCTACCACCACCAATGCACAGCCCGGCATTCCAGATGATTCAAAGACAACTGTGCCTGGACAAACTGATGGTGAATCTACCACCACCAATGCACAGCCCGGCATTCCAGATGATTCAAAGACAACTGTGCCTGGACAAACTGATGGTGAATCTACCACCACCAATGCACAGCCCGGCATTCCAGATGATTCAAAGACAACTGTGCCTGGACAAACTGATAATGAATCTACCACCACCAATGCACAGCCCGGCATTCCAGATGATTCAAAGACAACTGTGCCTGGACAAACTGATGGTGAATCTACCACCACCAATGCACAGCCCGGCATTCCAGATGATTCAAAGACAACTGTGCCTGGACTAACTGATGGTGAATCTACCACCACCAATGCACAGCCTGGCATTCCAGATGATTTAAAGACAACTCTGCCTGGACAAACTGATGGTGAATCTACCACCACCAATGCACAGCCCGGCATTCCAGATGATTCAAAGACAACTGTGCCTGGACTAACTGATGGTGAATCTACCACCACCAATGCACAGCCTGGCATTCCAGATGATTCAAAGACAACTGTGCCTGGACAAACTGATGGTGAATCTACCACCACCAATGCACAGCCTGGCATTCCAGATGATTCAAAGACAACTGTGCCTGGACAAACTGATGGTGAATCTACCACCACCAACGCACAGCCTGGCATTCCAGATGATTCAAAGACAACTGTGCCTGGACAAACTGATGGTGAATCTACCACCACCAATGCACAGCCTGGCATTCCAGATGATTCAAAGACAACTGTGCCTGGACAAACTGATGGTGAATCTACCACCACCAATGCACAGCCCGGCATTCCAGATGATTCAAAGACAACTGTGCCTGGACAAACTGATGGTGAATCTACCACCACCAATGCACAGCCCGGCATTCCAGATGATTCAAAGACAACTGTGCCTGGACAAACTGATGGTGAATCTACCACCACCAATGCACAGCCCGGCATTCCAGATGATTCAAAGACAACTGTGCCTGGACAAACTGATGGTGAATCTACCACCACCAATGCACAGCCCGGCATTCCAGATGATTCAAAGACAACTGTGCCTGGACAAACTGATGGTGAATCTACCACCACCAATGCACAGCCCGGCATTCCAGATGATTCAAAGACAACTGTGCCTGGACAAACTGATGTTGAATCTACCACCACCAATGCACAGCCCGGCATTCCAGATGATTCAAAGACAACTGTGCCTGGACAAACTGATGGTGAATCTACCACCACCAATGCACAGCCCGGCATTCCAGATGATTCAAAGACAACTGTGCCTGGACAAACTGATGGTGAATCTACCACCACCAATGCACAGCCTGGCATTCCAGATGATTCAAAGACAACTGTGCCTGGACAAACTGATGGTGAATCTACCACCACCAATGCACAGCCTGGCATTCCAGATGATTCAAAGACAACTGTGCCTGGACAAACTGATGGTGAATCTACCACCACCAATGCACAGCCTGGCATTCCAGATGATTCAAAGACAACTGTGCCTGGACTAACTGATGGTGAATCTACCACCACCAATGCACAGCCTGGCATTCCGGATGATTCAAAGACCACTGTGCCTGGACAAACTGATGGTGAATCTACCACCACCAACGCACAGCCTGGCATTCCAGATGATTCAAAGACAACTGTGCCTGGAGAAACTGATGGTGAATCTACCACCACCAATGCACAGCCTGGCATTCCAGATGATTCAAAGACAACTGTGCCTGGACAAACTGATGGTGAATCTACCACCACCAATGCACAGCCTGGCATTCCAGATGATTCAAAGACAACTGTGCCTGGACAAACTGATGGTGAATCTACCACCACCAATGCACAGCCTGGCATTCCAGATGATTCAAAGACAACTGTGCCTGGACAAACTGATGGTGAATCTACCACCACCAATGCACAGCCTGGCATTCCAGATGATTCAAAGACAACTGTGCCTGGACTAACTGATGGTGAATCTACCACCACCAATGCACAGCCTGGCATTCCGGATGATTCAAAGACCACTGTGCCTGGACAAACTGATGGTGAATCTACCACCACCAACGCACAGCCTGGCATTCCAGATGATTCAAAGACAACTGTGCCTGGAGAAACTGATGGTGAATCTACCACCACCAATGCACAGCCTGGCATTCCAGATGATTCAAAGACAACTGTGCCTGGACAAACTGATGGTGAATCTACCACCACCAAAGCACAGCCTGGAATTCCAGATGATTCAAAGACAACTGTGTCTGGACAAACTGATGATGAAACTACCACCAATGCACAGCCTGGCATTCCAGATGAATCAAAGACAACTGTGTCTGGACAAACTGATGGTGAATCTACCACCACCAATGCACAGCCTGGCATTCCAGATGAATCAAAGACAACTGTGTCTGGACAAACTGATGATGAAACTACCACCAATGCACAGCCATCTACAAAAACAACTGTTGAATATACCTCAAAAGATACAAGTACTGATTCATATGGATTAACTACAACAGTCCAGTCTAGTGTATGTTATTAGTTCCTTGCTGTGTTTCAATTACACAAATTACAGTGGATGAGTTCACAACTTGGGATATAATTGAAGAAACTCAGTACTGACAATTGTGGTTTGGAACCTGCACTGACCCGAACTGCAGTTACATGAATAATTTGGAAATGAGCACCAATAATTGGAACTGCTCATACCTGAACTGAAATTGCTATCAGAATTTTATACCCAGAGCATCACTTGATACAAACTACTTATCCATGACTTACTTCTGTGACCAAACAAAGTAGTTGTGCATCACATGCCACACCATCACTTCATTTCATGTTATTGTACCAATACTTGATATTTTTTAACACAGAAACAGCATATAGATTATTTTGGAACCAAAAGAACACAACTGGAAAGTGAACCAGAGAACTGAAACTGATACGTAAATCAAATTTTTTGAACAAGGAACTGGTACTGAAAATTTTGAAAACCCCAAAGCTACTGATAATCCAATAGTTGGATGGGATTTAAAAAGGGGTAACAGGAATTGACACGTGAATAAAGCTATATTTTTTGTTATCAAGTAAGAGTTATGTATTTGCATACTTACTACCTGTGTGTTCTCTTGTTCTGTAAATAAAATTGTAAACAGGTCCCAAAGTATTTACTCTGATTGCTCATAAGATTTCATTGGTGTTTGCAAAGCTGATACAAAAATATAAAATGTTGTAAACATACTGAAAAATAGCTAGCCAACAAGTTTGCACTGAATTAAATGATCCGTGGACTATAATGTTGGAATACTGTTGGAATTGTACATTGCTGTAACACAGTATGTTTATCAAGCTAGAAAAAAAACAGTATCACTTTTAGGTACAATGCTTCGAATACAAAGCATCCGAGGACTTCAAGACCCATGGTGAAGCATCTGCAGCATGCAAAGTGCTGTTCCCAGGTGTTAAATTTGAAGAAATTCAAGAGCTGGCTGAAATCCAAAATCTCACTGAAAATGACAACTATTGGGTATTTGATGTGAGAAAACAATGTGTCAAATGGTTGACAAATACTGATGTGCCTGCTATTTATGAAGAACTGTGCAGCAGTGAGTTGGGTGGTCATCATTGTTTTCAAGATTGTATAATTTGACAATTAATAATTTGTTTAAGCACTAGTGTATGGAATCAGCAGTGCACTACATGAAAACATGTACATTTATGCACCAATATTGCAGCAAAACATTGCATTGCAACTTGATATTTATCATTTTAGCATAACAATCTAAAATATACATTATTCCATTTTTATTCAATTTGAATGCTGAAACATTTAGTCGTATCCAGTGTAGTGTCAGAAAGGAACCAGAACATTGGTGCATAGCAAAGCAGACACAGTAAAATGATAAGAATGGTCAGAAGCACCATGGTGCTTTCATTTTTGAAAATAGTGCCAAAAACCAGCACTACACATTTTGTTATTGGAATCATGCAAACATTACACCAAATGCAAAAGGCACCATGGATCTTTTCATGGGTGTAGTGCCAAGGTCATATGGCAACAGAGCAAAATTGTGCCATGTGCACATGCACAAAAGCACCATGGTGCATTATACAGGGTGGCCTACATCAGGTGGATGTCTTCAATTGGCTCTGAACACATTGATTTTGAATGATAACTGCTCAACTGTGGTATGGCTGTAGATAAATGTACCCCATTCATTGTGTAAGGGTTCATATCACAAGATTTCATGTCAGAGTGTGAAGCACAGTTTTAGGCTTGTTTCAACGTGGTGCATGTCAGGAGCACAGTTTCAATTGTCTACCAAAGCACAAACACTACATAAAAATAGTACAAATTTGGCATGGCAATACAAAAATGTACCCCATTTAGTATGTTTAGTGCATGCATCCAGATTGCTTAATTTTTACATTGTTCACATCATATGCAAAACAACATCACTCCACGTAACCACCACCTTTATCCATGACAATATGAAGGGTGTGCTTCAATCTACAAATTTCTTCAAGCTAAGTACCAATCTACAATTTTTTTAAATTTGAGTTAGAACCATTTTTGGGGTACCCATGACAACGCGCTTCCAAAAAGATATAAATATATAATATGCGGGGGTTGCAAAATCCAATTTTGAGATATGTGAGGTCGAAAAATGCAAAAAAAAATTGCAAAATACAGTTAATGCAATTTAAAGAGTACTGATCTAAAGGTTTTTTAGCCATTCTATCTTTAAAAGTATCGATGTACACACTTTTTTTTAAATTGTACTTTTAAAGGTACCGATCTGCACATTTTTTGTTGTGCTTCTAAAAGCACAGATGTTTCAGCACCAGTCAGAGCAACAACCCATTTTGTGGATTTTTACTATAGGTAAAAGTACTGATCTACATCTATCTGATTTTGTGCTTTTAAAGGTACTGATTTTCATGTGCTTCCCAAACTGTACCATTGCATGCTTCTAAAAGTAGTGCTCTACCACCCCCCCCCCCTACTAAACCCCTGCCCATACCAAATTTGAGCACTTTTCATCCAAAATTGAAATTTTGGGAGCTGATTACGGGGCAGGCCTGATACACACATTTGCCCATTACACACATTTGCCCGTTTTTTTCATCTTGACACTCTTTGAGTGATTTTCAGATATCAGTAAAGTGAAACAAAGTTGCGCAACAACATTAGTGAACTTATTTCACTCATATCTGAAAATCACTTAAAAAAGTGTCAAGTGAAAAAAATGGGCAAATGTGCGTAACTGACAGATGTGCATATCAGTGCACCCCCTCTGATTACCCTGTACCCTGTACTTTGGCACTAGCAGCAAGTCAGACACGAGTGTCATGGTGCTTTTCTATCACTAGTCCAGCACCATTATGCAATTTAAATCAAACAGTATTGTTTCAGTTTCAGGATTGCCAGAGGAGCAGTGCTTCACCATCTTTCAAAATAAAACAGTTTCAATGATACCATGTGATCAAGGGAAAAAGTTTATCTGCTCATACCCATGCGAGGAGGGCACCACACTCACACTCAAACCTGATGGTGATAAACCAAGTGCTACCACCACAGAAAATGGTCTGCCTGATCTGTCCACAGTGACCACACTCAAACCTGATGGTGGAACTACCACATATGCACAGCCTGGCATTCCAGATGAATCAAAGACAACTGTGCCTGGACAAACTGATGGTGGAACTACCACATATGCACAGCCTGGCATTCCAGATGAATCAAAGACAACTGTGCCTGGACAAACTGATGGTGAATCTACCACCAATGCACAGCCTGGCATTCCAGATGAATCAAAGACAACTGTGCCTGGACAAACTGATGGTGAATCTACCACCAATGCACAGCCTGGCATTCCAGATGAATCAAAGACAACTATGCCTGGACAAACTGATGGTGAATCTACCACCACCAATGCACAGCCTGGCATTCCAGATGATTCAAAGACAACTGTGCCTGGACAAACTGATGGTGAATCTACCACCACCAATGCACAGCCCGGCATTCCAGATGATTCAAAGACAACTTTGCCTGGACAAACTGATGGTGAATCTACCACCACCAATGCACAGCCTGGCATTCCAGATGATTCAAAGACAACTGTGCCCGGACAAACTGATGGTGAATCTACCACCACCAATGCACAGCCTGGCATTCCAGATGATTCAAAGACAACTGTGCCTGGAGAAACTGATGGTGAATCTACCACCACCAATGCACAGCCTGGCATTCCAGATGATTCAAAGACAACTGTGCCTGGAGAAACTGATGGTGAATCTACCACCACCAGTGCACAGCCTGGCATTCCAGATGATTCAAAGACAACTGTGCCTGGACAAACTGATGGTGAATCTACCACCACCAATGCACAGCCTGGCATTCCAGATGATTCAAAGACAACTGTGCCTGGAGAAACTGATGGTGAATCTACCACCACCAATGCACAGCCTGGCATTCCAGATGATTCAAAGACAACTGTGCCTGGAGAAACTGATGGTGAATCTACCACCACCAATGCACAGCCCGGCATTCCAGATGATTCAAAGACAACTTTGCCTGGACAAACTGATGGTGAATCTACCACCACCAATGCACAGCCTGGCATTCCAGATGATTCAAAGACAACTGTGCCTGGACAAACTGATGGTGAATCTACCACCACCAATGCACAGCCTGTCATTCCAGATGATTCAAAGACAACTGTGCCTGGAGAAACTGATGGTGAATCTACCACCACCAATGCACAGCCTGGCATTCCAGATGATTCAAAGACAACTGTGCCTGGAGAAACTGATGGTGAATCTACCACCACCAGTGCACAGCCTGGCATTCCAGATGATTCAAAGACAACTGTGCCTGGACAAACTGATGGTGAATCTACCACCACCAATGCACAGCCTGGCATTCCAGATGATTCAAAGACAACTGTGCCTGGACAAACTGATGGTGAATCTACCACCACCAATGCACAGCCTGGCATTCCAGATGATTCAAAGACAACTGTGCCTGGAGAAACTGATGGTGAATCTACCACCACCAATGCACAGCCTGGCATTCCAGATGATTCAAAGACAACTGTGCCTGGACAAACTGATGGTGAATCTACCACCACCAGTGCACAGCCTGGCATTCCAGATGATTCAAAGACAACTGTGCCTGGAGAAACTGATGGTGAATCTACCACCACCAATGCACAGCCTGGCATTCCAGATGATTCAAAGACAACTGTGCCTGGACAAACTGATGGTGAATCTACCACCACCAGTGCACAGACTGGCATTCCAGATTATTCAAAGACAACTGTGCCTGGACAAACTGATGGTGAATCTACCACCACCAATGCACAGCCTGGCATTCCAGATGATTCAAAGACAACTGTGCCTGGACAAACTGATGGTGAATCTACCACCACCAATGCACAGCCTGGCATTCCAGATGATTCAGAGACAACTGTGCCTGGACAAACTGATGGTGAATCTACCACCACCAATGCACAGCCTGGCATTCCAGATGATTCAAAGACAACTGTGCCTGGAGAAACTGATGGTGAATCTACCACCACCAATGCACAGCCTGGCATTCCAGATGATTCAAAGACAACTGTGCCTGGAGAAACTGATGGTGAATCTACCACCACCAATGCACAGCCTGGCATTCCAGATGATTCAAAGACAACTGTGCCTGGAGAAACTGATGGTGAATCTACCACCACCAATGCACAGCCTGGCATTCCAGATGATTCAAAGACAACTGTGCCTGGAGAAACTGATGGTGAATCTACCACCACCAATGCACAGCCTGGCATTCCAGATGATTCAAAGACAACTGTGCCTGGACAAACTGATGGTGAATCTACCACCACCAATGCACAGCCCGGCATTCCAGATGATTCAAAGACAACTGTGCCTGGACAAACTGAGGGTGAATCTACCACCACCAATGCACAGCCCGGCATTCCAGATGATTCAAAGACAACTGTGCCTGGAGAAACTGAGGGTGAATCTACCACCACCAACGCAAAGCCTGGCATTCCAGATGATTCAAAGACAACTGTGCCTGGACAAACTGATGGTGAATCTACCACCACCAATGCACAGCCTGGCATTCCAGATGATTCAAAGACAACTGTGCCTGGACAAACTGATGGTGAATCTACCACCACCAATGCACAGCCCGGCATTCCAAATGATTCAAAGACAACTGTGCCTGGACAAACTGAGGGTGAATCTACCACCACCAATGCACAGCCCGGCATTCCAGATGATTCAAAGACAACTGTGCCTGGAGAAACTGAGGGTGAATCTACCACCACCAATGCACAGCCTGGCATTCCAGATGATTCAAAGACAACTGTGCCTGGACAAACTGATGGTGAATCTACCACCACCAATGCACAGCCTGGCATTCCAGATGATTCAAAGACAACCGTGCCTGGACAAACTGATGGTGAATCTACCACCACCAATGCACAGCCCGGCATTCCAGATGATTCAAAGACAACTGTGCCTGGACAAACTGAGGGTGAATCTACCACCACCAATGCACAGCCCGGCATTCCAGATGATTCAAAGACAACTGTGCCTGGAGAAACTGATGGTGAATCTACCACCACCAATGCACAGCCTGGCATTCCAGATGATTCAAAGACAACTGTGCCTGGACAAACTGATGGTGAATCTAACACCACCAATGCACAGCCTGGCATTCCAGATGATTCAAAGACAACTGTGCCTGGACAAACTGATGGTGAATCTACCACCACCAATGCACAGCCTGGCATTCCAGATGATTCAAAGACAACTGTGCCTGGACAAACTGATGGTGAATCTACCACCACCAATGCACAGCCCGGCATTCCAGATGATTCAAAGACAACTGTGCCTGGACAAACTGATGGTGAATCTACCACCACCAGTGCACAGCCTGGCATTCCAGATGATTCAAAGACAACTGTGCCTGGAGAAACTGATGGTGAATCTACCACCACCAATGCACAGCCTGGCATTCCAGATGATTCAAAGACAACTGTGCCTGGAGAAACTGATGGTGAATCTACCACCACCAATGCACAGCCTGGCATTACAGATGATTCAAAGACCACTGTGCCTGGACAAACTGATGGTGAATCTACCACCACCAATGCACAGCCTGGCATTCCAGATGATTCAAAGACAACTGTGCCTGGACAAACTGATGGTGAATCTACCACCACCAATGCACAGCCTGGCATTCCAGATGATTCAAAGACATCTGTGCCTGGACAAACTGATGGTGAATCTACCACCACCAATGCACAGCCTGGCATTCCAGATGATTCAAAGACAACTGTGCCTGGAGAAACTGATGGTGAATCTACCACCACCAATGCACAGCCTGGCATTCCAGATGATTCAAAGACAACTGTGCCTGGACAAACTGATGGTGAATCTACCACCACCAATGCGCAGCCTGGCATTCCAGATGAATCAAAGACAACTGTGCCTGGAAAAACTGATGGTGAATCTACCACCACCAATGCACAGCCTGGCATTCCAGATGATTCAAAAACAACTGTGCCTGGACAAACTGATGGTGAATCTACCACCACCAATGCACAGCCTGGCATTCCAGATGATTCAAAGACAACTGTGCCTGGACAAACTGATGGTGAATCTACCACCACCAATGCACAGCCTGGCATTCCAGATGATTCAAAGACAACTGTGCCTGGACAAACTGATGGTGAATCTACCACCACCAATGCACAGCCTGGCATTCCAGATGATTCAAAGACAACTGTGCCTGGAGAAACTGATGGTGAATCTACCACCACCAATGCACAGCCTGGCATTCCAGATGATTCAAAGACAACTGTGCCTGGCGAAACTGATGGTGAATCTACCACCACCAATGCACAGCCTGGCATTCCAGATGATTCAAAGACAACTGTGCCTGGACAAACTGATGGTGAATCTACCACCACCAATGCACAGCCTGGCATTCCAGATGATTCAAAGACAACTGTGCCTGGACAAACTGATGGTGAAACTACCACCACCAATGCACAGCCTGGCATTCCAGATGATTCAAAGACAACTGTGCCTGGACAAACTGATGGTGAATCTACCACCACCAATGCACAGCCTGGCATTCCAGATGATTCAAAGACAACTGTGCCTGGACAAACTGATGGTGAAACTACCACCAATGCACAGCCTGGCATTCCAGATGAATCAAAGACAACTGTGTCTGGACAAACTGATGATGAAACTACCACCAATGCACAGCCATCTACAAAAACAACTGTTGAATATACCTCAAAAGATACAAGTACTGATTTGTATGGATCTAGCACTGGAAATGGATTAACTACAACAGTCCAGTCTAGTGTATGTTATTAGTTCCTTGCTGTGTTTCAATTACACAAATTACAGTGAATGAGTTCACAACTTGGGATATAATTGAAGAAACTGAGTACTGACAATTGTGGTTTGGAACCTGCACTGACCCAAACTGCAGTTACACGAATAATTTGGAAATGAGCACCAATAATTGGAACTGCTCATACCTGAACTGAAATTGCTATCAGAATTTTATACCCAGAGCATCACTTGATACAAACTACTTATCCATGACTTACTTCTGTGACCAAACAAAGTAGTTGTGCATCACATGCCACACCATCACTTCATTTCATGTTATTGTACCAATACTTGATATTTTTTAACACAGAAACAGAATATAGATTATTTTGGAACCAAAAGAACACAACTGGAAAGTGAACTGAAACTGATACGTAAATCAAATTTTTTGAACAAGGAACTGGTACTGAAAATTTTGAAAACCCCAAAGCTACTGACAATCCAATAGTTGGATGGGATTTAAAAAGGGGTAACAGGAATTGACACGTGAATAAAGCTATATTTTTTGTTATCAAGTAAGAGCTATGTATTTGCATACTTACTACCTGTGTGTTCTCTTGTTCTGTAAATAAAATTGTTAACAGGTCCCAAAGTAATTACTCTGATTGCTCATAAGATTTCATTGGTGTTTGCAAAGCTGATACAAAAATATAAAATGTTGTAAACATACTGAAAAATAGCTAGCCAACAAGTTTGCACTGAATTAAATGATCCATGGACTATAATGTTGGAATACTGTTGGAATTGTACATTGCTGTAACACAGTATGTTTATCAAGCTAGAAAAAAACAGTATCACTTTTAGGTACAATGCTTCGAATACAAAGCATCCGAGGACTTCAAGACTCATGGTGAAGCATCTGCAGCATGCAAAGAGCTGTTCCCAGGTGGTGATCTTGTTAAATTTGAAGAAATTCAAGAGCTGGCTGAAATCCAAAATCTCACTGAAAATGACAACTATTGGGTATTTGATGTGAGAAAACAATGTGTCAAATGGTTGACAAATACTGATGTGCCTGCTATTTATGAAGAACTGTGCAGCAGTGAGTTGGGTGGTCATCATTGTTTTCAAGATTGTATAATTTGACAATTTATAATTTGTTTAAGCACTAGTGTATGGAATCAGCAGTGCACTACATGAAAACATGTACATTTATGCACCAATATTGCAGCAAAACATTGCATTGCAACTTGATGTTTATCATTTTAGCATAACAATCTAAAATATACATTATTCCATTTTTATTCAATTTGAATGCTGAAACATTTAGTCGTATCCAGTGTAGTGTCAGAAAGGAACCAGAACATTGGTGCATAGCAAAGCAGACACAGTAAAATGATTAGAATGGTCAGAAGCACCATGGTGCTTTCATTTTTGAAAATAGTGCCAAAAACCAGCACTACACATTTTGTTATTAGAATCATGCAAACATTACACCAAATGCAAAAGGCACCATGGATCTTTTCATGGGTGTAGTGCCAAGGTCATATGGCAACAGAGCAAAATTGTGCCATGTGCACATGCACAAAAGCACCATGGTGCATTATACAGGGTGGCCTACATCAGGTGGATGTCTTCAATTGGCTCTGAACACATTGATTTTGAATGATAACTGCTCAACTGTGGTATGGCTGTAGATAAATGTACCCCATTCATTGTGTAAGGGTTCATATCACAAGATTTCATGTCAGAGTGTGAAGCACAGTTTTAGGCTTGTTTCAACGTGGTGCATGTCAGGAGCACAGTTTCAATTGTCTACCAAAGCACAAACACTACATAAAAATAGTACAAATTTGGCATGGCAATACAAAAATGTACCCCATTTAGTATGTTTAGTGCATGCATCCAGATTGCTTAATTTTTACATTGTTCACATCATATGCAAAACAACATCACTCCACGTAACCACCACCTTTATCCATGACAATATGAAGGGTGTGCTTCAATCTACAAATTTCTTCAAGCTAAGTACCAATCTACAATTTTTTTAAATTTGAGTTAGAACCATTTTTGGGGTACCCATGACAACGCGCTTCCAAAAAGATATAAATATATAATATGCGGGGGTTGCAAAATCCAATTTTGAGATATGTGAGGTCGAAAAATGCAAAAAAAATTGCAAAATACAGTTAATGCAATTTAAAGAGTACTGATCTAAAGGTTTTTTAGCCATTCTATCTTTAAAAGTACCGATGTACACACTTTTTTTTAATTGTACTTTTAAAGGTACCGATCTGCACATTTTTTGTTGTGCTTCTAAAAGCACAGATGTTTCAGCACCAGTCAGAGCAACAACTCATTTTGTGGATTTTTACTATAGGTAAAAGTACTGATCTACATCTATCTGATTTTGTGCTTTTAAAGGTACTGATTTTCATGTGCTTCCCAAACTGTACCATTGCATGCTTCTAAAAGTAGTGCTCTACCAACCCCCCCCCCCCTACTAAACCCCTGCCCATACCAAATTTGAGCACTTTTCATCCAAAATTGAAATTTTGGGAGCTGATTACGGGGCAGGCCTGATACGCACATTTGCCCATTACACACATTTGCCTGTTTTTTTCACTTGACACTCTTTCAAGTGATTTTCAGATATCAGTAAAGTGAAACAAAGTTGCGCAACGACATTAGTGAACTTATTTCACTCATATCTGAAAATCACTTAAAAAAGTGTCAAGTGAAAAAAATGGGCAAATGTGCGTAACGGACAGATGTGCATATCACCCCCTCTGATTACCCTGTACCCTGTACTTTGGCACTAGCAGCAAGTCAGACACAAGTGTCATGGTGCTTTTCTATCACTAGTCCAGCACCATTATGCAATTTAAATCAAACAGTATTGTTTCAGTTTCAGGATTGCCAGAGGAGCAGTGCTTCACCATCTTTCAAAATAAAACAGTTTCAATGACACCATGTGATCAAGGGAAAAAGTTTATCTGCTCATACCCATGCGAGGAGGGCACCACACTCACACTCAAACCTGATGGTGATAAACCAAGTGCTACCACCACAGAAAATGGTCTGCCTGATCTGTCCACAGTGACCACACTCAAACCTGATGGTGGAACTACCACATATGCACAGCCTGGCATTCCAGATGAATCAAAGACAACTGTGCCTGGACAAACTGATGGTGGAACTACCACATATGCACAGCCTGGCATTCCAGATGATTCAAAGACAACTGTGCCTGGACAAACTGATGGTGAATCTACCACCACCAATGCACAGCCTGGCATTCCAGATGATTCAAAGACAACTGTGCCTGGAGAAACTGATGGTGAATCTACCACCACCAATGCACAGCCCGGCATTCCAGATGATTCAAAGACAACTGTGCCTGGACAAACTGATGGTGAATCTACCACCACCAATGCACAGCCTGGCATTCCAGATGATTCAAAGACAACTGTGCCTGGACAAACTGATGGTGAATCTACCACCACCAATGCACAGCCCGGCATTCCAGATGATTCAAAGACAACTGTGCCTGGACAAACTGATGGTGAATCTACCACCACCAATGCACAGCCTGGCATTCCAGATGATTCAAAGACAACTGTGCCTGGACAAACTGATGGTGAATCTACCACCACCAATGCACAGCCTGGCATTCCAGATGATTCAAAGACAACTGTGCCTGGACAAACTGATGGTGAATCTACCACCACCAATGCACAGCCTGGCATTCCAGATGATTCAAAGACAACTGTGCCTGGAGAAACTGATGGTGAATCTACCACCACCAATGCACAGCCTGGCATTCCAGATGATTCAAAGACAACTGTGCCTGGACAAACTGATGGTGAATCTACCACCACCAATGCACAGCCTGGCATTCCAGATGATTCAAAGACAACTGTGCCTGGAGAAACTGATGGTGAATCTACCACCACCAATGCACAGCCTGGCATTCCAGATGATTCAAAGACAACTGTGCCTGGAGAAACTGATGGTGAATCTACCACCACCAATGCACAGCCTGGCATTCCAGATGATTCAAAGACAACTGTGCCTGGACAAACTGATGGTGAATCTACCACCACCAACGCACAGCCTGGCATTCCAGATGATTCAAAGACAACTGTGCCTGGACAAACTGATGGTGAATCTACCACCACCAATGCACAGCCTGGCATTCCAGATGATTCAAAGACAACTGTGCCTGGACAAACTGATGGTGAATCTACCACCACCAATGCACAGCCTGGCATTCCAGATGATTCAAAGACAACTGTGCCTGGACAAACTGATGGTGAATCTACCACCACCAATGCACAGCCCGGCATTCCAGATGATTCAAAGACAACTGTGCCTGGACAAACTGATGGTGAATCTACCACCACCAATGCACAGCCTGGCATTCCAGATGATTCAAAGACAACTGTGCCTGGAGAAACTGATGGTGAATCTACCACCACCAATGCACAGCCTGGCATTCCGGATGATTCAAAGACCACTGTGCCTGGACAAACTGATGGTGAATCTACCACCACCAATGCACAGCCTGGCATTCCGGATGATTCAAAGACCACTGTGCCTGGACAAACTGATGGTGAATCTACCACCACCAATGCACAGCCTGGCATTCCAGATGATTCAAAGACAACTGTGCCTGGACAAACTGATGGTAAATCTACCACCACCAATGCACAGCCTGGAATTCCAGATGATTCAAAGACAACTGTGTCTGGACAAACTGATGATGAAACTACCACCAATGCACAGCCTGGCATTCCAGATGAATCAAAGACAACTGTGCCTGGACAAACTGATGGTGAATCTACCACCACCAATGCACAGCCTGGCATTCCAGATGATTCAAAGACAACTGTGCCTGGACAAACTGATGGTGAATCTACCACCACCAATGCACAGCCTGGCATTCCAGATGATTCAAAGACAACTGTGCCTGGACAAACTGATGGTGAATCTACCACCACCAATGCACAGCCTGGCATTCCAGATGATTCAAAGACAACTGTGCCTGGAGAAACTGATGGTGAATCTACCACCACCAATGCACAGCCTGGCATTCCAGATGATTCAAAGACAACTGTGCCTGGACAAACTGATGGTGAATCTACCACCACCAATGCACAGCCTGGCATTCCAGATGATTCAAAGACAACTGTGCCTGGACAAACTGATGGTGAATCTACCACCACCAAAGCACAGCCTGGCATTCCAGATGATTCAAAGACAACTGTGCCTGGACAAACTGATGGTGAATCTACCACCACCAATGCACAGCCTGGCATTCCGGATGATTCAAAGACCACTGTGCCTGGACAAACTGATGGTGAATCTACCACCACCAATGCACAGCCTGGCATTCCGGATGATTCAAAGACCACTGTGCCTGGACAAACTGATGGTGAATCTACCACCACCAATGCACAGCCTGGCATTCCAGATGATTCAAAGACAACTGTGCCTGGACAAACTGATGGTAAATCTACCACCACCAATGCACAGCCTGGAATTCCAGATGATTCAAAGACAACTGTGTCTGGACAAACTGATGATGAAACTACCATCAATGCACAGCCTGGCATTCCAGATGAATCAAAGACAACTGTGCCTGGACAAACTGATGGTGAATCTACCACCACCAATGCACAGCCTGGCATTCCAGATGATTCAAAGACAACTGTGCCTGGACAAACTGATGGTGAATCTACCACCACCAATGCACAGCCTGGCATTCCAGATGATTCAAAGACAACTGTACCTGGAGAAACTGATGGTGAATCTACCACCACCAATGCACAGCCTGGCATTCCAGATGATTCAAAGACAACTGTGCCTGGAGAAACTGATGGTGAATCTACCACCACCAATGCACAGCCTGGCATTCCAGATGATTCAAAGACAACTGTGCCTGGAGAAACTGATGGTGAATCTACCACCAATGCACAGCCTGGCATTCCAGATGATTCAAAGACAACTGTGTCTGGACAAACTGATGGTGAAACTACCACCAATGCACAGCCTGGCATTCCAGATGATTCAAAGACAACTGTGCCTGGAGAAACTGATGGTGAATCTACCACCAATGCACAGCCTGGCATTCCAGATGATTCAAAGACAACTGTGCCTGGACAAACTGATGGTGAATCTACCACCACCAATGCACAGCCTGGAATTCCAGATGATTCAAAGACAACTGTGTCTGGACAAACTGATGATGAAACTACCATCAATGCACAGCCTGGCATTCCAGATGAATCAAAGACAACTGTGCCTGGACAAACTGATGGTGAATCTACCACCACCAATGCACAGCCTGGCATTCCAGATGATTCAAAGACAACTGTGCCTGGAGAAACTGATGGTGAATCTACCACCACCAATGCACAGCCTGGCATTCCAGATGATTCAAAGACAACTGTGCCTGGAGAAACTGATGGTGAATCTACCACCACCAATGCACAGCCTGGCATTCCAGATGATTCAAAGACAACTGTGCCTGGAGAAACTGATGGTGAATCTACCACCAATGCACAGCCTGGCATTCCAGATGATTCAAAGACAACTGTGTCTGGACAAACTGATGGTGAAACTACCACCAATGCACAGCCTGGCATTCCAGATGATTCAAAGACAACTGTGCCTGGAGAAACTGATGGTGAATCTACCACCAATGCACAGCCTGGCATTCCAGATGATTCAAAGACAACTGTGCCTGGACAAACTGATGGTGAATCTACCACCACCAATGCACAGCCTGGAATTCCAGATGATTCAAAGACAACTGTGTCTGGACAAACTGATGATGAAACTACCATCAATGCACAGCCTGGCATTCCAGATGAATCAAAGACAACTGTGCCTGGACAAACTGATGGTGAATCTACCACCACCAATGCACAGCCTGGCATTCCAGATGATTCAAAGACAACTGTGCCTGGAGAAACTGATGGTGAATCTACCACCAATGCACAGCCTGGCATTCCAGATGATTCAAAGACAACTGTGTCTGGACAAACTGATGGTGAAACTACCACCAATGCACAGCCTGGCATTCCAGATGATTCAAAGACAACTGTGCCTGGAGAAACTGATGGTGAATCTACCACCAATGCACAGCCTGGCATTCCAGATGATTCAAAGACAACTGTGCCTGGACAAACTGATGGTGAATCTACCACCACCAATGCACAGCCTGGAATTCCAGATGATTCAAAGACAACTGTGTCTGGACAAACTGATGATGAAACTACCATCAATGCACAGCCTGGCATTCCAGATGAATCAAAGACAACTGTGCCTGGACAAACTGATGGTGAATCTACCACCACCAATGCACAGCCTGGCATTCCAGATGATTCAAAGACAACTGTGCCTGGAGAAACTGATGGTGAATCTACCACCACCAATGCACAGCCTGGCATTCCAGATGATTCAAAGACAACTGTGCCTGGAGAAACTGATGGTGAATCTACCACCAATGCACAGCCTGGCATTCCAGATGATTCAAAGACAACTGTGTCTGGACAAACTGATGGTGAAACTACCACCAATGCACAGCCTGGCATTCCAGATGATTCAAAGACAACTGTGCCTGGAGAAACTGATGGTGCATCTACCACCAATGCACAGCCTGGCATTCCAGATGATTCAAAGACAACTGTGCCTGGAGAAACTGATGGTGAATCTACCACCACCAATGCACAGCCTGGAATTCCAGATGATTCAAAGACAACTGTGTCTGGACAAACTGATGATGAAACTACCATCAATGCACAGCCTGGCATTCCAGATGAATCAAAGACAACTGTGCCTGGACAAACTGATGGTGAATCTACCACCACCAATGCACAGCCTGGCATTCCAGATGATTCAAAGACAACTGTGCCTGGAGAAACTGATGGTGAATCTACCACCACCAATGCACAGCCTGGCATTCCAGATGATTCAAAGACAACTGTGCCTGGAGAAACTGATGGTGAATCTACCACCAATGCACAGCCTGGCATTCCAGATGATTCAAAGACAACTGTGTCTGGACAAACTGATGGTGAAACTACCACCAATGCACAGCCTGGCATTCCAGATGATTCAAAGACAACTGTGCCTGGAGAAACTGATGGTGCATCTACCACCAATGCACAGCCTGGCATTCCAGATGATTCAAAGACAACTGTGCCTGGAGAAACTGATGGTGAATCTACCACCACCAATGCACAGCCTGGAATTCCAGATGATTCAAAGACAACTGTGTCTGGACAAACTGATGATGAAACTACCATCAATGCACAGCCTGGCATTCCAGATGAATCAAAGACAACTGTGCCTGGAGAAACTGATGGTGAATCTACCACCACCAATGCACAGCCTGGCATTCCAGATGATTCAAAGACAACTGTGCCTGGAAAAACTGATGGTGAATCTACCACCACCAATGCACAGCCTGGCATTCCAGATGATTCAAAGACAACTGTGCCTGGAAAAACTGATGGTGAATCTACCACCACCAATGCACAGCCTGGCATTCCAGATGATTCAAAGACAACTGTGCCTGGAGAAACTGATGGTGAATCTACCACCACCAATGCACAGCCTGGCATTCCAGATGATTCAAAGACAACTGTGCCTGGAGAAACTGATGGTGAATCTACCACCACCAATGCACAGCCTGGCATTCCAGATGATTCAAAGACAACTGTGCCTGGAGAAACTGATGGTGAATCTACCACCAATGCACAGCCTGGCATTCCAGATGATTCAAAGACAACTGTGTCTGGACAAACTGATGGTGAAACTACCACCAATGCACAGCCTGGCATTCCAGATGATTCAAAGACAACTGTGCCTGGAGAAACTGATGGTGAATCTACCACCAATGCACAGCCTGGCATTCCAGATGATTCAAAGACAACTGTGCCTGGACAAACTGATGGTGAATCTACCACCACCAATGCACAGCCTGGAATTCCAGATGATTCAAAGACAACTGTGTCTGGACAAACTGATGATGAAACTACCATCAATGCACAGCCTGGCATTCCAGATGAATCAAAGACAACTGTGCCTGGACAAACTGATGGTGAATCTACCACCACCAATGCACAGCCTGGCATTCCAGATGATTCAAAGACAACTGTGCCTGGACAAACTGATGGTGAATCTACCACCACCAATGCACAGCCTGGCATTTCAGATGATTCAAAGACAACTGTGCCTGGAGAAACTGATGGTGAATCTACCACCACCAATGCACAGCCTGGCATTCCAGATGATTCAAAGACAACTGTGCCTGGAGAAACTGATGGTGAATCTACCACCACCAATGCACAGCCTGGCATTCCAGATGATTCAAAGACAACTGTGCCTGGAGAAACTGATGGTGAATCTACCACCACCAATGCACAGCCTGGCATTCCAGATGATTCAAAGACAACTGTGCCTGGAGAAACTGATGGTGAATCTACCACCACCAATGCACAGCCTGGCATTCCAGATAGTTCAAAGACAACTGTGCCTGGACAAACTGATGGTGAATCTACCACCACCAATGCACAGCCTGGCATTCCAGATGATTCAAAGACAACTGTGCCTGGACAAACTGATGGTGAATCTACCACCACCAATGCACAGCCTGGCATTCCAGATGATTCAAAGACAACTGTGCCTGGAGAAACTGATGGTGAATCTACCACCACCAATGCACAGCCTGGCATTCCAGATGATTCAAAGACAACTGTGCCTGGAGAAACTGATGGTGAATCTACCACCACCAATGCACAGCCTGGCATTCCAGATGATTCAAAGACAACTGTGCCTGGACAAACTGATGGTGAATCTACCACCACCAATGCACAGCCTGGCATTCCAGATGATTCAAAGACAACTGTGCCTGGACAAACTGATGGTGAATCTACCACCACCAATGCACAGCCCGGCATTCCAGATGATTCAAAGACAACTGTGCCTGGACAAACTGATGGTGAATCTACCACCACCAATGCACAGCCTGGCATTCCAGATGATTCAAAGACAACTGTGCCTGGAGAAACTGATGGTGAATCTACCACCACCAATGCACAGCCTGGCATTCCAGATGATTCAAAGACAACTGTGCCTGGAGAAACTGATGGTGAATCTACCACCACCAATGCACAGCCTGGCATTCCAGATGATTCAAAGACAACTGTGCCTGGAGAAACTGATGGTGAATCTACCACCACCAATGCACAGCCTGGCATTCCAGATGATTCAAAGACAACTGTGCCTGGACAAACTGATGGTGAATCTACCACCACCAATGCACAGCCTGGCATTCCAGATGATTCAAAGACAACTGTGCCTGGACAAACTGATGGTGAATCTACCACCACCAATGCACAGCCTGGCATTCCAGATGATTCAAAGACAACTGTGCCTGGAGAAACTGATGGTGAATCTACCACCACCAATGCACAGCCTGGCATTCCAGATGATTCAAAGACAACTGTGCCTGGAGAAACTGATGGTGAATCTACCACCACCAATGCACAGCCTGGCATTCCAGATGATTCAAAGACAACTGTGCCTGGAGAAACTGATGGTGAATCTACCACCACCAATGCACAGCCTGGCATTCCAGATGATTCAAAGACAACTGTGCCTGGAGAAACTGATGGTGAATCTACCACCACCAATGCACAGCCTGGCATTCCAGATGATTCAAAGACAACTGTGCCTGTACAAACTGATGGTGAATCTACCACCACCAATGCACAGCCTGGCATTCCAGATGATTCAAAGACAACTGTGCCTGGACAAACTGATGGTGAATCTACCACCACCAATGCACAGCCTGGCATTCCAGATGATTCAAAGACAACTGTGCCTGGACAAACTGATGGTGAATCTACCACCACCAATGCACAGCCTGGCATTCCAGATGATTCAAAGACAACTGTGCCTGTACAAACTGATGGTGAATCTACCACCACCAATGCACAGCCCGGCATTCCAGATGATTCAAAGACAACTGTCCCTGGACAAACTGATGATGAATCTACCACCACCAATGCACAGCCCGGCATTCCAGATGATTCAAAGACAAGTGTGCCTGGACAAACTGATGGTGAATCTACCACCACCAATGCACAGCCTGGCATTCCAGATGATTCAAAGACAAGTGTGCCTGGACAAACTGATGGTGAATCTACCACCACCAATGCACAGCCCGGCATTCCAGATGATTCAAAGACAAGTGTGCCTGGACAAACTGATGGTGAATCTACCACCACCAATGCACAGCCCGGCATTCCAGATGATTCAAAGACAACTGTGCCTGGACAAACTGATGGTGAATCTACCACCACCAATGCACAGCCTGGCATTCCAGATGATTCAAAGACAACTGTGCCTGGACAAACTGATGGTGAATCTACCACCACCAATGCACAGCCCGGCATTCCAGATGATTCAAAGACAACTGTGCCTGGACAAACTGATGGTGAATCTACCACCACCAATGCACAGCCTGGCATTCCAGATGATTCAAAGACAACTGTGCCTGGACAAACTGATGGTGAATCTACCACCACCAATGCACAGCCTGGCATTCCAGATAATTCAAAGACAACTGTGCCTGGACAAACTGATGGTGAATCTACCACCACCAATGCACAGCCTGGCATTCCAGATGATTCAAAGACAACTGTGCCTGGACAAACTGATGGTGAATCTACCACCACCAATGCACAGCCTGGCATTCCAGATAGTTCAAAGACAACTGTGCCTGGACAAACTGATGGTGAATCTACCACCACCAATGCACAGCCTGGCATTCCAGATGATTCAAAGACAACTGTGCCTGGACAAACTGATGGTGAATCTACCACCACCAATGCACAGCCTGGCATTCCAGATGATTCAAAGACAACTGTGCCTGGAGAAACTGATGGTGAATCTACCACCACCAATGCACAGCCTGGCATTCCAGATGATTCAAAGACAACTGTGCCTGGAGAAACTGATGGTGAATCTACCACCACCAATGCACAGCCTGGCATTCCAGATGATTCAAAGACAACTGTGCCTGGACAAACTGATGGTGAATCTACCACCACCAATGCACAGCCTGGCATTCCAGATGATTCAAAGACAACTGTGCCTGGACAAACTGATGGTGAATCTACCACCACCAATGCACAGCCCGGCATTCCAGATGATTCAAAGACAACTGTGCCTGGACAAACTGATGGTGAATCTACCACCACCAATGCACAGCCTGGCATTCCAGATGATTCAAAGACAACTGTGCCTGGAGAAACTGATGGTGAATCTACCACCACCAATGCACAGCCTGGCATTCCAGATGATTCAAAGACAACTGTGCCTGGAGAAACTGATGGTGAATCTACCACCACCAATGCACAGCCTGGCATTCCAGATGATTCAAAGACAACTGTGCCTGGAGAAACTGATGGTGAATCTACCACCACCAATGCACAGCCTGGCATTCCAGATGATTCAAAGACAACTGTGCCTGGACAAACTGATGGTGAATCTACCACCACCAATGCACAGCCTGGCATTCCAGATGATTCAAAGACAACTGTGCCTGGACAAACTGATGGTGAATCTACCACCACCAATGCACAGCCTGGCATTCCAGATGATTCAAAGACAACTGTGCCTGGAGAAACTGATGGTGAATCTACCACCACCAATGCACAGCCTGGCATTCCAGATGATTCAAAGACAACTGTGCCTGGAGAAACTGATGGTGAATCTACCACCACCAATGCACAGCCTGGCATTCCAGATGATTCAAAGACAACTGTGCCTGGAGAAACTGATGGTGAATCTACCACCACCAATGCACAGCCTGGCATTCCAGATGATTCAAAGACAACTGTGCCTGGAGAAACTGATGGTGAATCTACCACCACCAATGCACAGCCTGGCATTCCAGATGATTCAAAGACAACTGTGCCTGTACAAACTGATGGTGAATCTACCACCACCAATGCACAGCCTGGCATTCCAGATGATTCAAAGACAACTGTGCCTGGACAAACTGATGGTGAATCTACCACCACCAATGCACAGCCTGGCATTCCAGATGATTCAAAGACAACTGTGCCTGGACAAACTGATGGTGAATCTACCACCACCAATGCACAGCCTGGCATTCCAGATGATTCAAAGACAACTGTGCCTGTACAAACTGATGGTGAATCTACCACCACCAATGCACAGCCCGGCATTCCAGATGATTCAAAGACAACTGTCCCTGGACAAACTGATGATGAATCTACCACCACCAATGCACAGCCCGGCATTCCAGATGATTCAAAGACAAGTGTGCCTGGACAAACTGATGGTGAATCTACCACCACCAATGCACAGCCTGGCATTCCAGATGATTCAAAGACAAGTGTGCCTGGACAAACTGATGGTGAATCTACCACCACCAATGCACAGCCCGGCATTCCAGATGATTCAAAGACAAGTGTGCCTGGACAAACTGATGGTGAATCTACCACCACCAATGCACAGCCCGGCATTCCAGATGATTCAAAGACAACTGTGCCTGGACAAACTGATGGTGAATCTACCACCACCAATGCACAGCCTGGCATTCCAGATGATTCAAAGACAACTGTGCCTGGACAAACTGATGGTGAATCTACCACCACCAATGCACAGCCCGGCATTCCAGATGATTCAAAGACAACTGTGCCTGGACAAACTGATGGTGAATCTACCACCACCAATGCACAGCCTGGCATTCCAGATGATTCAAAGACAACTGTGCCTGGACAAACTGATGGTGAATCTACCACCACCAATGCACAGCCTGGCATTCCAGATAATTCAAAGACAACTGTGCCTGGACAAACTGATGGTGAATCTACCACCACCAATGCACAGCCTGGCATTCCAGATGATTCAAAGACAACTGTGCCTGGACAAACTGATGGTGAATCTACCACCACCAATGCACAGCCCGGCATTCCAGATGATTCAAAGACAACTGTGCCTGGACAAACTGATGGTGAATCTACCACCACCAATGCACAGCCTGGCATTCCAGATGATTCAAAGACAACTGTGCCTGGACAAACTGATGGTGAATCTACCACCACCAATGCACAGCCCGGCATTCCAGATGATTCAAAGACAACTGTGCCTGGACAAACTGATGGTGAATCTACCACCACCAATGCACAGCCTGGCATTCCAGATGATTCAAAGACAAGTGTGCCTGGACAAACTGATGGTGAATCTACCACCACCAATGCACAGCCTGGCATTCCAGATGATTCAAAGACAACTGTGCCTGGACAAACTGATGGTGAATCTACCACCACCAATGCACAGCCTGGCATTCCAGATGATTCAAAGACAACTGTGCCTGGAGAATCTGATGGTGAATCTACCACCACCAATGCACAGCCTGGCATTCCAGATGATTCAAAGACAACTGTGCCTGGACAAACTGATGGTGAAACTACCACCAATGCACAGCCTGGCATTCCAGATGAATCAAAGACAACTGTGCCTGGACAAACTGATGGTGAATCTACCACAAATGCACAGCCTGGCATTCCAGATGATTCAAAGACAACTGTGCCTGGAGAAACTGATGGTGAATCTACCACCACCAATGCACAGCCTGGCATTCCAGATGATTCAAAGACAACTGTGCCTGGAGAAACTGATGGTGAATCTACCACCACCAATGCACAGCCTGGCATTCCAGATGATTCAAAGACAACTGTGCCTGGAGAAACTGATGGTGAATCTGCCACCACCAATGCACAGCCTGGCATTCCAGATGATTCAAAGACAACTGTGCCTGGAGAAACTGATGGTGAATCTACCACCACCAATGCACAGCCTGGCATTCCAGATGATTCAAAGACAACTGTGCCTGGACAAACTGATGGTGAATCTACCACCACCAATGCACAGCCTGGCATTCCAGATGATTCAAAGACAACTGTGCCTGGACAAACTGATGGTGAATCTACCACCACCAATGCACAGCCTGGCATTCCAGATGATTCAAAGACAACTGTGCCTGGACAAACTGATGGTGAATCTACCACCACCAATGCACAGCCTGGCATTCCAGATGATTCAAAGACAACTGTGCCTGGACAAACTGATGGTGAAACTACCACCAATGCACAGCCTGGCATTCCAGATGAATCAAAGACAACTGTGCCTGGACAAACTGATGGTGAATCTACCACAAATGCACAGCCTGGCATTCCAGATGATTCAAAGACAACTGTGCCTGGAAAAACTGATGGTGAAACTACCACCAATGCACAGCCTGGCATTCCAGATGAATCAAAGACAACTGTGCCTGGACAAACTGATGGTGAATCTACCACAAATGCACAGCCTGGCATTCCAGATGATTCAAAGACAACTGTGCCTGGAAAAACTGATGGTGAATCTACCACCACCAATGCACAGCCCGGCATTCCAGATGATTCAAAGACAACTGTGCCTGGACAAACTGATGGTGAATCTACCACCACCAATGCACAGCCTGGCATTCCAGATGATTCAAAGACAAGTGTGCCTGGACAAACTGATGGTGAATCTACCACCACCAATGCACAGCCTGGCATTCCAGATGATTCAAAGACAACTGTGCCTGGACAAACTGATGGTGAATCTACCACCACCAATGCACAGCCTGGCATTCCAGATGATTCAAAGACAACTGTGCCTGGAGAATCTGATGGTGAATCTACCACCACCAATGCACAGCCTGGCATTCCAGATGATTCAAAGACAACTGTGCCTGGACAAACTGATGGTGAAACTACCACCAATGCACAGCCTGGCATTCCAGATGAATCAAAGACAACTGTGCCTGGACAAACTGATGGTGAATCTACCACAAATGCACAGCCTGGCATTCCAGATGATTCAAAGACAACTGTGCCTGGAGAAACTGATGGTGAATCTACCACCACCAATGCACAGCCTGGCATTCCAGATGATTCAAAGACAACTGTGCCTGGAGAAACTGATGGTGAATCTACCACCACCAATGCACAGCCTGGCATTCCAGATGATTCAAAGACAACTGTGCCTGGAGAAACTGATGGTGAATCTGCCACCACCAATGCACAGCCTGGCATTCCAGATGATTCAAAGACAACTGTGCCTGGAGAAACTGATGGTGAATCTACCACCACCAATGCACAGCCTGGCATTCCAGATGATTCAAAGACAACTGTGCCTGGACAAACTGATGGTGAATCTACCACCACCAATGCACAGCCTGGCATTCCAGATGATTCAAAGACAACTGTGCCTGGACAAACTGATGGTGAATCTACCACCACCAATGCACAGCCTGGCATTCCAGATGATTCAAAGACAACTGTGCCTGGACAAACTGATGGTGAATCTACCACCACCAATGCACAGCCTGGCATTCCAGATGATTCAAAGACAACTGTGCCTGGACAAACTGATGGTGAAACTACCACCAATGCACAGCCTGGCATTCCAGATGAATCAAAGACAACTGTGCCTGGACAAACTGATGGTGAATCTACCACAAATGCACAGCCTGGCATTCCAGATGATTCAAAGACAACTGTGCCTGGAAAAACTGATGGTGAATCTACCACCACCAATGCACAGCCTGGCATTCCAGATGATTCAAAGACAACTGTGCCTGGAGAAACTGATGGTGAATCTACCACCACCAATGCACAGCCTGGCATTCCAGATGATTCAAAGACAACTGTGCCTGGAGAAACTGATGGTGAATCTACCACCACCAATGCACAGCCTGGCATTCCAGATGATTCAAAGACAACTGTGCCTGGAGAAACTGATGGTGAATCTACCACCACCAATGCACAGCCTGGCATTCCAGATGATTCAAAGACAACTGTGCCTGGACAAACTGATGGTGAAACTACCACCAATGCACAGCCTGGCATTCCAGATGAATCAAAGACAACTGTGCCTGGACAAACTGATGGTGAATCTACCACCACCAATGCACAGCCTGGCATTCCAGATGATTCAAAGACAACTGTGCCTGGAGAAACTGATGGTGAATCTACCACCACCAATGCACAGCCTGGCATTCCAGATGATTCAAAGACAACTGTGCCTGGAGAAACTGATGGTGAATCTACCACCACCAATGCACAGCCTGGCATTCCAGATGATTCAAAGACAACTGTGCCTGGACAAACTGATGGTGAATCTACCACCACCAATGCACAGCCTGGCATTCCAGATGATTCAAAGACAACTGTGCCTGGACAAACTGATGGTGAAACTACCACCAATGCACAGCCTGGCATTCCAGATGATTCAAAGACAACTGTGCCTGGAGAAACTGATGGTGAAACTACCATCAATGCACAGCCTGGCATTCCAGATGATTCAAAGACAACTGTGTCTGGACAAACTGATGGTGAAACTACCACCAATGCACAGCCTGGCATTCCAGATGATTCAAAGACAACTGTGCCTGGAGAAACTGATGGTGAATCTACCACCAATGCACAGCCTGGCATTCCAGATGATTCAAAGACAACTGTGCCTGGACAAACTGATGGTGAATCTACCACCACCAATGCACAGCCCGGCATTCCAGATGATTCAAAGACAACTGTGCCTGGACAAACTGATGATGAATCTACCACCACCAATGCACAGCCTGGCATTCCAGATGATTCAAAGACAACTGTGCCTGGAGAAACTGATGGTGAATCTACCACCACCAATGCACAGCCTGGCATTCCGGATGATTCAAAGACCACTGTGCCTGGACAAACTGATGGTGAATCTACCACCACCAATGCACAGCCTGGCATTCCAGATGATTCAAAGACAACTGTGCCTGGACAAACTGATGGTGAATCT
Source organism: Sphaerolaimus hirsutus (assembly GCA_964036195.1). Classification (NCBI taxonomy): domain Eukaryota; kingdom Metazoa; phylum Nematoda; class Chromadorea; order Monhysterida; family Sphaerolaimidae; genus Sphaerolaimus; species Sphaerolaimus hirsutus. Next base: position 1,843,375 of record OZ038458.1, read on the forward strand.
ACCACCACCAATGCACAGCCCGGCATTCCAGATGATTCAAAGACAACTGTGCCTGGACAAACTGATGGTGAATCTACCACCACCAATGCACAGCCTGGCATTCCAGATGATTCAAAGACAACTGTGCCTGGAGAAACTGATGGTGAATCTACCACCACCAATGCACAGCCTGGCATTCCAGATGATTCAAAGACAACTGTGCCTGGACAAACTGATGGTGAATCTACCACCACCAATGCACAGCCTGGCATTCCAGATGATTCAAAGACAACTGTGCCTGGACAAACTGATGGTGAATCTACCACCACCAATGCACAGCCTGGCATTCCAGATGATTCAAAGACAACTGTGCCTGGACAAACTGATGGTGAATCTACCACCACCAATGCACAGCCTGGCATTCCAGATGATTCAAAGACAACTGTGCCTGGACAAACTGATGGTGAATCTACCACCACCAATGCACAGCCTGGCATTCCAGATGATTCAAAGACAACTGTGCCTGGACAAACTGATGGTGAAACTACCACCAATGCACAGCCTGGCATTCCAGATGATTCAAAGACAACTGTGCCTGGAGAAACTGATGGTGAAACTACCATCAATGCACAGCCTGGCATTCCAGATAATTCAAAGACAACTGTGTCTGGACAAACTGATGGTGAAACTACCACCAATGCACAGCCTGGCATTCCAGATGATTCAAAGACAACTGTGCCTGGAGAAACTGATGGTGAATCTACCACCAATGCACAGCCTGGCATTCCAGATGATTCAAAGACAACTGTGCCTGGACAAACTGATGGTGAATCTACCACCACCAATGCACAGCCCGGCATTCCAGATGATTCAAAGACAACTGTGCCTGGACAAACTGATGATGAATCTACCACCACCAATGCACAGCCTGGCATTCCAGATGATACAAAGACAACTGTGCCTGGAGAAACTGATGGTGAATCTACCACCACCAATGCACAGCCTGGCATTCCGGATGATTCAAAGACCACTGTGCCTGGACAAACTGATGGTGAATCTACCACCACCAATGCACAGCCTGGCATTCCAGATGATTCAAAGACAACTGTGCCTGGACAAACTGATGGTGAATCTACCACCACCAATGCACAGCCCGGCATTCCAGATGATTCAAAGACAACTGTGCCTGGACAAACTGATGGTGAATCTACCACCACCAATGCACAGCCTGGCATTCCAGATGATTCAAAGACAACTGTGCCTGGAGAAACTGATGGTGAATCTACCACCACCAATGCACAGCCTGGCATTCCAGATGATTCAAAGACAACTGTGCCTGGACAAACTGATGGTGAATCTACCACCACCAATGCACAGCCTGGCATTCCAGATGATTCAAAGACAACTGTGCCTGGAGAAACTGATGGTGAATCTACCACCACCAATGCACAGCCTGGAATTCCAGATGATTCAAAGACAACTGTGCCTGGAGAAACTGATGGTGAATCTACCACCACCAATGCACAGCCTGGCATTCCAGATGATTCAAAGACAACTGTGCCTGGAGAAACTGATGGTGAATCTACCACCACCAATGCACAGCCTGGCATTCCAGATGATTCAAAGACAACTGTGCCTGGAGAAACTGATGGTGAATCTACCACCACCAATGCACAGCCTGGCATTCCAGATGATTCAAAGACAACTGTGCCTGGACAAACTGATGGTGAATCTACCACCACCAATGCACAGCCTGGCATTCCAGATGATTCAAAGACAACTGTGCCTGGAGAAACTGATGGTGAATCTACCACCACCAATGCACAGCCTGGCATTCCAGATGATTCAAAGACAACTGTGCCTGGAGAAACTGATGGTGAATCTACCACCACCAATGCACAGCCTGGCATTCCAGATGATTCAAAGACAACTGTGACTGGACAAACTGATGGTGAATCTACCACCACCAATGCACAGCCTGCCATTCCAGATGATTCAAAGACAACTGTGCCTGGACAAACTGATCGTGAATCTACCACCACCAATGCACAGCCTGGCATTCCAGATGATTCAAAGACAACTGTGCCTGGAGAAACTGATGGTGAATCTACCACCACCAATGCACAGCCTGGCATTCCAGGTGATTCAAAGACAACTGTGCCTGGAGAAACTGATGGTGAATCTACCACCACCAATGCACAGCCTGGCATTCCAGATGATTCAAAGACAACTGTGCCTGGAGAAACTGATGGTGAATCTACCACCACCAATGCACAGCCTGGCATTCCAGATGATTCAAAGACAACTGTGCCTGGACAAACTGATGGTGAATCTACCACCACCAATGCACAGCCTGGCATTCCAGATGATTCAAAGACAACTGTGCCTGGACAAACTGATGGTGAATCTACCACCACCAATGCACAGCCTGGCATTCCAGATGATTCAAAGACAACTGTGCCTGGAGAAACTGATGGTGAATCTACCACCACCAATGCACAGCCTGGCATTCCGGATGATTCAAAGACCACTGTGCCTGGACAAACTGATGGTGAATCTACCACCACCAATGCACAGCCTGGCATTCCGGATGATTCAAAGACCACTGTGCCTGGACAAACTGATGGTGAATCTACCACCACCAATGCACAGCCTGGCATTCCGGATGATTCAAAGACCACTGTGCCTGGACAAACTGATGGTGAATCTACCACCACCAATGCACAGCCTGGCATTCCAGATGATTCAAAGACAACTGTGCCTGGACAAACTGATGGTGAATCTACCACCACCAATGCACAGCCTGGCATTCCAGATGATTCAAAGACAACTGTGCCTGGAGAAACTGATGGTGAATCTACCACCACCAATGCACAGCCTGGCATTCCAGATGATTCAAAGACAACTGTGCCTGGAGAAACTGATGGTGAATCTACCACCACCAATGCACAGCCTGGCATTCCAGATGATTCAAAGACAACTGTGACTGGACAAACTGATGGTGAATCTACCACCACCAATGCACAGCCTGGCATTCCAGATGATTCAAAGACAACTGTGCCTGGACAAACTGATGGTGAATCTACCACCACCAATGCACAGCCTGGCATTCCAGATGATTCAAAGACAACTGTGCCTGGAGAAACTGATGGTGAATCTACCACCACCAATGCACAGCCTGGCATTCCAGGTGATTCAAAGACAACTGTGCCTGGAGAAACTGATGGTGAATCTACCACCACCAATGCACAGCCTGGCATTCCAGATGATTCAAAGACAACTGTGCCTGGAGAAACTGATGGTGAATCTACCACCACCAATGCACAGCCTGGCATTCCAGATGATTCAAAGACAACTGTGCCTGGACAAACTGATGGTGAATCTACCACCACCAATGCACAGCCTGGCATTCCAGATGATTCAAAGACAACTGTGCCTGGACAAACTGATGGTGAATCTACCACCACCAATGCACAGCCTGGCATTCCAGATGATTCAAAGACAACTGTGCCTGGAGAAACTGATGGTGAATCTACCACCACCAATGCACAGCCTGGCATTCCGGATGATTCAAAGACCACTGTGCCTGGACAAACTGATGGTGAATCTACCACCACCAATGCACAGCCTGGCATTCCGGATGATTCAAAGACCACTGTGCCTGGACAAACTGATGGTGAATCTACCACCACCAATGCACAGCCTGGCATTCCGGATGATTCAAAGACCACTGTGCCTGGACAAACTGATGGTGAATCTACCACCACCAATGCACAGCCTGGCATTCCAGATGATTCAAAGACAACTGTGCCTGGACAAACTGATGGTGAATCTACCACCACCAATGCACAGCCTGGCATTCCAGATGATTCAAAGACAACTGTGCCTGGAGAAACTGATGGTGAATCTACCACCACCAATGCACAGCCTGGCATTCCGGATGATTCAAAGACCACTGTGCCTGGACAAACTGATGGTGAATCTACCACCACCAATGCACAGCCTGGCATTCCGGATGATTCAAAGACCACTGTGCCTGGACAAACTGATGGTGAATCTACCACCACCAATGCACAGCCTGGCATTCCAGATGATTCAAAGACAACTGTGCCTGGACTAACTGATGGTGAATCTACCACCACCAATGCACAGCCTGGCATTCCAGATGATTCAAAGACAACTGTGCCTGGACAAACTGATGGTGAATCTACCACCACCAATGCACAGCCTGGCATTCCAGATGATTCAAAGACAACTGTGCCTGGACAAACTGATGGTGAAACTACCACCAATGCACAGCCTGGCATTCCAGATGAATCAAAGACAACTGTGTCTGGACAAACTGATGATGAAACTACCACCAATGCACAGCCTGGCATTCCAGATGAATCAAAGACAACTGTGTCTGGACAAACTGATGATGAAACTACCACCAATGCACAGCCTGGCATTCCAGATGATTCAAAGACAACTGTGCCTGGACAAACTGATGGTGAAACTACCACCAATGCACAGCCTGGCATTCCAGATGAATCAAAGACAACTGTGTCTGGACAAACTGATGATGAAACTACCACCAATGCACAGCCATCTACAAAAACAACTGTTGAATATACCTCAAAAGATACAAGTACTGATTTGTATGGATCTAGCACTGGAAATGGATTAACTACAACAGTCCAGTCTAGTGTATGTTATTAGTTCCTTGCTGTGTTTCAATTACACAAAGTACAGTGAATGAGTTCACAACTTGTGATATAATTAAAGAAACTGGGGACTGTCAATTGTGGTTTGGAATCTGTACTGACCCAAACTGAGCCAAACTGCAGTTACAAGTATATTTTGGAAATGCGCACCAATAACTGGAACTGTTCATACCTGCACTGAAACTGCTATCAGAATTTTATACCCAGAGCCAAACTTGATCCAAACTACTTATCCATGACTTCTGTGACCAAACAAAGTAGTTGTGTTTTCTTTTTAGTCACTTTCATTTTGCAAATGTACAACTGCTGACACCTAACATAGTGAAAAATAGGGTACAAAATGGTGTGCCATCACATGCCACACCATCACTTAATTGCATGTTATTGTACCAATACATGATATTTTTTGACACAGAAACAGAATATACCGTATTTCCTCGAAATACCCCCCCCCCTCGAAATACCCCTCCCCCCCTCGAAATACCCCCCTCAAAATGGACACTATGAACTTATAACCCCCCCCCCCCTCGAAATACCCCCCCCCCCAAATTTAGTGTATAGAGAACGTAAATGACAAAGGCTGCGGTTTGTCATCTGGGTAATGCAATACACACGTTAAAAACGATGACTCTATTATGTGAGAACAGTGATTATACGTCTACACACTTATACAAGTCTTTAGAGTCTTATAAATGGCGATTTTTGTAGCATTTTCGACGGCTGCGTACGTTTCAGACGACAATTTAGTACTTGGTTTTCAAAAAATTTCTGGCGAAATAATTAACCCCCCCCCCTCGAAATACCCCCCCCCCCTCGTTTAACCCCCCCTCAAAATTCTCACTTTGAAACAATAAACCCCCCGGGGGTATTTTGAGGAAATACGGTAGATTATTTTGGAACCAAAAAAACAGAACTGGAAGTGAACCAGAGAACTGAAACTGATACCTAAACGAAATTTTCGTTGAACTAGGAACTGGTAATGAAAATTTTGAAAACCCCATACCTACTGACAATCCAATAGTTGGATGGGGTTTAAAAAGGAGTAACAGGAATTGACAAGTGAATTTATATCAAGTAACAGCTATGTATTTGCATTCTTACTACCTGTGTGTTCCCTTGTTCTGTAAATAAAATTGTACCCAGGTCCCAAGGTAATTACTCTGATTTCTCATAAGATTTCATTGGTGTTTGCAAAGCAAAAAAATAAAATGTTGTAAACACACTGAAAACTAGCTGGCCAAGAAGTTTGAACTGAATTAAATGATCCATGGATCTTACTGTACATCACTGTAATATGGTATGTCTATCATGTTAGAAAAAACTGTCTATCATGTTAGAAAAAAATCACTTTTAGGTACAATGCTTTGAATATGAAGCATCTGAGGACTACAAGACGCATGGTGAAGCATCTGCAGCATGCAAAGAGCTGTTCCCAGGTGGTGATCTTGTTAAATTTGAAGAACTTCAAGAGCTGGATGAAATCAAAAATCTCACTGATAATGACAACTATTGGGTATTTGATGTGAAAAAAAGATGTGTCAAATGGTTAACAAATGCTGATGTGCCACCTATCTATGAAGAACTTTGCAGCAGTGAGTTGGGTGGTAAAACGTATTTACCTTCACCCAGGTATCCCAGTATTTCACCCCGGGAACTAGGGAAATTGAAAAAAATATATATCAGTTCACACGTGCACATGTTCATTTCGGCTGCACCACCTGCAGCTAACAAAATTCTGATGATTTTGCAAAAACACAAAACAAATAAAGTCGGCGGACATTTCACCCTACAAAATCCGAGAGTTAGAATTCGCTGCTGAATAGCGCAAACAACGAAACTTGTGTCCCACACGGACGCTAGAAATTGAAAAAGAAAATCATATTAAAAGAAAAAAAAACGTTTCGCTGCATCCGTGCGTGCCACGCCCTAGTTATCTACATTTTCAACGTTGCTCGTAAAGAATTTGACCGTTCAAACTACCGTTTTACCGTTCAAACTACCGTTTTTGTTTTTATTTTATTTTTCATTTGTTGGCTCCGTTCCAACAGAAGAGAACTTGGCAGCCAGCCAAAATTTCGAAATCCGCTATTAATATGAAGAAAATAGGCTCACAATAGCTATATAACCATGTATATAAACAAAAATAGCGATTATGAAAGTGGAAATTGGCAAAGCTAAGCAAATTTTAACGATTTTTAGCTAACTTTCAGTTTTCACTCTCATTTGTAAAATACGCAACTGGTAACTGGGATAAGGGCCAAGTTTTCATACGTGACCCGATCTATTCCAATGGTTAAAATATTGCGTCACAATACCTAATGCCGTCATGCACTCTCCACTGGAGAGATTGGCGCAAATGTTTGTAGGGCGATACGTCTGCCGACTTTAGGAAAAATCATAACAAAAAAGTAACTGTACGAATTCACTTTTACACGGAATACTGAGTACATATACCTACATATGCAAAAATCTTTCTGTTTATCAATTATTTGGGGATAAATTCTGACCATGACAGTGCGGCTTTTGACAACACCAAGTCAAATCGCCATCTCACTTAACGCTGTTGATGATGAAGAGCATGTAGTGCTAAAACATGAACATAATATTGTATGGAAATCAGCGATTGACCATTCTAATGGTGAAAATTTTTGTATTTTCCAAAGCACAATGTCCCTGTCAAATTTTCACATTTACATTTTTTATGTATTCCTTGGTATACTCCGGTTACTTTACACCTTGCACGTGTGGTTCCCGCTGGAAGTGTGCCAATGATGGTTAACGCGTGCGAGTTTCATAAAAAGATGACACAATTGATTCTTGTTATAATGTTATTCATTAACATCTTCACATCGATGAATTTTTATCATCGTTTTACGGAAACGCATGATTTGATAATCATTGGCACGCTTCCAACACGAGACATAAATCAGTGCGAGGGCAGAGTATCATGTACGCCGAGTATACTTGAAATATACCTTACATTTTAGTATTTATACTTTAAATTTGGATATGGTATTCACGGTGACTTTTATGTTTTCCAAAAAGACCAGATTTTTAAGAACTCTGGTTGGGTGTTTGTCGTTGTTTACAAGATTGTATAAATATAGAAGTGCTATTTTGTTTGAGCAGTAATGTAAGCATGAAATCATGATAGCACTATAACAACAACACTATTGATACATGGTTGTAAGCAAACAATCATGCTTTATATTTCAGATGATCGGGATTTCTTGTTTTTAGACAAATATAACTAGTGATGTAAAAAGCGCCAGGATTTTAGCGCCAAGCGCCAAAAGCGCCATGGCGCTTTTCAAAGTCCAGCGCCGAGCGCTAATGGCGCCACGACAAAATGGCGCCAAGCGCCAAAAGCGCCATGGCGCTTTTCCAGACCACGGCGCCAAGCGCCAATGGCGCCAGGAGGCTATGGCGCCAAGCGCCAATGGCGCCAGCGCCAAAATATTTTCCTTTTATGACGCAGGCACAGTTCACCTATCAGTTTCATCACCTTATGACTTCTATCGTTTTCCAGGGGGCAGTCCCAAGACCTGTAAAGTGTAAAGTAAAGTGTCAAATGTAAAGTCAAATGCAAAGTAAAGTGTCCCAGACCTTGTAAAACTCTGTTAAGTGTCAAATTACCTGTAAAATGCCAAAAGTTTTGTAAAAATACCCCCGTAAAATGTCAAATGTCATGTAACATATTCTGTAAAATGTCATTTGAAAGACCGCGTAGAATGTCAAATTTCAATATGTTTCACATTTTACAGGGCATTTTACATGACTTTTAAGACTTATTAGACCGGTAGTATGATGCACACTTCATTCAAAAGAATAAAAAATAGCCATAAAATGAATTGGCCATCAAGCTTACGCAATTCGCAGTCAGTTATCGCAGCGTAAATTTTTCATTCTCTGGCGCTTTTTTGGCGCTTTTTAAAATGCTAGCGCCAAGCGCCAATGGCGCCACCAGAAAATAGCGCCAAGCGCCAAAAGCGCCATGGCGCCTTTCGGAAGCATGGCGCCAAGCGCCAATGGCGCCAGAGCATTTTAGCGCCAAGCGCCAAAAACGCCATGGCGCTTTTTGCATTAGCGCTAGCGCCAGGCGCCAGCGCCATGGCGCTTTTACATCACTAAATATAACAGAACAGAAGTATAGCTAGATAACACTACAATAATTCATAGTTTGCATGTGTTTTGAAATTTCAAATTTTCAAATTTTCCAGTGGTAAATTAATGTTTAGTGTAGGTTGCACTGTTTTTAGTTACTGACTGCACAATCTGTGCTAAAATCTACCATATGCCATCTGAATAATGAATAAAAGTAATATGATATTATTCACAAAAAAACATTACACCATATCATCATAAAGCACAAGATGTATCACATCACATCTCATTTATGGTTGGCATTTTAATGTAATGGGTTGTAAGTTTGTATTACATTTGTATGAGACCACAGAAAACTAAAACTTACCTAGTTTACAAAATATGTTTTGTCATATATCAAAACATGGAAGCATTTTGTGCAGAGTCCAGGTGTATCCCTGTACAAATATTCACATTATGTAAAAAACACAATTTCACATTTTTCAGCATCACAACTTGTGCAGTGCTTCTCAGTGCTGCCAAATAAAACCATGACCCCCACGCCATGTGACCAAAAGCACAAATTTATATGCTCATACCCATGCGATGAGAGCATTGCCACCTCAGCAACAACTGGTCAATCAACTGAGCTGACATCAACTACTGATGAAAAACCAAATCTATCTACCGGTTGGTGTTTTTACATATTTTATGTATCTTTTATTCTTACAGTGTCTGATCTCTATCACTGTGCATGCCCGACAAAATTCAAACAAATGAACATTCACAGACACAACAAATGACCAATCTGAGACTTCTACAGCGACAACACAACAATCCAGCTCAACAGAGGTAAGGACTACAACTGCAAATTTGTCTGATATTTGGACACATGTTTTTGAAACAACTCAAGTTCAAGTGTTGTTTGTTTGCATAAACATAAAATTTCTCTCAATTACGCACTGGTTCTTGAAAACACTTTGATGAATTTCCCAAATTGAAATATATCTGTAAACACCCCTGTCAGGATGACAATTCCCCAGCAACAGAATTTACATCTACTACTGTTGAGAAGCCAACTCTATCTACAATATTGTCAACTAGGCAGCCAAATGTCACTGTAACAACAACTGTAACACTGAGTGGACACAATGTGACAACACCTGGAAAAGGTCTCACTTTCATTTGATATTTTACACGTTTCTTTGATGAAATTGTACAAAACTAATGTGATTGCAGTCTGCTGTGAAGGAGCTTGTGGAGCAGGTGAAATTTGTGTTGGTGGAATTGATGGAGGGGGTCATTGCATGCCAATTTACCTTGACACAATTGATGGATATTTGGAGTTACAGGAAGGTGGGTGCAGTTGTTGTTTCTTCCTTCAGATTTCAGTAATAGCATTAAAAATGGCTGATTTTGAGAAAATATAATTAAATATTATCTCAGAAAATCTCTCAAGAAAACAACATCATTAAATCTTCCAGGTCATTTTTGAAAATATCTTGCAGTTCAAAAAAAAACTCAGAAAATCGCTCAACTTACCTAAATTAATTTTTCGTTGATATTTCAAGGTGTTTGAAGCATTTCGAAGCTTTTCATTCACAATTTCGAATGATAACAACATAAATATTGTCTACTGACAGGACACTATGGGACTGGTCCTGCAAGTTTACAAGTGTTTTAATCTTGCCTCTTTCCTTGACTATTGACATTGCTCTTGAATTTTAACTTGACTCTTAACTTTTTCACATGCCAGTTCCCAAGTGACAAAGTCAAGAATCAGTTCAAAAGTCAAGAGCAAAGTCTTGAGTGAAGACAAGAGTCAAGAGTAGTGATGTAAAAAACGCCAGAACTTTGGCGCCAAGTGCCAAAAGTGCCATGGCGCTTTTTCGACCCCCAGCACCAAGCGTCAATGGCGCCAAAGCAAAATGGCGCCAAGCGCCAGAAGCGACATGGCGCTTTTTGCTTTGGCGCTTGCACCAAGCGCCAGCATTTTGTCCCTGGCGACGGCCAAACTTGCCCTGGCGCCGGAGCTGCCTCTGTACTGCCGTGTAAATACTAGGTAGGTATCTGTTTTCTGTACTCGCGTACTTTCAAAAAGTCCGCGAGTAAGTGAGTACCGGTATTTCATTGGAAGGAAACGTAAACGTATTTACGCAGTACTCGAGTATCCGTATTTATCGAGTAAACGTAATTACGTTTTTACAACGGTGCAGTAATGATGACAAACGAAAATTAAAACATTTCGGAAAATTTATAAAAACGTTATGATATATCCAGAATGACCAAAATAATTTGCAAATGCGATTATCTACAGCAAAAGTTCAAAAATTTACAAAGTAGGTTTTCAAAATTCAAAAAGTCATTTTAAGAAATCAACTACAAAATTTCAAAATGCTTTCCCAGTGGGTTTGCCATTAGGAGACACTATATTTCATTTCAAAACTTTCACTTTAACAGGCACTTTTGTACCGTGTACGGACGACAGTCATTGCAAGGGTTACGTATCACCATCAAAGTGGCAATGTTTCAAAGTTGATGCACTCCAACACAATGACGAAAGGTAATTACCACCTTGCAAAGAAACTCCAATGTATTTACCTGAAAAATACTGTCAGAGTCCAGTCTAGTTCACACAGATTTGTTAGACTGGAATGCGTTCTGGGGGCACTTCCACACCCTGTAAAAGCCCTGTAAAATGTCAAATCTCATGCAAAGTGTCAAAAGTAATGGAAAATGCCCTGCAAAATGGCAAACGTATGTTTGACACTTTGCAATGAATTGACATATTACATGGCTTTTTACAGGGTCTGGGAGTGGCAATTAAGCACCTTCAATGCAGAGCAATTCTGTGAGCGAATGTCCTGTAATTTATAACGATTCATGAAAAGTGTAGAATATCATGGACATTGAGTAAAATAACCAGTAAAATGTAAAAGGGGTATTTCCACAGGCGCTTTACATTTTTATATAATGAATTTACATTTAACAATTTGCATTCTACATTGTGCAGGCAGCACTGACACCCAGATTTGTAAAAATTACTGAACTTTTGATTATTAACTTATTGAAATTACTGAACTGAAAGTATATGTAAAATATATGGAAAACATTTTTTCACTCACCCCTGAGCACATAAAAATATGTACACACAGCAATTAGCAAAAACAGTGCTGGTGATCTGCTGTGATCTGTGGTGAAGTGTCTTCACGCAGACCCTTGCAGGCACTGCAATGCACTTCACTAATCTCTAATTTTTTTTCTGTAAACAATTTAGTGAACAAATTTGTGAAGTGTTGGTAAAGTACATTCCATCAGTGATCAGGCGTGATCAGGCTTTGAAGTGTGATCACAAGGGGTACTTCAGACCACTTCAGTGCACTTCACGAGCACATTACTTGATGTGACAGTACATAAAATTTAAAGTAAATATGTGTACTTCCATTCTTCTTTGCCTTTTGTGTTTGCCGCCTGAGTTCACATACCTCCCCGCGCCACCCGCCCGCGCGCCCGGATGGCATCTAGCCCACTTGGCACCTGGCCCCAGCCATCCGCTTGGCACCTACACCACCGCCCGCTTAGCATCCAGCATTGGATAGATGCCAAGCAGGCAGAAATCCATGCTATCCGGGTCCAGATGCCAAGCGGATTAGATGCCATTTAGGCCTGACCCCTTTGGGAATACATAAATGAAAGGTACCTACCTAAATATAAATTACGCCACCAAGAAAATGAAAATACCTAATGGTAATATTTCACTTTGGAAATTGTTAAAACTACTTTTGTTGCAGAAAATCGTTGAAGGAAAAACTTATGTACTCTCCAAGTGAATATAACTTTACACTTTAATGATATCACCTCAATCAAATCCACCCCAATTTCCAGTTTCCCGGCAACTACAGAGTCCACATGTGAGAAAAAGCTAAATGGTTGCATCGTGTATCGCAAAGAGCTCGGCAATATTAGATGGACACTTCCAGTGGAATCTAGCACAGTGCAGTGTCCGCATACTTGTGTTACAGCGTAAGGAATTTCGTGAAGTGATCGTGATTGAACACAAGTATGGAATTGGCTTAGAATGACTTTTTATATTTACATAATTGCATACATTTACGCGCATGTATGCGTCCGTTTCTGGTCATTTACACATTTATATTCGGAAATGTTGGCATTCATCGTAGATTTTTTTTAATTCTATGTTTTCCTCTTACTCTGTCATGCTCCTCAATGAATACAAAAAAAAAACAATAAATACTTGAAGTTTACTGTGGTCAAGAAAATTAAAAAAAACAGCTGAGATGTTGTCCTAGGGGCAGTCCCAGACTCTGTGAAATTCCCTATAAAATGTTAAATGTCATGCAAAGTGTCAAAAGTCATGTGAAATGCCCTGCAAAATGGCAACCGAGTTGGCAACTACTGAGCAACATTTCCATTTTCCGCTTCTCAATGAAGTAATTTTTTTGCTCAATTTGAAGCACTGAAAAGGCTCTCATTTAAAAATTGAGAAACATGATACCAACATGGAGTATACCAAAAATGATTCGGATGTCTCTGTGAAATCCGCACCAAGAACGAAGACGTGAGAAAATATGGGGGAAGGGATCGAGTCGTGTACGTGAACTTGGCAGCTGGCCAAAAATTTCGAAATCGCTATAAATTTCGATTAAATAGGCTAAAAAAAGTATATAAGCGTGTACAAAGAAGATAGAAGCGATTATGAAGATAAAAAGTGGCAAAATGGAGAAAATTCTTGTTGTGTGGGAATTTCAGTTCTGAACTAGCGTGTGAAGGGAAACTTAGACGAATTAAGCTGCGATTGTGAATGAAAAATGGGGGAGTTGATAATCTAAATCAATCAATCAATCATCTAATGTAATTCAATCAGGTTTAGATGGGGGTTGGGTAGATTTAGACGCGTGCCGGGTCAGGATGTGGCCGTGGGCCGGGTTTAGATGTGGGTCGGGTTTAGTTGTGGGCCGGTTTTAGATGTGGGCCGGGTTTAGATGTGGGCCGGGTTTAGATGTGGGCCGGGTTTAGATGTAGCAGGCACAGGATCCAAAAGTAAATACCCAAAAGTAATACCCTTCGGAAAAAAACACCAATGCCAACCAAATGAGAATAAAATACCAACCCCCATCCCGATCCACTAGTTTCAAGTCTGGGATTAGCGCTTGGCAGCGTATGCAACATTCAAAAAGGCGATCCACACACAGTGATTATTAAAATAAGTTCGAACGTTTTTTGGCAAAGTACCGTATTTCTTCTAATAGTATAGCACTGTTCTATTTTTTCTCAACTTGTTTACCTGCCGTTCTATTGGAGGTTGACAAAAAAATAAAACGACGCTCTTCTATTAGAAGAAATACGGTATTCATACTTTGCCAAAAAAAACAACGTTCCAACTTAGGTATTTAAAAAATCGCTGTGTGTGGAGCGTAACGATGCCAAAAAAAGATTCGAAAATTCGAAAACATTTTCGAATTTTCGAATTTTTCCGGAATTTTTGAATTTTTATTTCACCCCTAGAAAAAACACTTAAAAATCGATTTATTTTTCAAAAAATTCGAAAATTCAAAAATTCGAAAATTCAAAAATACTTTTCGAATTTTTCAGGCAATTCAAGGCACTCTTAAGTTCAACGTACTAAATACAACGACAATTGATACGCGGTGCTTATGAAAAAGCGAAACAAAACAGAAAAAACGTCCAAAAACGTTGAAATGTTAACTGCCCTGTAAAATGTGAAATGTTATGCAAAGTGTCAAAAGTTATGAAAATCCCCTGGAAAAATGGCTAACATATTTGCCATTTTCCACAGCATTTCCGTGACTTTAGACACTTTGCATAACATTTGACATTTCACAGAGCATTTTACAGGTGTCTGGGACTGCACATAGGAACTGCACAAATTTATAAGTAGAAGAGATGTGATCAAATATATACTCCAGCGACATTACACTTTACAATGAAACCTACCATATCCCATCTGAATAAAAGAACAAACATAAAAAATTTTCATCATATTGATGAAATTGCTTTGATAAATATGATGGAAAAATTTGTGGTTTGTTTTTTTATTCAGATGGGTTATGGTAGATTCCATTGTAGGTGTAATGTCGCTGGAGTATAAGAGTGGTTTTGAGTATTGGTTTGAGAAGTACCCATAGTCGTGCAGTTAGCACTGTATGCACTGAGTACGCTCAGTGTGCTATACTCGGGTGACATTACACCCTACATTTTTCTGGTGGTAACACTCCATCATGACGTCATAACCGCAGTCTGCAATGAACTTACGGCTGACTGAACTGGTTTCGAGTCAGGATGAAATGTAGTGGAGTGGTGAATCAGTTCACAAGTTTTCAGTTGGCTGTCTGCCAGCCAAAGATATAAATCATATCTATTTGTAGATTAGCACGTCTGCCGAGTATGACCACTCCCAAAACAGTCCAAATTCTGTGTTTAAAGCTTCAGATTCAATATTTTTCCAAAAAAATTGAAAATTATTTGAAAAAATTCGACAAATAGCCAAAAAAAATTGAAAATTGCCAAAAAAGATTCGAAATATTGATAATAAAATTCAAAATTCGAAAATTAATTTCAGGAAAAATTCGAAAATTCATTGTAGAAAAACACTTAAAAATTTAAATACTTTTTTTTGTAGGGTTTGCCATCGTTAGTGGAGTGGCAAATGGCCGTTATGTATACTTGCCCACCCTGGCAAAACAGACGCCACAGGCTTGGCTTGGGAACCTTTTGTTTTGCGTGTCCCACCGTAATCTAGCTTGGAATGGTTTATGAATAGGGTTGGCCGATGTTTTTTTTAAAACGTTTTTTTTTTAAAAACAACGTTTTTTTTATTAAAAAAAACATGATGTCCGAAATGTTAAAAAAAAAACAAAAACATCGACCGAAATGTTTAGTACTAAGCACTAGGTATTTTGCAAAATTTTTGCGCGCAAGCGCGCAATTTCACACACAAATTGACATTGGTGGTGGTTTTCATTGGTTTTGTGGCATTTTTAGTATCAAAGTATCCATTTCTATGTGCTACCATGGGTTAATAAGCTGTCATATGTTGCTGTACTATATACTATTGAGGTAATGTGCTTCCATGTACCTCAACAGTGTGTAACTTCACTCCCAAAGTAACAACCTCCTTTTATAACCTTGTTTGATCACTATTCCGTGCCAAACTTTACCTGAAGTCACAAACATTCGACTATAAGGCAATATACGAACGATATGTCGACGAAAAATGGATATCTTTGACACAAATCACCACTTATAATCCTATCCCATGGCTCCACAGCCATTATATGGTCATATATAACATCACAGAGTATTGCCACTGTCTGATATACCTATATATGTTGACACAAGGTCATATCTGGGAGCTTTTAAAAAAAAACGTTTTTTTAAATAAAAAAAACGTTTTTTTCATAAAAAAACATCGAGTTAAAAAAAACGTTTTTTTCCAACCCTATTTATGAATGTGAACTTTGACGTCTGTTAGTTGGGGGTCGAGGCGGCACAAATCAAAGGGCTTTGTCGCTGCCTCATTCTTTGTCAGTGAATGAGATTCTCACGTTAGATGAGTTTCGACACTTTCCATGACATTTTACATTTTAGATGAGTTTTGACACATTGCTCAATAATTCCGAGCATTCCGTACTTAACTTAATTTTTGAAATATTTCAATCCATCTGATAATTGACAGCTGATCAGATAAAATGTCTGATCAGATAAAAGCTGCGATCTTTGTTGACACTTCCACAGCCTCTTAACATTTTAATGTGTTTATGTATTATGTGAAAACGTGTGCACACAGAAATGCATGCATGTTGCCAGATTATCTGCTGGGTGATTTTGTGCAGTCCACACAAATGCGCAAAGGGCTGTGCCGCCAGCCCAAATTGAAAGTGACGGCCAGAAGTAAATGTACACTTTGGGGGACTGAGTTATTTGTGATGTGAGCACATCGACGCAGTGATGATGCGCAGGCTCGCATGACGGCAGACATCAAAGTGGCAAAAGACTCACCCAAGCCACTTGAAAGCGTCACTTTTGCTGGGATGGGCAAGTATACAGATTCCAAATGGCAATGTATCCAAAAGTTTATTTTTCCCAAAAAAAGAACGATTTAATCGCTGATCGACTTCTTTTTGTCTAAATTAGTCATCTTCGAAGTTTCGCGGCTGTTCGAGCGTTGAGCGACACAAATGGCGACCACAGACCGCAAAGAATGGCGAAAGCAGGTACACGTTTTTATCAATAAGCGGCTCAGAATCTTTTCGAACACTTTCCTTTTTTCGGAAAGCGCCACGTTGAACCGCGTCTAATCTTTTGTCAAAAATCACGAGTCTTGACACAAAAAGGTGCTGGAGGACATTTATTTCATCAACGTGTGCTGAGTTGTGTATTCGTCTGTGTACGCATTCATCTGTATTTCCGCCTTGCCCCACAAGTGATTGAATTCATCGGCATTATTTTTATGATTTTTTTGAAGATGTGCCAAAAATTCGATTCCGATGTCTTCGTATTTTTGATTTGGATACGGTTTGTACTTCGCATGCACATGCTTTACATACAAATTTGTGATATTTTCACAATATGTTAGGCTCTGCTTAGGCTTAGACTTACGTCTGAGTGTTTTGGTTACGCACTCATTCTCTGGAAGGAGGTACGAGTGTCACTTGGACGTAAGCCAATAAGTAAATGAACACTGAAAAATTGTTTGCCATTCCACAAATCCATTGTAATTTCATAGTAACTTTGTGTCATTTGCAGGTGACCCTTGGCCCGCTGCCAGCCGACTTTCTGTGCGTCGGTCCATCGAATGTTGAACAAGCGCAAACGGCAGCTGATATCGCCACGGCGCAAATGCTCCAGCAGCAGTGCTGTGAGCATATTTTTGACCTTTTGTATACTGTCGAGAATTTCCTGAAGAGTGATGAAAAAATAACTTGAATTTCCGTGTTGAGTTGTCCCACAGTGTGTAAATCTTGCCAGTAAATGTTTTTTTTTATTCAGGTGGGTTATGGTAAATCCAGCCATTGATGTGCAGGCTTGAAATTTTGAAAACTCGTGATCTTCAAGTTGGAAATAAAGGTTTGAGGTCTAGAAGCACGAAAACAGGCGATTTTGAGCGTAAATGGGGCACAATTTCTCAACAACTGCTCCAGATAGAGACATACCTATCCGATTTGGGGGAGGGTCCAGGCGAATGTAGCTCAACGGTGCATAGGCTAAAAAGGTCCCACCCCCGCCCCTACTAGATGGGGCAGGACCAGTGCACAAGTAAACCCGGTGCACAAGTACCCCTGGTGCACAAGTTTTTATACCCCGTGCACAAGTACGGGCACTATACCGTAGGGTTGGCAAGCGATGTTTAAAAAAAAAAAATTAAAAGCAGTTTCAGATAACAAATAACTTAATTTCTTGTTTTCACTGCTTATGCAGCAAATTTGGTCATGTGGCATCTTTTTCTGTATGCTTTTATGTGTGTAGCATAAACTATGAATCATTAGGGGAATTATACACAGCTCTGTGATGTTATTTCATCTCAAAAACCAATGTAATACCATTCATGTTCACTTCCAAAATGTTTTAGGCAGTGTTCTCAGTAAGAACATGCATTTTCTACCAAGAAATTTGCAAATGGTCAATGAAATCTAATTCACACTGCAAATATAACAAATTATCTACCTCTAGAATTGAAAATAATTTTCAAGCTTTTCCAAAGCCCTACAGGAGTTATTCTTACACATAGGACATAACAGTACACAGAATATGCTTTTATATGGCTTTTTAAGTTCATTTTAGCCCCCTCAGGTTATTTAGATGAAAAATAGGGCTTATTTTGACTAGGGTTGGAAAAAAACGTTTTTTTAAAATAAAAAACGTTTTTTTTAAAGCTCCCAGATATGACCTTGTGTCAACATATGAAGGGTGTGCTTCTAAAAGTACCGATCTACAAATTTTTCAAATTTGAGTTAGGACCATTTTTGGGGTCCCCATAAAAATGCGCTTCAAAAATATATATAATATGTGGGGGGTGCGAAATTCAATTTTGAGATATGGGGGGTCGAAAAAAGCAAAAAAATCGCAAATTACAGTTTTTGAAATTTTAAAAGTACCGATCTACAAGCTTTTTCAGCTTTTGTGTCTTTAAAAGTACCGATCTACACACTTTTTTCAAAATTGTTCTTTGAAATGTACCGATCTGCACATTATTTTTTGTGCTTCTAAAAGTACCGATGTCAGATCGGCGTCCGCTTGCGCAAAAACTCATTTTGTGCTTTTTTATTATGGGTAAAAGTACCGATCTACAGCTTTCTGATTTTGTGCTTTAAAAAATACCGATCTACACGCTATTACCAATTTGTTCCTTTAAAATGTACTGTACTACAAAAATACAATTCCCTAAATTTTATATAGCTAGTGTTATGTGTATAATCAATGATTATACCCATGCATGCGGATACCCAACAATATGGCCGAAATACCCTTACCCAAAATTCCCATACCCAATACCCATGTATGGGTATTGCATGCTCCAAACTTTCAATCGCGATTATCTCAAAATCGATTTTTTGTAGATCGGTACTTTTAGAAGCACACCCTTCATATATAGGTATATCAGACAGTGGCAATACTCTGTGATGTTATATATGACCATATAATGTCTGTGGAGCCATGGGATAGCATTATAAGTGGTGATTTGTGTCAAAAATATCCATTTTTCATCGACATATCGTTTGTATATCGCCTTATAGTCGAATGTTTGTGACTTCACGTAAAGTTTGGCACGGAATAGTGATCAAACAAGGTTATAAAAGGGGGTTGTTACTTTGGGAGTTAAGTTACACACTGTGAAGGTACATGGAAGCACATTACCTCAATATTATATACTACAGCAACATATTACGGCTTATAAACCCATGGTAGCAGATAGAAATGGATACTTTGATACTAAAAATGCCACAAAACCAATGAAAACAACCACCAATGTCAATTTGTGTGTGAAATTGCGCGCTTGCGCACAAAATTTTTGCAAAATACCTAGTGCTTAGTACTAAAAATTTCGGCCGATGTTTTTTTAAAAAAAAAAACGTTTTTAAAAAAAACATCGGCCAACCCTAATTTTGACTCCAGTGAATCTTTTCAAAAAAATCGATTTAAAAAAAAATCGGGGTCGTTAAAAAAATCGATTTTTTTCCAACCCTGGTATTTCTTCTAATAGAAGGGCAGATCTCCAATAGAAGGGTGGGTAAAAAAGATGACGAAAAAATATAAGGGCGCCCTTAAATTAGAAGAATAATGGTCCTTGTGCAATGGGTAGACTTGTGCACGGGGTATAAAAACTGCGTCGGGGCTACTACGGTGCGTCGGGCTACCGGGTTTACTTGTGCACCGACACACACCGCCACTATATCCCTGCCCATATCCAAACCGAACGCCCCCCCCCCCCACCCTCCCCCCGCAGACATGAGTTTCGTGCCGCCGAACACCCAGGGACGCCTTTCAATCACCATCCAGGAGGCGAAATTGACTCGCAATTACGGTCTGGTCCGCATGGATCCCTACTGCCGGCTGAGAATCGCCAACACCGTGTTTGAAACGCCGACCCACCCCAGCGGCGGCAGGACGCCCAGGTGGAATAGGACTGTGCACTGGTGGGAAGGGGGTTTTGTGTTTGATGAGTGTGAGGGATAGATTTTTGTCGGGTTTTGGTTGTTGTTGGCGGCCGCCCCCCCCCCTTCCCTTCCCGGGCCGAACAGAAAAGTTGCCGCGAATGGCATATTTCTATGGCAACGTTGTTCGTGTAAATTTTTTCGTGGTCGCACCTACGGTTGGAAAAAAACGTTTTTTTAGCTCGATGTTTTTTTATTAAAAAACGTTGTTTTTTTAAAAACGTTTTTCAAAATAAAAAACGTTTTTTTTTAAAGTTCCCAGATATGACCTTGTGTCAACATATATAGGTATATAAGACAGTGGCAATACTCTGTGATGTTAAATATGACCACATAATGGCTGTTGAGCCATGGGATAGCATTATAAGTGGTGATTTGTGTCAAAAATATCCAATTTTGGTCGACATGTTTGTATATCGCCTTATAGTCGAACGTGTGTGACTTCAGGTAAGGTTTGGCACGAAATAGTGATGAAACAAGGTTATAAAAGTTGTTACTTTGAGAGTGAAGTTACACGCTGTGGAGGTACATGGAAGCACATTAACTCAATATTATATACTACAGCAACATATGACGGCTTATTAACCCATGGTAGCACATAAAAATGGATACTTTGTTACTAAAAATGCCACAAAACCAATGCAAAAAACCACCAATGTCAATTTGTGTGTGAAATTGCGCGAGAATTTTGCAGAATACCTAGTGCAAATGCCCCCCCCCCGTTCGGCGGCCTCCGTATACAATCCGATCCCCCCCCCCCGCTCAAAAATCCTGGCTACGTCCATGCAACAGGGGAAGTTATTCCGGGATTTACGGTAAATATTCACCCACTTTTCACCCCCCCCCCAAATCGCCCAGCTACCTTCCAACTGGCATCGATTGCATTCACATCGAAATATTCGACGAACGAGCGCTCACAATGGACGAAAGGGTCGCCTGGGCGACAATAAAAATTCCCGCCGCCGTGATGCGCAACGAAGCCATCGACGATTGGTACCCGCTGAGCGGCGAACAGGTGCCACTCCCGGACCCTGTAAATTGCCTTGTAATCTGTAAAATGTCATGTAAAGTGTCCAAAGTCATGTAAAAGGTCAAAAGTCACGTAAAATGCTTTGGAAAATGTCAACGCGGTTGCCATTTTGCAGGGCCTTTTACAGAACTTTGACACATTGCATTACATTTGACATTTCACAGAGTATTTTACACGGTGCGGGAGTGGCGCCAGGGCGAAGAGAAGGAAGGCATGGTGAACTTGGTGCTGCAGATGGCGCCCCTGGACGCACCCAGCGTTGCCTATGTGCCCGTGACTGGTGAGTCGAGATTAGGGATGGGAACGAAACGTTCAAACGCGCAACTCATTTCAATTTTTTGATGGGGATTAGACGGGGGTGTTGACGGGGTTTGAAGCTTCGATATCTTGTTATTTTAGCGGTAGTTCTTTGCATGTGGTAATGTATTCATCTTTGCAACTGTTATCACTTTGACATTTCTAAAATTGTAAATATCGACACAATTCAACGTGGAAATAGTGCGCGTTACTCGATATCGTTTCTAAATTTTGAAAATCGATATTCGAAGCAGGATGTGATATTCAATATTCTAATATCCAATCGCCAATTATTTTCCATAAATACATGTCTATTAACATACCGTATTACCTCGAATTACCCCCTTGAATTTACCCCCCCCCCCTCGAATTACCCCCCCACAAAATGGGCTGGGGAAATAATACCCCCCCCCCCTCGAAATACCCCCCCCCCAAATACAGTGTAAACAGCATGTGCACAACAAATACCACAGTGTGTGATGTGTATAATGCAGGACACACGTTATTACTAATGACTGGGTGACATGAGGACAGGGTTCATGCACATTACAGTCATATTTATTTATATGTACAGAAACACTCATAGATTTCTATCATTGATCCATTTTTCTACGTTGGAATATGCGGAATTTCGTAAAATATCTGGCGAAATAATAGACCCCCCCTCGAATTAACCCCCCTCAAATTTCGCTGGCGAAATAATAAACCAACATGGGGGTATTTCGAGGTAATACGGTATTTTAGTCACTTGAACACACATAATCAAAATATCATTCCACAAAACAACTTATAACCCCCCCCCCAGGGCCAGGAGTCTTTCCCCCTCCAGCAGGTGCAGTGCCAGCCGCCGGGGGTGCCCCAGTTGTCAACCACAGGCCACCCCCCGGACCCCTGTATACCCCCGAGGATGTGGCCGAACTGCGCGAAATGTTCCCCATGATGACTGATGACGTCATATCCAGCGTTTTGGATGAGAAACGAGGCAATAAAGATGCCGCTGTCAATGCGCTTTTGGTGATCGCGGAGGAGGCGGATGTCAAGGGGGATAATGTCGATGTCCAGGGGGACGCGGTTGGGGAGAAAGCGAAGGAGTGATTTTTGGGCGCTTTTCACTACATTGACGCACGGTTCACTTGAAAAATCGAATCGAATCGAATTTTTTTCACGCTTCATACTAGGGTTGGCCGGGGGGGGGGGGGGTGTCAAAGGTTTTTTTTAATAAAAAAAGACGTTTTATTTATATAAAAAACCCTTCCATCGAAACCGTTTTTTATAAAAACCTCAGCCAAAATTTATAGTTCTCAGCACTAGGTATTTTGCATGTTTTGCGCGTTAGCGCGCAATTTCACATGCACATTACACTTGGTGGTTGTTTTCATTGGAAGTGGTGGAGGTGGTGGTTTGGAATAGGGTTCAGACGGGATCCCGATCCCGGATCCCGTGAAATTCCGGGATTTAGCAGTCCCGATCCCGATCCGGAAACTTTTCAAATCCCGATCCCGAGAAACTCCAAAGTCCGGGATCCCGATCCCGGAAAAATTACTGGAAATTATCAACAGTGAAAAAACGACGTTTTTGCATGCAAAAATGTGAACGCAAACCCCCAGCGTTTTTTATGCCACGTTTCTGGCATCCAACAGTGTTTTTAGACCTTTATGAACAACTGTGGATGCCAAAACATTGGCCAAAATCTCTATCCCAAGACCCCAATCCCGACCCCGAAAAATGCCAATCCCGATCCCGTGACCCCAATCCCGGCCAATCCCGATCCCGATCCCGAAATCTAAAAAAACCAATCCCGATCCCGAAAAGTCAATCCCGTTTGAACCCTAGTTTAGAAGCATTAAAAGCTTCCATTTATTTATGCTATTGTGTCATAATCAGCTGTGATATGTTAGTGGAGTATATAATATATACAGCCAATGTGCCCCACATACTTCTACACTGTGAAACATCACTGTCAATGTATTAGCCTTCTCTTATAACTTTATTTAAGCACTATTCCATGCCCAACTTCACTTGAAGTCATGAATGTTCGACGAAAGGCGATTTACATCACAAGTCGACATAAACACACATATTTTTGACAGGAATCACCACTTGTATTTGCTATGCCATGGCTCCACAGCTAATCATTGGCTACATATAGCATCACAAAGTCCAGCCACCTGTCTGATATGGCTGTATATGTTGACTACATATATATAATCATATCTGGGAGCTTTTGAAAAAAACGTTTTTATTTATTAAAAAAAACGCGTAATTTTAAACCAGATCGTTAAGAAAAAAACTTTTTCAGCCATCCGTACTTCGTACACATTTTCTTTGTTAGATTTTTGATTTACAGTTTATTTGGTGATTCCGCGTGAAAAAAACAGTTTGGAGCCTGAAAGAAATTTCCCAGTGTGCCGTGGGTCATTCGGTTTGTGTGCGGCCCAAATTGCTTTTTATGCTATTCTTATTTATTTTGATTGCTTTATGGGTGTCATTGTGATGCTTCTGTGATTATTTGCATCTCTTGTCGGAATGCTACTGTACGCATAGGTGTAAATATATATTTGTGGTCGTATTTCCCCTGGTATCACATGCTATTTATGCGATGATCAATCTATAACTAGGCGAAATTTATCGCTGTTGTCGTAACGGAAGATGAAATCCCGTATGAGAACTTGGCAGCCGGCCAAAATTTCGAAATCCGCCATAAATATGAATAAAATAGGCTAACACTAGCTATATAACAATGTACCGTATTACCTCGAATTAATCCCCTCGAATTAGCCCCCCTCAAAATGGGCTTATAATACTCCCCCCTTGAATTACCCCCCTCCGCGAATTAACCCCCCTCAAAATAGGCTAATAATACCCCCCTCCGGAACGATTTACATCATGTATGCAATGTACATGATGTATTTATTACTGCTAATTTGCAGTGCAACTACACAGACTAGTTTGTGTAGTTATCTACGTTTTTATGTCCAAATATATCATGTTTGAACACATTACCTGTATGCAAATGCCTACTGTTTACTACGATCCTTACGAAAATTTCTGACGAAATAATTTATTTTTGTTTTCAACAATTCTGCAAAAAGTTACCAAAGTTGCATAAGTTTACAAGATGAAGTGAATATCTCATTTGGATCAGATCCGGCAAGATCAATAACCACAGGCTCAGATTAAAATTGTGAGTACAAATCCAGGAAAAATCAGAACATTGAAATATTCAAATATGAGTGATAATCTTTGATAAAAAATGTTAATACTTAAGGTAAAAAACTATACAAATGTAAAGAAAGCCTAAATAGAGATAAAATATTTAAAATTACACATAATCTACTTCAGTCACTGCACACTTTACAATAAAATCTATCATATCCCTCCTGAAATCCAAAACCACTCAAAAAAAATTGTCACACTGCATATTTTAGCTTTCATTATTTCTGAGTTTGGTCACATTGTTTCTCACCTGACTTTTTTAATCGGGGTATGCCTAGTACAGCATGCACGCATATAATCCTGCCAGTAAACTGACAAAATAGAACAACCAGTGCAGCATTTTAGTGAAGAGCAAAGCAACAACAGAAAACACAATGTAGAAAAACCCTCTATTTGACCCGTCCCTATCACTCTCCTGTAAATGGGGCTCCTGTGCAATTTGTA
The DNA here is from genome assembly GCA_964036195.1 of Sphaerolaimus hirsutus. Taxonomy (NCBI): domain Eukaryota; kingdom Metazoa; phylum Nematoda; class Chromadorea; order Monhysterida; family Sphaerolaimidae; genus Sphaerolaimus; species Sphaerolaimus hirsutus. Next base: position 1,868,823 of record OZ038458.1, read on the forward strand.
AACTTTTATTTTCATAGCGTATTAGCCATACTTTGTCCCACAACCATCCGCGGCAAAACCTGACACCTGCATGCATATTTTTTATAAATATATACTGTTTATACACAAATAATCCCCCCAGGGAATTATTTTTCAACTGACTTTTTGAGGGCAGGACTATTTGAGGGGGAGGGGTAGTTATTATTTTTTCAAAATTTTTAAGCATTTTTCTATTAACTGACTTCATGAAATATGCTTTATTTACTAAATAACGTGCAGTTTTTTGTTCAAATTGGATGCAGAAACTTTCTCATGTGCCTGAAGGGGGGATTATTCGAGGGTGGGAATTATTCAAGTATATGCAGTATAAATATATACTAGCTGGATTCTCTCCAGAGATTCAAAGTATTCTACACTTTCACACATACTAATTGAATTTTTATTTGACACCAACTCCCTTGAAAAAAAGTTTTGAAGCTAAGTGGAGTCACCATTTGTGTTCTCACCAGTGTGATATTTTATCTCTGAATTGCCAGCACATTTCAGAAGCTATTGAAGAAGCATGTTAGTAGGTTGTTCTGGAGATTAATGGTTGATTAATTGTCTCTTATGGAAGGTTTATCTTTTCAAGGAGATTGATAATTGATGTCCTTGAAAGAATGTCAGTTAGTGTGAAAGTGTAGAATACATTGTACACTGTGTACACGTTCTATTACACTATAATTCTACAAAACTTTGAACCAGAAATCATTTATCCATGTTGTCTATGTGAAGACAAAATTTTCTAAACAGAAAATTCAACCAAAACAAAACAAAAGTAAAAAAGACCTTTAACCAATTGACTAATCTCGGGCATTTGTCTATGCACTGCACAGTGTCTCAAAGTGACCAACCAATGTGGTACATTGAATTGTGAGACTTTCTGAAAAATAGATTCTGTCTGTTCTCGGTCCACTCCGGTATTCTGGACATCGTTCATTTTCAACACGTAATCGATGAATCTGATGATTTGAGGGGCTATAAATCGTTATAAAATACAGACATTCTTTTTTGAACCCCTATGGTTGAAACAAGGGATGGAAAAAGTGCCTTATATTTCCAAATTTGTCCATTTCATACTCAAGACACACTGCACTTCGCAGTAGTGCAGCCAGGTGATAATTCCTTCTTTTTACCCGATTTTTACTTTCAAAATCACTAGGTATTTTGGTTACCACATATCCTCGAATAAGACACTTGGGAGTTATTTTTTACTGTGGTTTTTGAGGGGGGGGGCAGTTTTTAAAGGGAGGCGAGATTTTTTCCTCAGAATTACATTGTGTATATGTTGTCGCTGCTGTAGTCTAATACTGCTTCCTATTTTTCATTACATGCACTGCACTGCATTTGCAGCCCAGTTGTAGCTTTATTTGGTCTGTCTGACTTCATTGATTGTTACCATATTTCCTTGAATTACCCCCCATGGGGTTTATTTTTTCATTTTTCCAGGAGAACTATGTAAACTAACAGCAAAATAACAACAACAAAACCAACCGAATCACAGCAAGTGCAATCAAGTCCCCCACATCATCTCTATGCATCCAAGCATCTTCTTGTGGCTTACCACATACCAATTGATATTGGTACTCTGCACGTAGCACCATTTCCGTTATTTCGATAATGTCCCCGCATGTGCGCCCATCACCACTGTGGTTAATTGTTGGAAAAAATTCACCCCTATTCACTTGATAGTTTAAAAAAATCAAAATACAGTATATCCTCGAATAAGACCCAGGGGAGTTTATATTTCATCAGAGGTTTCGAAGGGGCAGTTATTTAAGGGGGGATGTTATTCAAGGGAGGGGGTGGTTATTTACCCCTCGGAACTTGCGCTTTATTCCTCGCATGAATGCATTCCAACAACTCATGTAATCCCAGGTATTGAACAGTTCAAAAACATGGTTTTCATGATAAAATTCAAATCAGCATGTGTTCATTCATCAGCATCTGGAACATTCAAATAACATTGTGGATAAAGATATCAAATACCCAGAGGGGGGAGTTATTCAGGAGGGGGAGTTATTCAAGGGGAGGAGTTATAATTTCCTCACCTGGCCAACAGGGGGAGTTATGCAAGGGGAGGAGTTATAATTTCCTCACCTGGCCAACGGGGGAGTTATTCAAGGGGAGGACTCATTCAAGGATATACGGTCAATTGTAACAAAACACACCCATGCTTCCAGACATGAAGCACAAATAAAGCAGCTTTGATCTGATCCGAGTTGCTTCCGTGCTGCATTCCGTGCGCACGCGGTCCCATTCGGAGCTGGAAAAATGCATTTGGACAAGTGCCAAAACTTGTGAAAACCAATTTGTGCCCTTTGGATGGCTGGAAAAAAGAACGTACTCGAGCATTTGAGCGCTTTCTGTTGTGCCAGATTTTTGGATGTTAAAGTTTTTTTTATCGTGTTTGCGTATCAAAAACAACACCTTATCATTGAATTTCGAACAGCGAAGTGAAATGGGGAATCATGCCATATGAGGGCTTGGCGTGACGCCAACAGATTTGGATACACCCGAAACAAATATAAATATACCGTCGCCGACGATGGTGAACAGGCGCGGCGTGCTCTAATCGCGCGCCGATCTGTGCCAGCTTCAGCATTACGAAATTTGGGCACAATGTGGTAATCGAGAAAAGCGGCAACGTTTGACACGAGCCAAAGGCAAAATCTGAGTTGACACAGACCAGCTGACACACGTTTTTCAACTAGTCTGCGGGATATTTCCATTTCCAACTATTAGCGCCCATTTCTGGTCGCTTAATTGCATTCTGCGCCCATCGTTGGTGTCGCGTGAGGCAATCCTGCGTTTTTTACTCTGCTTGTAAAATACGCTGCCCAGGAACTTGGCAGCAAGCCAAGTCCTCATACGTGGCTCGATCTGTGAAATGGAGTGTTACATTCTTTTTTGAAGTTTTGTACAACTTTGGATACCTAGGTCGTTTAATTGGATACAATTTAACTGTGGAGAGAAATAATGTAGAGCTCGATGCAGACGAGAGTTTGTGTTAAGCATACCGCATTTCCTCGAAATACCCACCGTTTCAGAGTGAGAATTTTGACGGGGGTTAAATGAGCAGGGAAATTTCGAGGGGGGAGGTACGATTCCGCCAGAAATTTGATTAAATCCCAGTACTGAATTGTCGTTTGAAACGTATGTTGACGTCGTTAAATGCAACAATAGGCACCATGTACATATAAGAGCCTATATAGACTTACCTATACAGGTATGTACCGTATTTAAATTTGAAAAAGCTGTTGGCGAGCTCGTATCGCCCTATCATAAATAGTTTGACAAGAAAGTATAGTTGAATTTCCATGATAGGCACCTCGCCCTAGGTTAAGCGTTTTACAGCTTAAATGTTATAATTTTGACAAGTATCCAAGTATCATAAGATTCAAGAAAACCAAAACTAAAAAAGCATTTCCTCGAAATACCCCCCGGGGGTGATTGTTTCATAGTGCTCCCGAGAGGGGGGGGGGGTTAAACGAGGGGGGGTATTTCGAGGGGGGTTATTATTTCGACAGAAATTGTTTGAAATGGTAGTTAGCATTCGAAAAATAACCCGTGATTTATATTTTCGAAAATCACAATAAATATAAATAACCCGTGATTTATATATATTTATATTTTTTCCAATTTCTGAGTGATATATTTATATATATATTTTAAATCTGAAAAAAAATCACTGAGAAAATCACTCATACTTGATACATTGTGGTGCAATGATTGCGCTTTATGACTAAAACATGCAATCTGTGTAAAAGAAATTTGCAGGGATTTTTGCCAGAAAATCTCTCTGTTCATGTAGAGCATTATTGGGTTAAAATTGTATTTGAAGCAGGTAAATATTGTTAGCCTACACCTACACACAATAGTTTTCACCCTGACTTTTTTGAAAACTGAAATGGCCAAAAATGGTTACATGTTTCCATCAAGTTTACCACTACTGAATGCTATATACCATATTTCCTCAAAATACCCCCCTCGAAATACCCCCTGTTGAGAAATACCCCCCTCAAAATGGGTACTATGAACTTATAACCCCCCCCCCCCTGTCGCGAAATACCCCCTCAAAATGGGCACTATGAACTTATAACCCCCCTCGAAATACCCCACCCCAATTTACTGAATAGAGAACATAATGCGGTTTGTGATCCGTGAAACGCAGAACACATGTTAAAAACAATGACCGTGTGATGTTAGAACTGGTTATATACTGTCTACATACATATATAAGTCCATAGAGCATACAAAATTGCTGTTTTTGTTGCATTTTTCAATGTTTGTGTACATTTCAAACAACAATTTAGTAATGGGATTTGAAAAATTTCTGGCAAAATGATAACCCCCTCCTCGAAATACCCCCCTCGTTTGACCCCCCTCAAAATTTCCACTCTGAAAAAAAAACCCTAGGTTGTAATTCAAGGAAATACAGTATGTTCAGCTTTCACAAATGGCATGAATTTTGGTGGGGTGGTGTTGGCAAATCACTAGTTTGGTCACAACTCAAACTCAAATGATGGCAAATGGTGACATCACTATCAATTAGTTTTCATTTTGTATGTGACAAAAATGTAAACTGTTTTAGTAACTTTTTGTTTATGTCATCCTGCTATGAATTCTACGGTTATGTTTTAGGTATAAAGCATCTCTCGATCTTTTAACATAATTTTCTGAAATAAAACATGACTTTAAATCAAAAAATACCAATTTGATGTGATCAAAGTTTTTCTACAGTGATTGCAAGCTCAGTTTACCATTTTTGAAAACTGACGATGCTTGGTGACATGCAACAATGTTGGCTGTTGTCAAATATTGGGAACAACTGTGGAAAACTGTCATCATGGTGTCACCAGAGCCACTAGTGTCATCACAATGTTGCCAAAACAAAGCCATGTGCCCAAAAATGAGTTTTCACAGCACATCACCAATGAAAAAGTGCTGAGCATGAGCACCTATTTAGTCAAACGTCCATTGCCACAACCAGGCGCTATAGGTTGAGAGCTAAATATTTGCAGTGCAAAATATTTTTAAAGTTTTCATTGAGGTTGAACTGAAGGTTGAATTTTTCTGTGATATTTGCTTGATGTTTTCACTTGTAAAATACTGTATAAATGAATACTGCTTGTGGAATGATAATAAATGTACTGTGGTACCTTAGAGTACATTTTTTGTGCTTGCAAATGGTAAATAAATCCCAGAATATTGCTTAAAATTGAAATAAAGCTCAAGTGATTTTTTGAGATTTTTTTCGAGCTTAGAGTTATTTTTTCAGTAATTTAATTATATTTTCTGGAGACCTAGAGTGATTTATATATATTTATATTTTTTCCAATATTGGAGTGATATATTTATATATATTTTCCAAAAAATCGGTGATTTTTTCGAATGCTAATGGTAGTACAGAATCGTTGTTTGTGATGTGCGCTGGGGTAGAAAAATGCATCAATGACTGACATGTATAGACTCCTGTATACTAATATTAGCACCTACGTAGATATTATAAACACTGCTCTCACGTGATTCCGACATTGTTTTAACCAGAGTTGCGAAAGTGTATTTACACTTACCTAAAATACCCGGGTAAATGGGTATTTATATTTACACTTACACTTACACCTTATAAAATACTAGGGTGTCAAAAAACTTTTTTTACGGAAAACGGAAACGAAAAAAAAATTTCAGTGGCTGGAAAACGGAACGGAAAACGGAAAAAAATTTGCACTTGGCGGAAAACGGAAACGGAAACAGAAAAAAAATTTCAGCGACTGGAAAACGGAAAAACGGGCCGGAAAAACGGCACTGGAAAAATGAAATTTGCATGGAAACGGAAACATTTGCTGAAATTTTGCTGGAAATTGGATAAAGTTTGCTGAAATGTTGCTGGAAGTGGAAAAAATTTGCAGAAATTTTGCTGGAAACAGAAAAAATTTACATAATTGACAATCTGCATGAATGTTCACCAGTTTGGCTGGAACAGAAAACAGAAAGTTGAGCCAGAAAAAGGTAAAATGAGGCAGAAAAATGGAAAATTGAGGCAGAAAATGGAAAAAGGTGGAAAAACTGGGAATTGAGGCAGAAAACGGAAAAAAGGTGGAAAAACTGAAAAATTTAGCTGGAAAATGGAAAATGAGCCGGAAAAACGGAAACGGAAAAAAAGTGGCTGGAAAACGGAATGGAAAATGGAAAAAATTTGCCTGCTGAAAATGGAAACGGAAAACGAAAATTTGACACCCTATAAAATACCCATACACTTTTTTCACACTTTCCTGGGCAAAATACCTGGGTACAGAAAGTGTATTTTTTTCTTTCAGATAGCTCTGTTTTATGCTTTTGAGAAAGCATAAAATAGGGTCATGTACAAAAAATGCATTGAATGTAGAAAATATGGCAAATGTACAAACTAGCATTTGATCAGTACCCATGGTATTCTACAGTTTCATCATACTTTTGTAAAAAGGACAAGATCAATGGAAGTTCACCAACTGGACACAAAGTCAACTTTTGCATTGACATTTGCTGCATGTCCATTCTTGCATTTGAACAGTGTGTATCGCATTGCTTAATCAGTAAAATATCAATACTGAAAAACTGCCATTATTAGGGAACTTCATACAACTACAGTATTTGTTACAGTCTGAAATGTTTCATAAAAGGCTGTAAAATGTGAAATAATGCATGAAAATGATAAATAAATTGATCTAAAGGTGAGAACAGTGGTGTTTTCTAATGCTCAACAGTAAGAGCTCTTTCTAACAAAATTTTTTACACTTACACTTTTTTTTACACTTTCCTAGGTATTTTTAAAATACCTTACACTTTTGGTATCCATACTCAAAATTTAGAAAGTGTATTTACACTTACACTTTCCAAAAACACCGGTATTTTCACAACTCTGGTTTTAACGTGTGTTCTGCACTATGCAGAACACAAACTGCAGCATTTGTCATGTACGTTCTCTTTACACTCAATCGGGGGGGGGGGTATTTCGAGGGGGGTGATTGTTTCATAGTGGTCTCGAGAAGGGGGGGGGGTCAAACGAGGGGGGGGGTATTTCGAGGGGGGGGGTATTTCGAGGAAATACGGTAGGTAGATAGTACATGCCCCGTTCTAACGTACCACAGACATTCTTTTTCACGTGTGTTCTGCATTACACGATCACAAACCGCAGCCTTTCTCGTTTACGTTCCCTTTACACTCAATTCGGGGGGGGGGGGTGCTAATAAATTCATACTGCCCATTTTGAGGGGGGGGGCATTTCAAGACGGGGGGTATTTCGAGGAAATACTGTATTTTAGAAAATATTTTTGAAGAAATTTTATGGAACATTTTTAACGTGAATAAAAACTTCAAATTGCAAAATCACACTTGAATATCTCCCACCCCGCTCAAAAAAGTCTGATGAAAGAATTATTCCCCAGGGGCGCCAATCGAGGATAACTACCGTATTACCTCGAAATACCCCCATGGGGGTTTATTATTTCGCTAGCAAAATTTGAAGGGGGGGTTAATTCGAGAGGGGGTCTATTCAAGGGGTGGGGGTTATTATTTCATCAGAAATTTTCGTAAGGATCGTAGTAATCAGGCATTTTCTAAACTGTAGAGTAGGCATTTTCTTACACAAAACAGGTACTAAATGCGTCCAAATAGGATATATTTGGACATAAAAACGTAGATTGTTACACAAACAAGTCTATGTGTAGCTGCGATACAAATAAGCAGTAAAAAATACATCCTGTACATTGCATACATGATGTGCATCATTCTGGAGGGGGAGTATTTCGAAGGTTTTTCTATTTCCCCAGTCCATATGAGGGGGGGGGGGGGTTAATTCGAGGGGGGGGTTAGTTCAAGGGGGATTAATTCGAGGCAATACGGTATAATCATCGATTTCACATTGTTTTTCATACTATGGCGATCAGTAAATGCATCTGAAAACCATAGTTGTTAAAGCGTATTTACGTTTACTCGATAAATACGGATACTCAAGTACTGCGTAAATACGTTTACGTTTCCTCGCGAATAAAATACCGGTACGCACTTACTCGCGTACTTTTTGAAAGTACGCAAGTACCGAAAACGAATTTAAGCAGGACACAGAAAGTGACATTTTGACAGACAGAAAGTGACAAAAATAGGACATGTTCGGAAGAAATAGTTATCAGGAGAAAAAACACTTATTTGATGCATTCTAGAGTAAAAATTGATAAAAATTTCTGATTTTTACGTTTTCTGTGAGAAAAAATACTCACTTTCACATTTTCTATGAGAAAACTACTCATTTTAACGTTTTCTGTTAGAAAAAATACTCAGTTTTACGTTTTCTCTGAAAAAAAGTAATTTACTCATGTTTTAAATATCTAATCTCATAATCTAATAATCTCAGTATTTAAAAAATACCTCATGTTTTCTGTACTCAGGGTCGAGTAAAAAAAAATACTTTACGTTTACTTTTATAAAAAGTTCAGTACTTTTAACAACTCTGCTGAAAACCGTATTTTCTGTATGTTTCACTAACTTTCAGATTTGGGCTGGACTGGATGTTGGCGCCAGGGCGGTAAAATTAGTAAATTTAATGTAACGATGGCATACAAAAACAGAATTTATGATTTAGAATTTTTTTGCCAACGCTAAACATGATGCACTAGGTAGACATTTTCGTGGCCAGATTTCAAGTTCAATGGTGATGCAAGCAAAAATCTGAAGTTCTGCAGACGGAAAACGCATGACGCGATGCACCCGCCCCGCGAGCTCAAAATAAATAACTAATGAATTTTGAGCTCGGATTCTGTCTCGAATTTCGTTTCGCCTGTGATCTGGCATAAGCAAAGTTTGGGATCCAAATGAGGATAGAAACCAAAAAATATAGCAACACATTACGCCAAAACCATGCAGCTGGGGCAATTCCAGACCCTGTAAAATGTCAAATGTTATGCAAATTTAAGTGTCAAAAGTGGTTGAAAATGCCCTGCAAAATGGCAAACGTATGTAAAGTCAAGTGTAAAATGTAAAGTAAAGTGTAAAATGTAAAGTAAAGTGTCAAATGTAAAATAAAGTGTCAAATGTAAAGTAAAGTGTCAAATGTAAAATAAAGTGTCAAATGTAAAGTAAAGTGTCAAATGTAAAGTCAAATGCAAAGTAGAGGGTCAATCGTGTATCGAAATCTTATTTGTTGCATCCAAATTTTATGTCGAAAAATAAGATTGGGATACAAAAACATAAGATTTGAATACGAAAAATAAGATTTGGTTACACAGTAGACGTTTACTTTACATTTGACACTTTGCATGACAATTGACACTTGACTTTGCATTTGACTTTATTTTTGACACCTTGGTTGACAATTGACACTTGACTTTGCATTTGACTTTATTTTTGACACCTTGGTTGACAATTGACACTTGACTTTGCATTTGACACTTTGCATGACAATCTAACATTTGACTTTGCATATGACTTTACATATGACACTTTACTTTACATTTTACAGGGCTTCCGACCTCCCCCAGGTGCCATTCTTGAAAAGGGAGCTGCCAAAGGACAGTGAATTCTGTCTTTCCTGTCCTGTCCGAAGATTCGACATAAATTTTCAGTTTGAGCCAACAGTGCATGGAAACAAATAGCGCCAAGCGGCAGTCCGCATAGGTCATGATCCGCGTACGTGGTGACCTGGGGGCAGTCCCAGACCCTGTAAAATGCCAAATGTCATGCAAAGTGTCAAAAGTCATGGAAAATGCCCTGCAAAATGACATGAAATGACATGAATTGTCAGGGCCTGGGACTGGCACCAGGTGCCAGTTACCCACGGCGGCGTGTCTATTCATCGCCATATTGCATCACTAATTAAAAATACTCAGTTCAACTATAAATACGCCCGTCGTCCGAAAGTTCTGACGCGCGCCCAAATTGCACACGCCAGCATTGGGACGCCGGCGGACGCGAAGCGGCTGCGCAGACTGGCAGCGCCGCGGCGCTGCATCCATGCAAAGTGTGCGATGACGTCGGAAAACGAGGCGTCTGTCGGCGCGGCACAAATGCCCATGCAAGCATTTTGGACGGAGTATAAAATGAGCCCCCAATGTGAGAGTGGATCAAACGAAGCGACTTCTCCAGAATCCAGAAATCACTCGACAACGACAAGACGCTGGCCAAGTGCAAAACAACCGAAATGCAACTGTGGGTGCAACTGGGACTGCTGACGGCCATCGCAGCTGCCGCTTTAGCTGAAGGTTTGTTAAGATTGTTGATCATGATTAGTGTTCCAAAAACTTCATGAGACTTTTAATTTTTGTGTAAATCTACGTTTTTATGTCCAAATATATCCTGTTTGGACACATTTATCACCTGTTTTGGGTATTCAAACGCCTACTATTTACTACGAAACTGCGAAAATTTCTGACGAAATAATAACCCCCTTGAAAACCCCCCCTCGAATTAACCCCCCTCGGATTTTGCTAGCGAAATAATAAACCCCCATGGGTAGGGTTGGGACGATATATCGTATCGAATATCGAATATCGGATATCGACTATTTTTTCATATCGAATATCGAATATCGATATCGAAAATTTTGAAAAAATATCGAATATCGACCATTTTTTCGATATTTTCGATATTCTATACTCCCTGGGCCTGACTTCAAATAAGCCAGGAATGGCACTATTAGAAGGCGATTTCATAAGCAATTTTAACAAATTTTGCGCGCAAGCGCGCACTTTGTTCTCACATGACAGGTATTTTTGTTTCAGCACTTGCGGCAGCATCAAATCTTGTCCAAATGCTCTCTAAGATGTTCACATAAGAGTATATGTATGTTTAATAGCTACTTACACCATGGAAACATCAATGGCACCATGGCATGGCACCTAAAAATGTGGCTGGCACCTTTTCCTTACCACATCTGTCACATTTTTAAATCATGTTCTCATTTTGATCATTGTGTGCCATTTAAATTTGTATCATCTACTTTTCAGTAGAGATGATCAATTGGGTTTGTGATCAAATGGAAATGCAATATGCCAAATGAGATATGCCCTGCTATACCAAAAGCAAAATATCGAAATACCGAAAATATCGAAATATCGATATTGAATATCGAGCATTTTTTTATATCGAATATCGAATATCGATATCGAGGGTCCATATCGTATCGATATCGAATATCGAGTATCAGAAAAAAATATCGAATATCGAATATCGATATCGAAAAGTCATATCGTCCCAACCCTACCCATGGGGGTATTTTGAGGTAATACGGTATTTTTAGGCTATTTGCTCCTTTTTTCAAGAGTTGTTAAATGCACCAAACCTTTTTCAAAGTATTTGTAAATGTAAAATATTTATTTTTACACACTCTTTACATAAAACAAAATTTGTTTACTTTTACTAATGAGCAGGGTTGGTTTTATAAAAATCATTTGTATACAAATTGTATAAAAATTGTATAAAAATGTATTTTATTTTAATTTTATTCTTGTTTCATTTTATTTTATTTTATTCCAAAATAATAAAATAATACAAAATGGACCATTTTACAAAAAATTTACAGAAATTTTACAAAAAAATCAGAATCTTGCATGCAAGGTCAGAAAAATGTGATAATTAGACCTAAACATGAAAAACGTGTGACATATTTTTCCATTACTTTGGAAAAGTTGCATGCACTAGGTATTGTTAGCTAGTTGCAAGTGTAAAGTTACAATTATCGGTAAGAATGGTTTGCATTTTCAGTAGAAGGATTACTGGAGTGTGCTGGGTGCATTTTTAAAACATGCAAAGTGTCAATTGTCATGACAAATGTAGTAAAGAGTCAATTGGCATCTCAAATGTCAAGCAAAGTATAATTGTCATGACAAATGTCATGCAGAGTGTAAATTGTGTATCTGAATCTTATGTTTTGGTATACAAACCTTAAATTTTGGTATCCAAATCTTATGTTTTTGTATCCAAATGTTCACATTAGATTTGGTTACAAAAACAACAAGATTTGGATACAAAAGAAAAGATTTGGATACAAAAGATATGATTTGGATACAAAAGATAAGATTTGGATACAATTTGCTTTACAGTTTGCACTTTAATTTATAGTTGTCATGACAATTGACACTTCACTTAACATTTTCATGAAAATTGACACTTTCCATTCCATTTCATATGACATTTTGACACTTTACATGGCTTGGGACTGCCCCAGCTCCGGGAATGAACAGGTTGAACTATAGACAACAGAAAAAAAAATTACAAAAATATGAATTTGTATACAATTTTACAAAAATTTTACAAAACTTAGAATTTTTATACAATTTTTATTTTTATTTTGAAATTTTCCATTTTATTTTATTTTATTCTTCAATTTTCCATTTTATTTTAATTTTATTTTTATTCTTTTCTGAGATTTTGCCAACCCTGCTCATGAGTAAACTTGAGTAAAATACGTTTTCCCCTGGCAAGTGGTCTGGTGCCACTCCCAGACCCTGTAAAAAACCCTGTAAAATTTCAAATGTCTTCAAAGTGTCCAAAGTCATGGAAAATGTACGTTTGCCATTTTGCAGGGCATTTTCCATGACTTTTGACACTTTGCATGGCATTTGACATTTTACAGGGCTTTTTACAGGGTCCGAGAGTGCCCCCGGGCCTCACACAGCAAAAAATGGATCCGTGAAGCGTGTGGAAGCGGGCTGGATGCGCGTGAAGCGTGTGGAAGCGGGCTGGATGCGCGTGAAGCGGCGCGCTTCCACACGCTTCCACACGCTTCCACCAACATCACGAGATTCTGGGTGAAGTGTCTTCCACACGCTTCACCTATCTTCACCACGCGCTTCACGCGCATCCAACCATGTGGAAGACACTTCACGCCGGTGTCGCTTCCACACGCTTCTCCCGCGTATAAATTTGCGTGGGAGTGCCATATTAAGAAGCGTGAAGTGTCTTCACGCATTTTTTCGTGATGTGTGTGGAAGCGCTGGCATGCTTGGTGAAGCGCTCGGGAAGCGTCGGCATGAAGACACTTCCCGACGCTTCACCGCGCATCCACACACCCATTTTCTGCTGTGTCAGGCTCAACTGTTTCCATCAGGGTTGGTTTTAGTAAAATTCTTTTTACTAAAATTGTATTTTATTTTTATTAAAATAGTATTTTATTTTTATTTTATTCTTCAATTTTCCATTTTATTTTTATTTTATTCTTCAATTTTTATTTTTATTTTTATTTTATTTTTATTATTTTTTTTATTTTGTGACCAGGATTGATTTAAGTAAAATTCTTTTTACTAAAATTGTATTTTATTTTTAATAAAATTGTATTTTATTTTTATTTTATTCTTCAATTTTACATTTTATTTTTATTTTATTCTTTAATTTTCTATTTTATTTTTATTTTATTTTTATTTTTTTCTGAGATTTTGCCAACCCTGGTTTCCATCACTCAGACTGCCCGCCGATCGTGCTGCCGGAGACTAACCACGGCCTGTGTGGAAATCCAAATGGAAAGGCGGATGCGGATGCGATCTGCGAGACTAAATGCAATAACAACGACAAAGTCGATCCGAAGCGCAGGGAATTCGGTGGATTCTGCGATGAGGAACAGGAGATATGCATGTGCTATCAACATTGTGAGTGTGGGGCAGAGTTGTTAAAATACCGGTATTTTTGGAAAGCGTATGCGTAAGCGTAAATACACTTTCCAAATTTTGAGTATGGATACTGAAAGCGTAAGGTATTTTTAAAATACCTAGGAAAGCGTAAATAAAAGCGTAAGCGTAAAAATGTTTTAGAGGATTTTTGCTCAGTGAATTCTTTCCAAATCAAGCTCTCTGTGACATTTTATGGATGTCCACTTAGTATAGTCTGCCCTCATATTTTGTTTGGATATTCATCGGCATCAACACTTAAGTCATCCTCATCTTCTAACGTGGAGTTAGTGCTGTCAACGGCGATAAAATCATCGTCGGGATCCATTTTCAGCAACAAAATTTCTAATCTGAAGCCACGATTTCGCTCGATGACACAGTACATATTCACAAGACATTCATATTGCGACACAATCTGTACAATGTGCCACTTTTTCCAGTGCATTACTGCACACACGCAGTCATTTTTTTTGGTACGCAGTCTCGTTCACTCCGTGTGTTTTTTTGTGGTTTTACGCTTTTTCAAAAGCGTAAAACTAAACTTTGTGAAAAGCTTTCTTACGCTTTTAGTACCCGGGTATTTTGGCCGGGAAAGCGTAAAAAAGCGTACGGGTATTTTACGAAAGCGTAAGCGTAAGCGTAAGTATAAATACCCATTTACCCGGGTATTTCGGGTAAGCGTAAATACGCTTTCGCAACTCTGGTGTGGGGGATATTTATTTTACACATTTTCGGAGCCGACCAGGGCTCACATATCTTCCGTCCTGGATTGTGAGGTTTCAGTTGGGGTGTATAAGCTGGAATTACAGCTCAACATAATTCAAAAATAAAAGTTTACTGCGAAATTGATTACATAAAAGTCAATGATTTTAAATCTCTTCAACTTTATGTTTCTCACAAATTTCACGCTGAAATTGTGTCATTATTATTGAATTGAGTAACATTATTAAGGATATACAGGTACAGGTGCCGGTTCCACAAGTGGAAAATAGTTAAAAGAAAAGAGTTAAGATTTGAGTAAAATGATAAATGATAAGTTAACAGTAAAGTTAAAAGTTAAGAGTCGAGTAAAATCATTTGTCCTTTTTCTTAACTCTTAAATTTTAACTCTTAACTTTTCCACTTGCGGAACTGGCCCCTGGGGCCTGGATCCACTTTTACATAATTTCACAGTGAAATTTTATGGATTGTAAAAATTCCAGCCTATATACCAGAGTTGTTAAAATACTGGTATTTTTGGAAAGTGTAAGTGTAAGCATAAACACACTTTCCAAATTTTGAGTATGGATACTGTAAGCGTAGGGTATTTTTAAAATACCTAGGAAAGTGTAAGCATAAATTTTTTTATGATAGTGCTCTTGCTGTTGAGACTTGGACGACACCCTTCCTTTCACTTTTAGATGAATTTATTGATCATTCCATTCATTTTTCACACTATTCTCATCAAACACGATCATCACAACATCGTCGTCGGAATCCATCTTCTGACCCAAAATTCCCAATCTGACACCACGAAAATATCCGAGAGACAATTTCTTACAACACACTTAAATTTCGACACAATTTATATTTCTATCACTATTTTCAGTGAGCTATTGCACACGTGCAGTTATTGTTTTGACACACATTCTTGTTCAATTTCTTTTTTGTAGTTTTCCACTTTTTCAAAAGCATAAAACTGGCCAGTGTGAAATTTTTTTACACTTTTTTATTACCTGGGTAATTTGACTTGGAAAGCATAAAAAGTGTACGGGTATTTTATAAATGTGTTAGTGTAAGCATAAATATAAATACCCATTTACCCGGGTATTTCGGGTAAGTGTAAATACACTTTCGCAACTCTGCTATATACCCTAGCTGAAACCCAACTGATAGTCTAGGGCACTCCAATGATCCGGAAGAGACTGTGCCATCCGACATCTAAACCCATCAGACATCTAGACCGACCGCACATCTAATT
Organism: Sphaerolaimus hirsutus; assembly: GCA_964036195.1. Lineage (NCBI taxonomy): Eukaryota > Metazoa > Nematoda > Chromadorea > Monhysterida > Sphaerolaimidae > Sphaerolaimus > Sphaerolaimus hirsutus. The sequence goes on from OZ038458.1 coordinate 1,884,435, forward strand.
TTGTGTCATCCGTGTCAACGGGGGACGGGTAACCCCACCCCAAACCGCTAAACAGTTTAACGAGTGAGTATTGTTTTACTGCTACCTGGGCGCAATCCCAGACCCAGTAAAATGTCAAATGTCATGCAAAGTGTCAAAAGTCATGGAAGATGGCCTGCAAAATGGCAACCGAGTTGCCATTTTGCAAGGCATTTTCCATGGCTTTTTACACTTTGCATGACATTTGACGTTTTACTGGGCAATTTACAGGCAAAAGCTTTTGTGACAGACCAATACATCCAAAATTGTAGAAGCCACTGCATAGATCAAATAACTCCTTCAATGCAGCTGACCAGTGTCGCAGAAGCTGTGTAATTGGTGACCCACACTACACCACCTGGGATGGCAGCCGTCTGGAAGGGCAACTAGTTGGCAAACACGTACTTGCAAAGTCTACAGATGATGCCCCATTTGATAAATTTGTACTTTATGGAGATAATCGGCAAGTTGAGATGGGTATTTTTGAAAGGCTTAGCATTAGTTTGCCAATAGCCCATGCACACGGTTGGCAATGTGGCCACACAAGCTAGTTTTCAACCGAAATTTTGAAAACTTGTAGATCTGCATTGAATGCATTTGAGTTTTCTAGAATGAGGTGCCCGTCATCTACAGTTGACGGAGAGTAAAAACGACTCATTCTAGAAAACTCAATGTGTTCAATGCTGATTTACGTGTTTTCAAAAAGGAACATTGAAAACTAGCTTGTGTGGCCCCAATATCTCAGAAAATAATAAAATTAAATTAAAATAAAATGGAAAATTTAAGAATAAAAAAAAATTAAATGGAAAATTTCAAAATAAAAATAAAAATTCGAATTTTTGTAAAATTGTATAAAAAATCGAATTTTTGTAAAATTGTATAAAAATTCATATTTTTTGTAACATTTTTTATTGTGTTGCTTGAGTTTCTACCTGTCTATTTTGGAAACTGGGGGCTGTACCAAGCCCTGTGAATGTAAAATGTTATGTAAAATGTCATGCAAAGTGTCAATTGTCATGACAAATGTAATGTAAATTGTGAATTGTCATGACAAAAATATAAGTTAAAGTGTTAAGTGTTAAGAACATTGTATCCAAATGTCATGTTTTGTATCCAAATCTTGTTTTTGTTTTTGCACTTTTTGCAAACACTTTTAACTAGCTAACAATACCTACTGCATGCAACCTTTTGCAAAGTAATGAAAAAATTTCACTTGAAAGTTTTTCATGTTTAGGTCTAATGATAACATTTTGCTGGCCTTGCATGCAAGATTAGATTTTTTGTACAATTTTTGTAAAATTTTTGTAAAATAGTTCCATTTTATTTTTTATTAACATTTTGGAATGAAATAAAATAAAATAAAATGAAACAAGAATAAAATGAAAATAAAATACATTTTTATACAATTTTTATACAATTTGTATACAAATGATTTTAACCAACCCTGCACTAGAAAATTTCACCATTTGGTACAATCCTTCAATGGCCCTTCTATGTGCCCAACATTCCACAGTAAACAAATGAAACTTGATGTACCTAGTTCCATAGGGTATAGGTCCAGTGTTATTCAGCTTATTTTGATTATATATATTTACAGCAAAAGCACCTAGCTGATAACACCAAAGCTTATACATATCATAAAAGCATCTAAGCTTCCATTGATTTTTTATACTTTACATAACAAAATGAATCAATATTTTCATACAACCATTTTCTATGTATGTTAGAAATTTAGATGCAAAGTGATCCCTTTATTCTCTGTGTCTGTGTGTGCATTTTAACAATGTGTAACATTTGAATAATTACAGGTGTACGCAAGGAAACTGCGGCCATCTGGGTCTGGGAGTTTCCTTCCCCCAATATGTTGAGCTGGTGCCAGTCCCAGACCCTGTAAAATGCCCTGTAAAATGTCAAATATCATGCAAAGTGTCAAAAGGCGTTGACAATGCCCTGCAAAATCGTCGCGTTGCCCGGCAACTCGGTCGCCATTTTTCAGGGAATTTTCCATGACTTTTGACACTTTGCATGACATTTGACATTTTACAGGGCATTTTACAGGGTCTGGGACTTCCCCTGGACATTTATGGGCAAGTGGTTCGCTTGACAAAAAGGCCGCCAGCACCCAAAGTGACAGTGAGTCGTCATATAACAATATGCCACTGGCACTTAGCACATATTTTGGTTCACGACAATTTCTCATGCACAAGTGTGACGTAAATGCATTAATCTAGCGCAGAGTTCCATGCATCAGAAGCAGTGTTGTTTTAAGGATTGTAATTTTTCAAAAGTACACGTACCGGTAAATACTTCGATTTTTACCAATGCTCATTAAATACACAGGTAAAAAAAATTTTTGATTACTCAGTAGCTGGGTAAATTTGCGTACAGTATTTTTTTTCCTGAAAACATAAAATCAAATATTTTCCCAATCATTATATGGAAGCTTAGTATGACCTGTGTAGAAATTCCAAAGTCCAACCGAAAAACTAATATCTTGAACGATGTAATACAATAATACTTTTTCATTGCATACACGTATTTAACTATGCCTGCATCCTAAGAAAGAAATACGTACATGTGAAAATATCTAAGAATGAAGCTATAGACAGTCACTTTATAGCTTTTTGTCAGCTTTTCTAAATTTTAGAAATACTCTGAAGTACCCAGTACTCAAGAAAAAGTGTGCACACAGATGGGTACGACGGGTACAATTGAAGTGTACATTTTATTGTATCCATGAGTATTTAATCTGTATGCTGTTTTCTGCATATTTCTGAGCACGTGGTAATACCCACTATCAACTCTGACCAGACAAACCAAACAGACCAGACCAACAAACATTTATACCTCAATAAAAGCAAACAAGAATTTTCACTATAATATTTCTAGTAAAATATGAAAAATTATGACAAAATCTGTTTTCTGTGGCAGTTATTGAAATGGCACCTAGCATTTTCTTTCATGGTGTAGCAATGGGGTGTAGCATACCTTCAAAATACCTGCTTTTGTTGTAGTAGTATTAATAGGGCCAATTGTTTATTTTACCCCTGGGGGGACTCCCTGAACCTGTAAAAAGCCCTGTAAAATGTAAAATGTCACGCAAATTGTCAAAAGTCATGAAAAATGCACTGCAAAATGGCAACTTTCCATTTTGCCATTTTGCAGGCACTTTTCATGACTTTTGACACTATGCATGACAATTGTCAATTTACAGGGCTTTTCACAGGGTCTGGGATTGGCACCATCCTTTGAACCCATGACCCAAATCAAATGCCACTTACAAATATACAGGTAAATGGAAAGCCAGTGCAGATCCCATATAGGTTTGAAGGCAAAAAAGGGAAGACAAGAGGGAAATCGATTACAATCAAACCACTGGGAGCAAATGGTGTTGTAGTAGACACAACTGTGGGGCTACGAATTGTTGAGCCAGACATGAACCTTTGGAGATACTATTTTTATTTTCCACTGGTGGGTGAATATGGGATATGAAAACACCATATGAAGGGTGTGCTTCTAAAAGTACCGAGCATACTCCAAACTTTCAATTGTGATTATCTCAAAATCGATTTTTTGTAGATTGGTACTTTTAGAAGCACGCCCTTCATATGTCCTGTTTAATACCATACACCATTTCAAATAACACCCCACCTGTCTGAGCAAGCTGGGAAAAATAATACTCCTAGACCAGATGAGGTAAATTGTTGCAAAAAAATTACAAAGATGAGGAATTTCAATACAATATTTCAATTTTGAGGGCATACTTTAGGTTGGCAGTGAATGCTTTGCATGCTGGCCAATGTCCACAATAACAATGTCCAATTTTAGCAACAGACTAGTGAAAAAGTATGACAAAGTTGAAAATAAAAACAGAAATTCTGAAATGTAACTCAAAATACAAAGATTTTTATCTGAAAAATTCAAAATGTGAAGGAAACAACACCTAAGAAAAGAACAGCTGATGTACAAATTCTCTCTTAATAAAGCAATATCTGCTTGATGAAATTTCACCAGCTCAACAATGTACCGTATTTATTCTAAATACACCCCGGTCGGTTTATTTTTTCAGAGTCAGATTTTTGAGGGGGGTTAAACGAGGGAGGGGGGTATTTCGCGGGTGGGGTTTATTATTTCATTAAATTTTTTTTGAAATCCCACTACTAAATTGTCGTTTGAAAATTCTCAGAAAGCGCACACAAAGGGCAAGGTGCATGGTTATCTCGGCGTGTTGGATGGCGACTGGCACAATGATTACTCGTTGCCCAATGGCACCATCCTACCTTATTTTGAAGGGAAAAAATGGATGCACAAGAGTGGATCGGACCGTTTACTCAGATTTTGGTTTGTCAATCCATACAATACCGATGCCATCGAGTTAGTTTTGAATTTCAGTATTGTGCGTTAAGGTCATTAAAGTTACCATTGAATTTTTATGCTGGCGGCGCCAAGCGCCAATTGCGTCGCACGATTAAAGCACCAAGCGCCAGAAGCGCCACGGCGCTTTTCCAGGGTGTGGCGCCATAGCAAAATAGCGCCAAGAGTAGTGATGTGAAAGCGCCATGGCGCTGGTGCCTGGCGCTAGCGCCAAAGCAAAAGGCGCCATGGCGCTTTTGGCGCTTGGCGCTAAAATGCTGTGGCGCCATTGGCGCTTGGTGCCGTGTTTCCGAAAAGCGCCATGGCGCTTTTGGCGCTTGGCGCTACTTTCCAGTGGCGCCATTGGCGCTTGGCGCTACCATTTTTTAAAGCGCCATAAAAGCGCCAGAGAATGATAATTGCGCCGCGGTGTTCATGTGCTTTATTGCCTATTTTCAGCAATTTTTGGCCATGTATGTAATTATTTTATATTTTATATATGATATTTTATATATGATATTTTACTCAGATACTGTATTTACCGTATTTCCTCGAAATACCCCCAGGGGGTTTATTGTTTCAGAGTGAGAATTTTGAGGGGGGGTTAAACGAGGGGGGGGGTATTTCGAGGGGGGGGGTTTATTATTTCGCCAGAAATTTTTTGAAAACCAAGTACTAAATTGTCGTCTGAAACATACGCAGACGTCGAAATTGCAACAAAAATCGCCATTTACAAGACTCTAAAGACTTGTATAAGTGTGAAGACGTATAATCACTGTTCTCACATAACAGAGTCATCGTTTTTAACGTGTGTTTTGCATTACCCAGATGACAAACCGCAGCCTTTGTCATTTACGTTCTCTATACACTAAATTTGGGGGGGGTATTTCGAGGGGGGGGTTTATAAGTTCATAGTGTCCATTTTGAGGGGGGGTATTTCGAGGGGGGGGGGTATTTCGAGGGGGGGGGTATTTCGAGGAAATACGGTATTCGAAATCCCCCCCCCATCGAAAAACCCCCCTGAAAATGGACACTATGAAATAATTATCCATCCCCTCGAAATACCCCCCCCCCAAATTGAGTGTACAGAGAACATACATGACAAAACTTCAGTTTGTGATTCGGGCAATGCAAAACACACGTTTCAAACAATGAATTGTTACGTTAGAACAGTGTTACACACTTAAATAAGTCAATAGACTCATATATAGCGGTTATTGTTGTATTTTTCTACGTCTGCGTATGACAATTTGGTACTGGAATTGCAAAAAAATTCTGACAAAATAATAAGCCCCCCTCGAAATACCCCCCTCGTTTAACCCCCCTCAAAATTCTCACTCTGAAACAATCACCCCCGGGGGATATTTCGAGGAAATACAGTATGTAATTTAGCTATTTTTACCCTGTTATCTCACAGTTTGCACTTTAAATCTTGAAATATCCAATAGATTGAAACGCTGCAACCCCCAACCCCCAGACAATCTTTCAGTTTCTACCACTTCATAGAGGCAATTTGTTATCTATTTGAACCAGTCTTAATTACACTTGTGTGTTGAGCAAGAAAACTTATTGATTTCCATTATTTGACCATTTTTGTCGTTTTGGAGGCAATATAAGTTATTGAAAGTGAAGAAAATAGTACTTTGTCTCGCCTGTATCATTAAAGGCAATATCATTTTGGCGCTGGCGCCATTGGCGCATGGCGCCATGGCCCCCTGGCGCCTTTGGCGCTTGGCGCCATGGCCCCCTGGCGCCTTTGGCGCTTGGCGCTAAGGTCCAGAAAAGCGCCATGGCGCTTTTGGCGCTTGGCGCCATTTTGCTGTGGCGCCATTGGCGCTTGGCGCTAGTTCCGGAAAAGCGCCATGGCGCTTTTGGCGCTTGGCGCCAAAAGTCTGGCGCTTTTAACATCACTAGCCAAGAGCCAAAAGCGCCATGGCGCTTTTTGCATTGGCGCTAGCGCCATGGCGTTTTTACGTAACTAAAAAGTACGATACCATGCTTGAATTGAGTACCATGTTCGTAGTTCGTACAATGTGAGTCCCACTGTAAGACCCTTGTGAGAAAAGACAGTACTGCGGGTTCAAAACAAGCCAATATTTTCATTTTTATTAACAAGCCACCTTATTTTGGAGGTAATGTGGTAAATAGCTGTACCATATAGGGTTTATACTTAATAATTAAAAAATTAAAAATGATTTTAAAACTCCAGCCCTATCCTAGGTACCACGAAAATACACTTTTCTTTTCATGGTACTTAGGATAGGGCTGGAGTCCCGCACCTGGGACAGTCCCGCACCCTGTAAAGCGTAAAGAATTGTGCCAAATGCCATGTAAAGTGTCATACAAATTTGTCAAAGTGCAAAAACCTTTGCAACAAAATTTTTTGTATTGACATTTAACATCACATTTGACACTTTGCAAGGTGATGTTTACAGGAAAATTTCGTGATGACAAATTTTTTTTAAAGTTTCATTTTTCAAGCAAAAGTTCCATTTTAATCTGAGATCAAAGGCAGTCAAATATTCTACTAAAATACATACTTCTGAGTGTTTGCAGGCGAGGCAACGGCAAAGAGAAGAATTGCAATACGCCGAGGATTCAACGAATGGTACAGAAACTGTGCAATGAAACAATCACAAATCTAGCGGAGCAATGTCTCACAGGGCCCTACATGACTCCAACTATGTATCGCTTGCAACAGATCAATCATTGGTATTTCCCAATAATGTATAAACACTTTAACGCGTGAGTATTGTTTTGCAGCTACCTGGGGGCACTCCCAGACCCTGTAAAATGTCAAATGTCATGCAAAGTGTCAAAAGTCATGGAAAATGCCCTGCAAAATGGCAACCGAGTTGCCATTTTGCAGGGCATTTTCCATGACTTTTGACACTTCGCGTGACGTTTACATTTTACAGGGCTTTTTACAGAGTCTGGGATTGGCACCAGATATAGTATTTTATGTAAGCTGAATATAAATTACCATCATGCAATTGCATTTACTTATTCTTTATTGTACGCACATGCATATACAATCTGCATATACAAACTGAGTGTTTCATTTTCTGTGTGTACAAAATTGCCTATAAATTATTGATTATAGTGGTCCACCCAAATGTAATTTTTACAATTTGCATAGAGAGATCCGATCAATTCATGCGAAGTAGAGGGGGGTTGGGCCAATATTTCCCCCAAGTTTCAGCTTCTGGTGCGTCCTAGAACCAACGATGGAAAGAACACAGAAATTGAACACAGAAACTCATTGAGTTTCTGTGTTTTTGTTTTACACAGAAACACGGAAACTCACAAATTTTGAAAAACTCAAAACTCAAATGAGTTTTTTTTGGAGAACACAGAAACACAGAAACACAGAAACACAGAAAAGTTTTTTGAGTTTTTTAAGTTTTTTTCAGCGAAGTGGTTGAATTCACATGAATTCAGCTAAACTAATTAAACAAGATAAGATATGCATGTATAGTATATGTAAAAAATATGTACATAAATGTATTCATATTTTATTATGGAACAAACAAGAAATTAAAGATGGCATGCACAATTGCACATATCCTGGTGGAATTGACAATTTAAGTTTCAACATGTTTCAGTATACCATATTACCTCGAATTAACCCCCCTCAAAATGGAATGGCAAAATATTAAGCCCCCCTCCAAATACCTCCCTCTGGGATGATGTACATGTATTATCGAATGTATATGGTGTATTTATTACTGCTAATTTGCATCGCAGCTACACATAGACTGTACTAGATTGTGCAGCTATCTATTTACACGTTTATTTCAAATATATCCTGATGTACATTTATAACTGCCTACTCTTTACATTGACTACTACTATGTAAATGTAAATGCCTACTATTTACTATGATCCTTATGAAATTTTCTGACAAAATAATAACCCCCCCCCCCTCAAATAAGCCCCCCTGTCACAATTTGCTGGTGAAAAAATAAACCCCCATTTCAAGGTAATACAGTAGTTGTAGTTAAAATCAATTCTGTAGCCTTCCATACAGTGCACATCCATTGAAGAATTTTGGAGTACTGCGTAAATTGTCATTTCTGGGCATTTTGTTGATGCTGGTGTTGTGATGTGGATGTCCTCATTGTGGTATGGACTTTTTCGACACTTGAATGAATACACAGATGTTATGTGGAGCTAAAACATGTGCAAAACCAATAATTTATAAGAAAACCACTGTTTCCACATCGAAATGCCGTAAATCATAATTTTTTGGAAAAACTTGAGTTCTTTGGGGAAAACTCGAGTTTTTTAGTAAAAAACTCAAAAAACTCGAGTTTTTCCAAAAAACACAGAAATAAAAACAGAGTTACTCAAGTTTTTTCGAGAAAAAAACTCAAAACACAGGTATTCATTTTTGAAAAACTCAAAACACAGAAAGTGTTTTTTTTTGGCGAACTTACCCATTGTTGCCTAGAACTGGCGATAGAAAGTCGAAGTTGAAATCAAAAATAGGTTGTCGGACCTGACCCGGAAGGAGTTTATGTTTTACTTGAAAAAAGTTCGGTAAATTTAATAACTCTTCCAAAATATCACATCATCCCTACCAATCAGATGGGGGAGTTATTCAAGCTGAGGAGTTTTTTTCCTCACTTAGCTAACATGGGGGAGTTATTCAAGGGGGTTATCTGAGGGGGAGGACTTCTTCGAGGATCTATCGTAACTTGAAGAAATCCATTTTGCAACGACACCTGTAGCTTAGTTACAGCTTTTGAGAGCACAATTTGAAAAATGCACATGATGGATAAGAAGATTCGAGCACAAACATTGATATTCATGCAGTCGGTCGCCGGCCGATTTTCTATGGTTGCGAGATACAGCCATAGAAGCATGTGCATTTGATGTTTGCATGCTTGAGCGGCCCAAGGACCCCGTGCAGAATGGCGCGTGCGACAGTATTGCCAATTTAGAGCACAGGTGCCAGTCCCAGACCCTGTAAAGTGCCCTGTAAAATGTCAAATGTCATGCAAAGTGTCAAAAGTCATGGAAAATAACCGGTAAAATGGCAAAGGTACGTTCGCCATTTTACCGGGCATTTTACATGACTTTTGACACTTTGCATGAGATTTGACATTTTACAGAGCAAATTACAGGGTCTGGGACTGCCCACAGGTGTGCCCATGCAAAGTTCAGAGAGACTGACCTGAAGTTCCATCAGTACCACACAGAAAAGTTCTGCCGTTAGTTTCTTTGACAAAAATTTTGCATTTTACTTTTTTCAAGGAAAAAAATAGGTTAAAAAACAAATGTGTTCAATTCAAAAGCCAACAAAACCGCATGAAGGTACAGCAGTTTTGGGAACTGTGGATGCTGCCAGAACTAGGGCAATGAATTTCAACATTTTTTAGGTCGGGTATCGAGTATCGGGTCCAAAAAGGTATGGGTGTGGTATCAACTGGTATCGGTTCCAGAAATTTTGCTGGTATTGGGTTCGTGTTCGTGTATTGAGGTCAGGTATCGAGTAACAGTGTCGGGTTTGGGTACCGGGTTCGGGTCGGATCGGTTTCCCGACCCTAACCAGTAGTAGCGGCCCCACGAAAAATTATCCCATTTGTCATTATCTCAGGTGCCAGTCCCAGACCCTGTAAAATGCCCTGAAAACTGTCAAATGTCATGCAAAGTGTCAAAAGTCATGGAAAATGCCCTGCAAAATGGCAAGTCTGTTGACTTGACATTTTACAGGGTCCAGCACCAGCCCCAGGCCCGACACTCTCACATCACAACTAACCCCAACCCCACCACCAACCCCAACCCCAACCCCAACCCCCCACAGCCCTAACGTGCTCCGACCGCAACGCGCACTACACCCACTGCGCCGGCTGCCAGCGCACCTGCGGCGACAGGAAGGCTGGCAGGGCAAAGAAAGACTGTGAGAACGAGTGCATCGCTGGTGGCTGCGTCTGCAACAAGGGGTATATCTACCATGAGACTAAGAGGGTCTGTGTCAAGGCGAAATTGTGCTGAGGGTTTATGTTGATTACTGTGTTTCCCTGAAATACCCCCCCTCGAATAAGCCCCACTTGAAATATCCCACTCAAAATTTCCACTCTGAAAAAAATCCCACTGCGGTTATTTCGAGGAAATACGGTATATGTGCCTGTTTATGTTAGGTGTATGTTTGTATTGTTTTTAATTGTTTGTAATTGTTTTGATTATATTGTTTGTAATGTAAATTTATGATAATGCAGAAGTTTTTTGTAGAGCTAAGTGACAGAAAAAATAGTGTATAGGTGATCGGTTCAATCACATTTCTGAATTGCAACACGTATTTTATTGTTGATTTCATTGCCTGACTAGATCGCTTTTTTACAATGTTTATGTAAATCACGCAGTAAGCCGATATATTTACGTGGTTATTGTTATTGGCATTTTACCATGTAAATGAATTCTGATATGAAAGACAATGAGTTTATTCGGCCGTGAATTTATCCGTTAATTTTTTTGCGTACAACAATACATTTTTGGGAGCACAATAGTGAGAAGTCAAAAAATCCACTTGAATTGCAGCAAAAACCGCCCATTGAGGATTCCAGCAAAAAAATCAATACTGATAGATGTGTGCTCTGAGATCTCAATGATGGCATTTACTTTTCAATAACTATAGACATTTTCAAAGTAAAGTCGGCGGACATTTCACCCTACAAAATCGGAGAGTTAGAATTCGCTCGTCAATAGAGCGAACAACGAAACTTGTGTCCCACGCGGACGCTAGAAATTGAAAAAGAAAATCATATTAAAAGAAAAATGGACGTTTCGCTGCGTCCGTGCGTGCCACGCTCTAGTTATCTACATTTTCAACGTTGCTCGTAAAGAATTTGACCGTTCAAACTACCGTTTTACCGTTCAAACTACCGTTTTACCGTTCAAACTGCCGTTTTTGTTTTTATTTTATTTTTCATTCGTTGGCTCCGTTCCAACAGAAGAGAACTTGGCAGAACAAAATTTCGAAATCCGCTATTAATATGAATAAAATAGGCTCACAATAGCTATATAACCATGTATATAAACAAAAATAGCGATTATGAAGGTGGAAATTGGCAAAGCGAAGCAAATTTTAACGATTTTTAGCTAACTTTGAGTTTTCACTCTCATTTGTATAATACGCAACTGGTAACTGGGATAAGGGCCAAGTTTTCATACGTGACCAGATCTATTCCAATGGTTAAAATATTGCGTCACAATTAGTGATGTAAAAAGCGCCAGACTTTTGGCGCCAAGCGCCCAAAAGCGCCATGGCGCTTTTCCGAAACTAGCGCCAAGCGCGCCACAGCAAAATGGCGCCAAGCGCCAAAAGCGCCATGGCGCTTATTGGAAAAACGGCGCCAAGCGCCAATGGCGCCACATCATTTTAGCGCCAAGCGCCAAAAGCGCCATGGCGCTTTTTGCTTTGGCGCTAGCGCCATGGCGCTTTTCCGAAACTAGCGCCAAGCGCGCCACAGCAAAATGGCGCCAAGCGCCAAAAGCGCCATGGCGCTTATTGGAAAAACGGCGCCAAGCGCCAATGGCGCCACATCATTTTAGCGCCAAGCGCCAAAAGCGCCATGGCGCTTTTTGCTTTGGCGCTAGCGCCATGGCGCTTTCACATCACTAGTCACAATACCTATGCCGTCATGCACTCTCCACTGGAGAGATTGACACAAATGTTTGTAGGGCAATACGTCTGCCGACTTTACTGAACTTTTTCTAAGTATATGTAAACGTAAAGTATTCAATTTTACTCACCCCCTGAGTACAGAAAACGTAAAGTATTTTTTACGTTTACTCTTTTACTTACTCTTTTACGAGTAAAATACTTTTCCCCCCAGAAAACGTATTTTTAGAAAATTGTGGCCCAATTTTCCCTCCAAATCACTCATTTTTGTACCTTTTTGACTATTTTGACCTTCGAATAATTAAGTACATGATTTACGGTATGTGACTATTTTTAGCCATTTATTTCTATTTTTCGCTTTTTCTCCTTATTTTTTCCCATCTATTTATGCCTTCAAAAAGCCTTTAAAAAACTTTTCTGAAATACATATTCTGTACTCGAGTACTTTCAAAAAGTATACGTAAAAGCGAGTACAGCTACTTTTTCAAAGTATACATAAACGTATTTACTCGAGTATACGTACTTTTTGAGTAAACGTAAATTACGTTTTGACAACTACCGTATGTCTCCAAGTATAATTCCCACCCGATCATAGTGCCCGGGGCACTATACATTGCAAAAAGTTCCAAGCATACTGCCCCGGCAAAATTGTGTGCAAAAGCGCACTGGAGTCGCATCGCTGGTAAGGAAGTGCAAATAATACCTACCGTATTACCTCGAAATACCCCCAGGGGGTTTATTATATCGCCAACATACCTCTTAAATGGCTGCATTGCAAAATTTACTTGGGGAGAATTTCAAAGTGTGAATTTTGTATATTTTTGTTCCTGCAATGATGTCATTATAATGTCATAAAATTCCACCCTAGTATATTTTGCAATGGAGGCACTTTAGAGGTAAATATGGTTCTTTACATAACTTTAAACATCAAATCCTTCCCTCTTAAAGCAGGTGGCTTCGTGCCATCGTCATGCTGCACAGAGGGCACAGTGCGGCCGCTGGCCTGAGTTCTGGGGCAGTCCCAGACCCTGTAAAGAGTCCTGTGAAATGTCAAATGCCATGCAAAGTGTCTAAAGTCATGCAAAATACCCTGTAAAATGGCAACTCGGTAGCCATTTTGCAGGGTATTTTCCATGACTTTAGACACTTTGCTTGCATGGCATTTGACATTTTGCAAGGCTTTTTAAAGGTTCTGATCTGCGAGTGGCGCCTGATCGACATGACCATGGGTCTAGTTGTGGCGGATGAAACCTGAAATGTGTTTGATTTTGAAATATTTTCGGAATTGTAGAATTAGTGCACTCCAAAGTGCATCCGCCATCGTGAAAGCACAACATAAATTTAACCAGCTGAAACAGGAAAATAATGAACCCCGCTAAACGATTAACTCCGCTAAGCATTATGAACGATGACCCTGGACATTATCCTGGACAACAAAAAGTGTTTTCTTTCTATAAATAAGTACCTATTGTAGTATTTCAATAAATACACTATCTATTAATAATCACTTTTTAGAACTTTTTTATTAGACATTTGAAGACCTGGTTTACATTGGAATTTTTAGAGCTTTTTTGCCATCCTTATTTAACTGACACCTGAAAAAAATGCAACTTAACATTCTTTGCCGCGCGTCGCTGAATTCATTGAATTGAATTTATGTAAAAGGCTGTCTAAGCATTCGCTTCAGTGGAATTTAAGCATTTCTGTGGCAATGGGTTATCACTTATTTTTTTAATTAAAAGAACAGCTATGCGAGCACAAGTTTTGATGCCGCTAACCACTGTAAACATGTTGCGCTGACCGGGAAAAATGCCCCCCGAACTATTTACCGTATTTCCTCGAAATACCCCCCCCTTGAAATACCCCCCCCCCTCGTTTGACCCCCCCCCTCTCGAGACCACTATGAAACAATCACCCCCCCCTCGAAATACCCCCCCCCCAAATTGAGTGTAAAGGGAACGTACATGACAATAACTGTAGTTTGTGTTCAGTGTACTGCAGAACACACGTTAAAACAATGTCGGTGTCACGTTAGAACAGTGTACATACCATCTACATACTAATATTAGTCTACAGAACCTTATAAATGGCGGTTTTTGTTGCATTTTTCGACGTCTGCGTACGTTTCAGACGACAATTTCGTACTTGGTTTTCAAAAATTTTCTTGCGAAACAATAACCCCCCCCCTCGAAATACCCCCCCCCTCGTTGAACCCCCCCCCCTCTCGGGACCACTATGAAACAATCACCCCCCGGGGGGTATTTCGAGGAAATACGGTATTCAATTTTTTTGGCGGAGGAGCATATGGCTGAACAACAAATTGGGACATGGAACATGCATGTCTAATTAGTGAAAAGTTCCTGATGGAACTTATAAAAAAACATCAAAAAACATTCTACCAGAGATTTAATTACACACCTGGTAGTAGTGAGTCGTTAATATGCAGAGTTGTTAGAATTACTGAACTTTTTTAAAAGTATATGTAAACGTAAAGTATTTTTTTTTACTCACCACAAAGTATAGAAAACGTCAAATACTTTTTTTTACTCGTACGTACGCGTAAATGTGGGTACTTTTTTTGTGAGTGTAGAAACGACTACTTTTCTTCATAGAAAGTGTAAAAGTGGGCACTTTTTCATACGTGTACAGCACAACGTATGTTTTTCTATAAGCAAATGACAGATTATATAGCTTTCAAGGTCTCTTTTTTCTAGGAGATAAAAATTATCGTTCTCCCGACTCATACCACATCCATTGTCTCCACAACCATTTCGATTTGGTTGCGAATTTTGAAATTTTTAAAGGCACTACCCCCGCATATCTAAAATATTCAATGGAACCACTTCTGTAAATACATAGCAGTGTAGTTACATTATAAATATGTCCCACATTGAATTTTCATAAATACATTTTCCGTACGCGTACGCTTTGAAAGTGTACGCGTACAACTGCGTACGGTATTTTTTAGAAAAGTATATGTAAATGTATTCACCGCGTACTCGCGTACGCGTATTTTTCGAGTAAACGTACGTACCTTTTAACAACTCTGTTAATATGCATGCTTCTAATGTTCCCTGGTGACAAGCCAGCCCTTGTAATTCCCGCCAGTGCACTGCAAAAACAAAATGGAACCTTTACCACGCATTTAGCCTGTCTTAGCGCAGTCAAAACACAGTGGCCAGTGGCGAAATTGATAAGTGCTTGCACCTGTAAAATGTTAACTCTTGACTACCGTTACTTTTGATTAAAAAAACCCAGGGATGCCTGTGAATTTCCCAATGAAACCATTTGTATTTAATTAAATTGATTAATTAATTTGCTGTCATATTTTCACCTCCTCGCTGTTTTTTATGAATATAGAATGTTAAGTATATTATCATTTGCACCTGTATCATTAATTAATGATATTCGAATAACCCCCCCCCCCTCATGAAAATTATGAAAGTGTCTTAAACTCGCAATTAGTGCCTTGTAATTATCATTCATGAGAGTTTACTATTATATTTTGTGGATAAGAGGGGAGTGATACATATGCAATTATGACTTGTTGATATCAATTGACATTGTGCCAATATTTGCAATTTGTATCATTGATTATAATTGGTGTATTTCGCAGTGATTGTAAAGTCGCAGTTTGTAAATGGTTTTTCTGAAGTTATCTGATTTTGGTAATGATATGTACCGTATTACATCGAAATACCCCCATGGGGGTTTATTATTTCGCCAGCAAAATTTGAGGGGGGGTTAATTCGAGGGGGGGGGGGTGGGTTATTATTTCGTCAGAAATTTTCGTAAGGATCGTAGTAAATAGTAGGGATTTGCGTACCCAAAATAGGTAATAAATGTGTCCAAACAGGATATATTTGGACATAAAAACGTAGATATTTAGCTACACAAACTAGTCTATGTGTAGCTGCAATGCAAATTAACAGTAATATACATCATGTACATTGCGTACATGACGTACATCAATCCGAAGGGGGGGGGTTTATTATTTCCCCAGCCCATTTTGAGGGGAGGTCAATTCGAGGGGGGGGGGTTAATTCAAAGGGGGGGGATAATTCGAGGTAATACGGTATATGAAAGTGATTTAATGACTAGTTCAGTAATTTCAGTAATTGTATTTTTTATTCAGTAAGATTATGGTAAGGCTCATACCTTTTTTTAAGATCCCCGTATTTCGATTTTTCTCCCAGTCTTCGAGACTCTTCAACTTCATTGCTTCACTGTATCTGCTTATATCGAACTAAAAATCAGATTCACTAATTTAATAAAGCACTTCCCTCCAACAAAAACATTGCTGCGCAAATTTGTAAAATAAGCCAACACATTAGTACCAACAGCGCAGTGCATTTGCAATTACCGTATTACCTCCTATATAAGGCATCCCTCTAATATAAGGTACCCTCTAATATAAGGTATAACTTTTGGCCATTTTGAACGCGACGAAATAAATATAAGCTACCCTCTTATATAAGCCATACCTCTAATATAAGGCACAGCTGACTGCGTGCCAAAACGCGCAAAATAATACAAACGGTTGCTAAACATGGCGGAAAATGATGAAAATGGTGCCGAAGGGCACTGCGGTAACTCTTCGTCGACTTCCGCCGCTGAAAAAAGTGTCAGAATACGGCGGCACTGTTCACTGGAAGAGAAACTTTGAATTATTGACCAGACGAAAATCTGGCGAAAAAATTTGAAGGTGCCCTCTAACAGAGTTGTTAAAATACCGGTATTTTTGGAAAGTGTAAGTGTAAGTGTAAATACACTTTCCAAATTTTGAGTATGGATACCAAAAGTGTAAGGTATTTTAAAAATATTTAGGAAAGTGAAAAAAAAGTGTAAGTGTAAAAATTTGTTTAGAAAGAGCTCTCACTGTTGAGCATTAGAAAACAACGCTTTTCTCACCTTTAGATCAATTTATTTATCGTTTTCATGCATTATTTCACATTTTACAGCCTTTTATGAAACATTTCAGACTGTAACAAATACTGTAGTGGTATGAAGTTCCCTAATAATGGCACTTTTTCAGTGTTGATATTTTACTGATTAAGCAATGCGATACACACTGTTTAATTGTGCCTACACACACTAGTTTGCACCGTGACTTCGCGTGAAAACTGAAATAAATGAACATGGTTGAACGATTTTATTTAAATTAAATTTGAATTTAAATTAATGAAAGTTAAACTTTGAAAATTTGAAAACTAAAGCACATATAGCATACAAAAAGGCTGGATGTCGCCATGTCGCCATTTCAGTTTGCACATCGGTCACGGTGAAAACTAGTGTGTGTAGGGCCAGTGCAAGAATGGACATGCAGCAAATGTCAATGCAAAAGTTGACTTTGTGTCCAGCTGGTGAATTTCCATTGGACTTGTCCTTTTTACAAAAGTATGATGAAACTGTAGAATACCATGAGTACTGATCAAAGGTTGTAGATCAAAGGCTAGTTTGTACATTTGCCATATTTTCTACATTCAATGCATTTTTTGTACATGACCCTATTTTATGCTTTCTCACAAGCATAAAACAGGGCCATCTGAAAGAAAAAATACACTTTCTGTACCCGGGTATTTTGCCCAGGAAAGTGTAAAAAAAGTGTATGGGTATTTTATGAAAGTGTAAGTGTAAGTGTAAATATAAATACCCATTTACCCGGGTTTTTCGGGTAAGTGTAAATACACTTTTGCAACTCTGCCCTCTAATATAAGGTACCCTCTAATATAAGGTATAACTTTTGGCTCTAAAAATCAGACGAAAACAATATAAGGTATACCTTATATTAGAGGTAATATGGTACTAAGTCGTTCTTCACTGCCACTTGTGTTTTTCCGCTGCTAAGAGAGCCTAGTTTTCAACTCTCAGAGTCTTCGACCAAGGTTCGAGTAGGCATAAAAACCACTCCCATCCAAATAAAGACCAATTAAAAAACACCTACATGGCAAGCATATAAAAAAAGTGACTGGAGTGACCCGTTCCCGTTAGAAAAGTGACCCGTTCCCACTCTTCTGCCCACAGTGGTTGTGAGGTAGAGGGTAGAGAATTCACGACAAGACATGATAGGATTATAAAACAACAGAACCTGAAAAGAAGAAAAAATGTACATGATGTAAGGAAAAAGCTTTGATGGCGTTTTACAGCACGTCTATAGAACTTGTATTGATAATCTATGCATTGAAAATCCTGTGTAAAAGTTTGCATTCTGTAAAAAAAGTTGCCGCAACATAATGGATCAGACACCAAAAAAGCATTGTTCAACAGCGGTACCATCAAACAAGCTAAACAATTTTATGATGTCACGAAAAAGCTTCCATGGACTTTTACAACATGTCT